>VZTD01001651.1:945687-1088652 GCA_013397725.1 Rhagologus leucostigma
TCCCGCCTATGTACTGCCCCTGCCCCCGATGCTTTCCCCGCCCCTGTATATAACCTGGAACTCTCTATTCCCCCATGTCTTTGGTCCCTGGTGCTTTTCACGCGTGAGCTCGAATAAACCTGTGCCATGGAATTCCACAGAAAGACCCTTCCTGCCTCTTTGCCGTCGGCTTATTGAAGAAGCGATCCAGAGCGTGCGTGTGTGTCTGTGTGAATGCAGTGGCTGCCGAGCAACTTTCTGTTAAAGTTGGTTCGGGAGGTCATAGCACCCCACCAGAACACCCCCCGGATCCGACAGCAATGTCTTGAGACTCTCATTGTAGGGCTTACTTGGCAAGACAGAAACTTAAATACAGGGAGGAGTTTTGTGTGTGCATATTTCACAGTTCATTTTGCTATTTGCTGTGATTCAAAGGAATTTAGAAAAATGAAAGTAAAGAAGCGATAATGAAGACCTTATTTATTGTTTAATAGGCCAAAATCCAACTTAACTCCAATTTGTGTATGACTTCCCTCTCATAAAATAAAGTCTGTGTGTCACTGTTACTTTTGTAATCCTTAGTATTGTTCAAAAAAATGTTGAATACTTCACCATACGATATGAAATTAAGTCATTAACCACAACTTCAAACTGTGCCTCCTCCAATATGCTGCTGAGTTTCTTGTGATGTAATTTTATTTTTTTTTAATAAACTGAGAAAGTGGGTAAAACTGAGGAACTTCCAGAAGAAAACCTTGAAGTTCATCTTCCTCATTTTCTTATTTTTAATAGTCACCTCTAAAAAGATGCTTACACAGGTTAAGGAATAGGGGTTAAAGGATAAGGTCAAAATGTTCAGGCAACCAGCAGCTGGAGACTTCTTGAGCCAGAGGTCATGTTGGCCATGTTGGCCGTGTTGGCCATGTTGGTGGCTACTTAAAGACCCTTCTTGAGCTCTGCCTGAATTCCTGGTTCACGGCATCATGGTGTTGACTCAGACACTTTGGAGGAGAAAATACTGAATACTTTTTATAACTTTGAGGATATTTTTTCTGTTACGGACACAGCAGGATTCCAAGAACAGGGAATCGGTGTTTTGCTAACCTCACAAGATCGGGAAGCAGATCCCAGCAATCTTTCTCAGGACCATGATATCAGCATATCAGTGTCTGATACCTTTTTCTCACACTCTCACTGGGGACTTCTTGCCTTGCTTTTGTAGACATATAGTTCTTCACAAAAGAACGTCCAATGATATTTCCACACTCACCCATCCCTCATGTTACTTGTGTTTTGTGCCATGAGGTTTTCTTCTAGTGGGGCACCTAATTTTTTCATCTCTCTAGTTCCAGGTGGCACCACGGCTTCTTCTCCCATGGACAGATGAAATGTAAATGAAAGTCATCAATTTTATTCATCATAATCAATTTTAACCCAAACCTGTAGTATTTGGAACAGTCTATTTGTCACCTGTGGTTAAAAAATTATTTGTTTGCACATAGTAAAGCAGCAACCTGCCAGAAGGCAGGAAAATAAAGAGCCATGCCTCATCCCTTCATCTTTAACACACAAGCAGCAGGTCAAACGAAGATAAAAATCTGACGGATTAACTCTGTCAATAACAGTTTCTGTAAAATTCTTTCCAGGCAGGAACTTTTCCATTCATTATAAACATCTGCTGAGGAAACCACATTCATTTCCTAAGGAAAAAGATGTGCAAGCATTCACCTTTTACACTTACTAATGTATACATAACTTTCAGCCAAAAGGCTGTTTATATTCATAGAAGGTTTTTAAAAATTAATCATAAAACCAAGTATCATGCTAATTTCATAACATGTTTAGAGCAATGTAAATTGTTTAAGTAATTTAATTAAATCTATTAAACCTTTTCCAATCATGTAGCTACCTATTAGCAGTTAATTATAAACCACTCCATGCTTTTATAATGTCATTAAAACTAATTTCAAGGAGTTATTCTTGTAGAACGGGGAAGGCATCCATCCAGGTTTAAAGGTTAATCAGCTTTTTGGCATAGTTTAGAAATACAGGCAGTCTCTTTCTCCGAATATCTATGGCAGGAAATGTATGAACAAATACGCACCAAACCAACACTTGGACTCCAAATAAGTGCTTCTGCTTCAAATGGGTTCAAACTTTCTCGCCTTTGCTGTGTAGACATGTCCGAAATCTGTACACAGAGTGGTTGACACAGTGTGTGGATCTTGGTAATTATTTCTTCCTGAGAAACTAAAGCTTCACTTGTTCACATAGAGGAGTGTGAGACAGTTTAATATATGCTTTGACTCTCTTATGGGCTTCATGAATCCCAGCGTGAGCACCAGGAAGAATGACTGAGCCTTGTCTTCCCCTGAATTTTTGGGAAATGGAACAGATCTGTCAGACCTGAATCCTCATATCTCTTCAGTTCTGCAGGACATCAGGCGGTTGGACTGCCACAAAGGGAAGACTAGCCCATGGAGAGATGTAAGGTGTTACTGGTGAGTATGGGTAAATGCAGGAAAGTTTTATCTGTCATGCCAAATCATACACAAACAGGCTGCTTCAGGATGAGTGAAGCTGTGCCAGCATCACACCATTATCTTGGAGCTAACAAACTCCCATCAGAAGACAGACATATTTGGTTGTTGAACTATCAGATCTTTTCAGCTTCTAAGCCAGAGCTGTCTCATCTGATGGACTTTTTATATCAGTCTTGGAACAGGAGGAGAGCTGAGGGCCATGGTTAGTCCTCAATTCCCTGCTCTTTCCTCAGAGCAGGTAACAATAGCACAATAGTACATGAGTGTGGGGTTTGGGAACAAACAATGTATTTATCAGTTGCATCTCTGTAAAAACTGAACAAGCTTTTTTTTTCCCCCCCCCAGTTTGTGAATTTTGCCCACTTCGAAATTTACCTGAATGGCTCTTGTCCCAGGGTTTTTAGCTGTGGAGTTGACATCCCATCATGCTGGTGAATGTTCATACTTACAGACTTGTCTGAATTCAGCAAGGAGGATTGTGGTGCCAGGGAAGAAAAGACTAGGAAACAAAGGAGAACCTGTCAGCCTGCTGGAAGGAGACTCTGCTAATCCTCTTTGGGGATATCCATGCTGCTCTTCAAATAACTTGTTTGCGGTAAGGGGGATTTTGTTAAAGATAATATATAAGGCATTTTCTCATAAGCAGTGGGTCCACTGAGACATGGAGATGTAGGAACTAGCCAAATACACATTAAGGAAGGAGCACTAGCTAGACAAAGCTGAGTGATAACGTAGAGGACAGATGACCTGGTAGCTTTAGGGTTGATATAAACTTGCAAAAGTAACTTCCCTGCTCTGTCAAAAATTTCCTGTGTGACCACATGCAAACTGCTGAAGCCAGGTATTACAAGAAGATTAAGGTTTACAGCTTAACCTTAGGCAAACACAGTCTGTCTGCAAATTTCACAAGAAGTTAGGTACCTAATTAAGAGCAGTTGTCTAAATACCTTTGTGAACATTGCCTCCAGCGTATTTGTGCTCTACTGCTGAATGCACTTCTATTCTTCTCAGAGGCATTGGAGGAATGAAGACCTTGAAGAGTAGGCTGGTAGGGAAACATGCTTTGGGCACACCTATCTCAAGATGAAATGATGTACTAGATGTGCTTATTTTTCTCCGTGGACTATAATGACAGATTGTAGACACTACTATGTCTATTAAACACATACCAATGTTATGGCACATAAATCCTGCTTTTTGTGGTTAAAAAGTTCTTAGAGGTTAGTATTATGACTTTACTTTCAGGAAATGAGTAGTGAATAAAACCTAGTGGTATATACCCACTAAAGTAATCTCTGTGGAGCCAAATACATAGCTCAGAGAAGTCACACAGAACTTTGTAGAACATCCACATTGTAATAGTATTTCATTTTCCCTTTCTCTTGCTTGAGCATTAACCCTGAGTGAATGCAATTGTTTAAGCAGAATCCTACCTGTCTTTTTCTGTCATCATAAGTTGGATTTTTTTACTGCCTGTCCTTTCAAGCAGTGGGTCGCAAAATGTGTAGGCTGCAGTTCTATCCAACTGATGATGTGATTGAGCTGGTGCTTTACTCCATTTTTTTGTTAGCTTCTTGTGTGGAATTGGTCTTTTTTTCTATATGCTATAAACTATCTGGACATAAAATGCACAAAGTTCACTTCATGATGAGCCTGACAAGTTAAATTAAGATGGGAGTGTGTGGCTGTGCCAAGGCTGTTGCCAGAGTATAGTCTCATTCAAATTTAATACCCAGCAGACCTATCTCTGACAGACCCAATTTTACTGGTGTTTTAGATCAGTTTGGACAGTTGTCTTCATCGTCAGGCTGGGTCATAGTTCCTTAACACAAATATACACAAAGCTTTAAGAAAAAAACACTCATTATCTATGAAAGGGATGTGAAAAGCCAGAGCAATAGAATAAACAATATTTAAAATATAACAGTATTTTAAAAAGATTTTTTCTGGGTTTACATGTTTTTAAGTTGCCTAGTGGACATGTGCCGCGACACTATCTGTCCAGCTAGCTGGGTGAGCAAGCGCTGGGCACCCGCCCATGTGGGAGGGGATGATGGAGGAAGCTCGCAAGGGCGCGGGAGGGTTGGCGAAGTTCCAGCACGGTTTTGCTTAACCCACCAATGTTAGGGCACGCAGAGGAGGTAAGAATGAGGTGGAGGGACTTCGTGGAAAAGCAGGAGAAGATTTATTCAACTTGGAGGTCACGAGAAGAAGCCCCAAAAAACCATTACCAGGGCTTGTTACGCCCTTACCGAAAGGGAGGGGAAAACATGAAACAACCAATAATGCAGGGACATGGGGTTTGAATCCTGGCGGGCAAAGGGTACAGACCAATAGAGGATAACATGGGAGGGGAGAAATACTGTGGGCCAACGGGGGATCAGGGAACCCAGAACCCTCTGTGGGAAGAACCAAACACAGGGGGGAAAGGGGGAGATGGCAGTGGCCAATATGATATTGCTGGCTGTGGAACCGGCCATAACGCACCGCAACAAACATGCACTCAGCCATTAGCCATGGGTGGTTGCACTCTGACAGGCGCAGAAATAGGTTGTGTGTGTGCCTCTACATGAAAGGTGGTAGATTAAATTTGCAAGCTCGCTGTTTCCCACTTCAGTGGCCACATACAACTTTCTTAGGGGAATGGTGAACCCCTAGTTAGGTGACTGCCAGGCTTGTAAATTCAGCCCTGGCTTTGGCAAGGAAAGTAAGCTCTGCCTAGGCATTAGCAGGTTCTACATTTGAGATTGCCAATACTTCTTTAGAGTTGCATCAAATATAGAAGATCTGCTAACAAGTTTGACACTATAATTACCTACAGCTCCAGGGCCTATAGAGTTATGTCTGCTAAAAATAAGCATATGGAAAAGTCTAATTCAGAAAGGGAAAAGATTTGATAAACAACAGGATGCTGATTAAGTCCAAACCAAAATGGCACTTCTAAATGAACAGTTTATTCTGAAATTTGGGCTCAAAATCCTAGAGTCGCAAGGTGTGTTGATTAACCCAAGAATGTTTTATCTTTCTATATTTTGTTCTGAACATTGCAGTTTGGGAGCCAGTAAATATCCCAATCAGGGAATGAGAGTCCCCTAAAGGGACAGACCCTGAGAGACCTCCCCAGGTTAAAGTGAATAAAAAGACCTCCCCCAGAATGCCCTGTTCTGTTATGGAAATGTATCCCAGTTCTGCTTCCCCAGTTGGCCTCCCCGCCCCTTTATACCTTATCTGCTCCTTCATTAGAAAATTCTCCCTTCCCCGCTCTCCCACTGGACCTTGTTCCTCGCCACTCACTCAGATTTTCCCATTGGCTCCCGTACCCTAATCCCGCCTATGTACTGCCCCTGCCCCCAATGCTTTCCCCGCCCCTGTATATAACCTGGAACTCTCTATTCCCCCATGTCTTTGGTCCCTGGTGTTTTTCATGCATGGGGCGCAAATAAACCTGTCCCATGGAATTCCACACAAAGACCTTTCCTGCCTCTTTGCCGTCGGCTTGTTGAAGAAGCTATCCGGAGTGTGTGTGTGTGTCTGTGTGAATGCAGTGGCTGCCGGGCGACTTTCTGTTAAAGTTGGTTCGGGAGGTCATAGCACCCCACCAGAACACCGCCCGGATCCAACACTGCAGTAGAAAAAATATTTAGATTTGGAGACCAAAGCTATCACTAAGGTATATTTGTGGTAACTGTTGTAGTGTATCGGATTTGTCTCATTCATATAATCTAAAATGTATTTTGGGACAGTCAGCTGAGTATTCTCTGCTTGTTCTAAAAAGTGAGCAGGTACCAAAACATCTTGAACTTTTTGCATTCTCACACATAAAACTGAGCATAGAGTCAGTCACCTGCTAAAAGGTTTTGGAGAGTAGTAAAATTGAAGATGAAAAAGGTATGGAAAGGCAAGGATAAAGACTAAAATAGCTTAAGTAAAAGGTACAAAGATGTACATCAGAAAAGCAATGTAAAAACCAAAGTTATCATCCAGTTTTTCAACTCTTCATAACCACAGTGCAGCATAAATTTCAGAAAAACATTAAGCAGCATTAAGGTACTTGACTAATCACCTTGGTCACTGCATAAGGGGAAAAGTCAAACATCTGAGTACTAACAATTCCTACTTATTTTTGCCACGTTTTTGGGGGTTTTTTTTGTGAAGTAAGTCTTGTTGCTAGACACAAAAAGAAAGAAGTTATACTTCTTTCTATACTATATATACCTTATACTAATAATTAGAAAATATTGACAAAAAATTTGGATCTGTAAGACATAAGCAGGTATGAGAGACTTTGTTATACTTTCTTTTCCCTTGTAAACCTTTGTGGTCAGAGGGGATCTTTGTAGAAACCACAGGAATTTTACAAAAAACAGACCCTTCTATTTCCCCGGTGTCTCACTCTTCAACATGACAAGAGGTTTTAAAAACATGTATATATTCTTTGCTTAAAATAACAGTGTTTATTTCACCCTGACAAAAATGTGCCAACTGTATTATCCTCTAAAAAGATTAGTGAAATCTTTAAGTTAGAATCAGTAGAGATGTGTAGAAACTTGCTTGGATTAAATACTGAGCAGTTTTCCTTTTACTTTCTTCTCCCCTCCCCATTTTCTCTCTCCTGCTCTTTTTCAGAAAGGTACAAACACAAGCTTTACTAAGAAACATCTCTAGATTAGCAGAAGTGAGAGGCAGTTACTGTGATGTGTTCTTCTACTGATTGTGCTAGTGATATATTTGCTATCAGTGTATTTTGGCTAATGATCAGCCATAGCTGGAAACATTCAGAACCTGAACACTTGACACTAACGTAATATACACATATGTACAACATACGTGTACACGCACACTTACATATATGCATATCCATGTATATATTCTCATATATATGCACACTGTAATGAGGACCAGGGCTCATAAATTCTGTAACATCTTTGTACAGATCATAAATCAGCTTATTATGAGCTTTTCTGCTTCAATGTTATGAAATGGAGCCAAAAGTTTTCAACATAATATGATGTGACTTAAGCCAAACATGAAAAAGCATAAAAAGAGTGTTCATCTGGGACACAATTCATGAGGACCAAACAAGAAGTGCTTTCAGAAATCTGCTTGCATGTGTTAGGAGGAAAGCAACAAATTAAAGGTCTGTTCAAGTGTAAGAAGGCAATATTTTGCACATGTAAACATGGCATAGCTTCATTGTTAAATTATGATATTAAGGAGCAGAAGTAAACAATACAAGTAATAAACATCCCAGAAATGGTGAATGCAATTGCCATCAGTGACATTCAGTGGACTAGAAACAACACTGAATAATGCCTGGTCTGCTGGACTCTATTGTGAAGTGTGTAGTGCTTGCTGCTGTCAGCTGGGGGAAGCTGGAAAAGGAAGAGTTCGTGATGGCTCTGCAATGAGCAGAGGCAGGTGAAGAGCAGCAGGAGTGAGGTGCCAAGTATGAGCATAGCAAGCCACCCTTTTCTGCATTACCAAAAACATTCACCTCAAAGCAGGGGCCATGATAGATAAGTACTTTAAACCTTCAATGAAAAAAAAAAGAAGTTTAGAGAACTGATTTCCTCAAGTCTGACAATAAATCAAGTGGAAGAATCTGGAGCTCCTTACTGCTAAACTTACATTTACATTCCTCAAAGATAGTACTGAAAACATCTGGATGCTTACATTCAAAGTGACTCCAAATCTCAGGTTATTCCATGTCAAATTACTTGCATGCTATGTCTGAATTTGGACATCTAAAGATAGCTCACGGCTAAACTCATAGCTTATTCTTTCCTTCTTTGCATTTGTTCAACTTTAAACAGATAATTTCATTAACTTTCGGAGAAAAGCTTCTAATAAATGGAAAGCAGATTAAAGTACATTTTCAGTGGGGTAGTAGGTAGAAAATACTGTGTGAAATGCTGAAAATTTCTTGACAAATAATCTGAAAAAGGCAGGAGCAAACAATTCTAGAACATTTTCCAGAAATGCTTTCTCATGGTGTGAAATGCAAAAAAGTTGCTGAAATCTATTTATTAAGCTATTTATTTTATTGAAGAATTGATGACTTGGAGGAAAATGTTAATAGTAGTAAAACATAGCAAGTTTGTTTAGAGACAAGAGTGAGTGAAAGATTATGGTACTTAAGGAGGTAAGACTGTCTTTAGATCAGTGCCTCCTCTTGCCTTTTGAATATCAAGATCCACTCTGGAACTCTCCATAAGATGCAGAGGGATCTTTCTGCAACTTTTTTACCTCTTGTAGTAAGTGCAGCCAGCCCGTGTCCCTGCTGTCAAAGTGCAGAGGGAAAAGGAAAAGTGGCTAGTGTGGGGTACATACCTGTGTGCTGACATATGTCAGAGCCACTACTACTTAAGGCCATCCTGGATATCAGGCTGCTACTTCAAGACAAAATGGAAAATTTTGGTAAAGCTCATCTGGGAAGACATTTTACTGACAAAATAGTGATAATGAAGAATAATGATTGGACAAGGGGCACTGACTTTAAACTGAAAGGGGGTAGATTTAGTTAGTATATTAGGAGAAATTCTTTACTGTGAGGGTGGTGAGGCACAGGAACAGGTTGCCCAGAGAAGGTATGGATGCCCCATCCCTGGGGGCATCCATAGTGTTCAAGGACAGATTGGATGGAGCTTTGCGCAACCTGGTCTAATGCAAGAAGTCACTGCTCATGGCAGGGAATTTGGAGCTAAATGATCTTTAAGGTGTCTTCCAACCCAAACTAATCTGTGATTCTTAAGAACAGAGAAAGCAACTTACATGAAAGCTTTTAGGAGTACATTGAAAGATTAGGTTCAAAAATGGGTTGTAACAACTAGAAGTTTGAGAATGTTTGACCATTTGAATTGTGTAGATTATATTTTGTCTATTAGACTTTTAATGTTTACGTGAGGCTAAAAAAAGAGTTAAATGGATTGTCATTGTTTAGTGATGGAGAGTCTACTAATTACAATAAATTAAACCCACTGATTTTAGGATAAACATACTGTATTGATTTTGCATGGCCTGGTTTTTGGTAGCAAGGGGGCCACAAAGGTGGCTCCTATGAGAAGCTCCTGGACACCTCCCACCATGTCCAGCAGAGCCAGTCTCTGATGGCTCTGAAAGATGGACATGCTGCTGGCCAGAACTGGGCCAGTGAGAGAGGTTGGTAACGCCTCTGTGATGGCATATTTAAGAAGAAAATCAAAACAAAGTCACAAGATTTTGGATTCTAGTCAGAGAAGAGGAGGAGGTGAGAACACGTGAGGGAAAACAACATGGCGACACCAAGGTCAGGGAAGAGGGAGGGGGAAGAGTTACTCCAGGCGCCAGAGCCGAGATTCCTCTGCAGGCCATGGTGAGGACTATGGTGAAGCAGGTTGTCCCCCTGCAGCCCATGGGTCCACGGGGAATGCAGAGATCCACACACAGCCCATGGGGGAGGTGCCCATGCCGGAGCGGGTGGATGCCTGGAGGAGGCTGTGATCCAGTGGAAGACCCAGTGGAGAGAGAGGGTCTCCTGCTTCCAGGCTGGAGCAGCCTGTCCTTGGAGGACTGCACCCCGTGGAAAGAGAGACCCATGTTGCAGCAGTTTTGGGAGGACTGTGTGCCTGTAGGAAGGACTCACATTGCAGCACTCCTGGGAAGACTGCTGCTCGTGAGAGTGGACCCATGTTGGAGAGGTTCGTGGAGAACTGTTTCCTGTGGGAAGGGACCCCACGGCCTCACAGGGGAAGACTTCTCTCCCTGACTCCCTGTCTCCCTGTGCTGTTGGCAGGAAGGAGGGAGGGGCTGGGAGGAAGAGGTGTTTTAAGGGTTTATTTTACTTCTCATTATCCTCCTCTGATTCTGTTAGCAATAAATCCACTTTTTAACTTTAAGTTAAGCCTGTTTTGCTCTTGAAGTGTTTACTCCCAGTCCTTATCTAAAATCATGAAGCCTTCATTAATTTTTTTCTTTCTCTCCTCTGCCCAGCTGTGGCAGGGGAGGGTGAGCGAATGACTCTCGTGGGTGCCTGGCACTGGGCCAGTGTCAAACCATGACACATACATAGCATGCCCCATTTATGGGTGGAAGACTAAGACACAACATTTTAAAATGGCTTAACTCACACTTAGGAGTAGGTGCAGAATTATTTCTAAGAATCTGGTTTAGAAGGCAGAGAATCTCTTTATTTGTGCGCTCGTGTCAAAGTCCTCTCATCTTATTTTCTCAGTTCTCAAGATCTTCTGCAGAGAAAATGAAAAGGTAGTTCTGTAAAAAGAAAAAGGATCATTCATGAACTTTTATGTTTGAAAGTATCTGTAATGGATAATGATAGCTTGTTTTGTGGTTCTGTGCTATAGGAACAGGATTCACGTAAAAAATAAGAAGACCTTGTGGTGGATTCAGTCAACGTTTTGTCCTCTTGTGGTCTTTCTGGTGTTCTAGGTTTAGTTGTGGTAACATAGATTTTTAAAAAGTTGTATTTGCCACAGCAAACTAGAGGAGAGTACAAATAACCTGCACAATGTCCCTCCTGGCTTTAGAACAGAATTTTTAGAAATGAGTAAAAATACACTCTCTGTCTCCTCTGCTTCCGTGTTCAACACTCCTATCTACATTCTCACACATGTTATCAATCACTCCACATCCATCTTAATAGAGTCAAACTTCACTCTCTTGCCTTTCAGCACCATGCATACTCTACATATTCCTGTAGGTCATCAACTTTCCAAACTATCTTTTGACTTAAACCTTCAGCTGAAATCCACTTAATTGAACAATAGCCCTAACAACCAAAACCAGGCACAATCTGTTAATGTGTTTCTCCTTTCAGTAGAAAACAATAAATGATGTCAGAGTTGCACATATTTTTTGAAATGACCAGTAGAGATTATAGTTTCTCAGGTCCAGAGGAGCTTTTTAACAGTAGTTTCCTTGCCCATTTCTTCAATATTTCTGAACAGATTTAAATATAACATTGTGCCTGAAATATTTCAGAAACCTAAGGCCTCTTGTGTAAGCTGCTGTTCTTTTCATTTCATTGTTCACATCACATTACAAGCAACAGTGGCAGATGCCAAGCTTGGAAGGAAAATATTTTTTAAAAGAGATTTGAGAGAGACCAAACAACTGAAAATGTCTTTTTTGTTGTTTGTTTTTAATTGTGAGTTACCATCAGAATATCCCTATGATCCTACAAACGCTCTGTTGTTTATGCTACAAGAGGAAGTGCATCTTCTAGTGCATCATTTTTGGTATTATTCCTTGGATGAACTATTCCAGACAGACTTGGTTTTGGATGACTGAATCCCCTTTTAAACAAATAGTATCAGATGTGTGATGTGCAGGCACCAGCTTGATCCCAAGATCGTACTTGCAGTAGTCCCAAGATTCTACTTACCTCAAAAATTAAAACCTAAGATTCAGAACAAACTCTTCGCTTTATAAATGCAGCAGCTGTCTGTTCACACCTTTCATGGGCTGTTTGGGCCACCCAGATGAAACAGTCACAAATCAAAATGGAACTCCCATCATGCTGTTAAACACTCCCCAAAGATAAGAGCAACAGGCCTGTAACATCGATTATCTCACCCGCAAGAGACCGCAGTGGGGTTTCAGAGTATCTTGGTCTTCTGACAGTTTGTGTTAAAATAAAACAGATTGCGGGACAAAGAAGTTCAAATGTAAAAAAATAGTCAAATCTGTGTGGCTGTTGTCCATGAAGCCAGAGTTGTACATGTGACCATAGCAAACTCAAACTGAACTGTTTGTATGATTGTGTCTTGGGGTGACTTCCCCCACCCTGTGGGGGGGAAGGGTGGTTGCAACCTGGTTTTCTCTCAGGGGCTATATTACTAGATTTTGGCCAAACCGGCACAGACTGGTTAATGACACGGCAAATGCATTTAGCTTTGGTGATGGGCTTCTACTTCAAGAGTAGGGAAAACCACTGAATTGTTTTGGGGGAGATTTGGGCTACACAGGAATTTGTTTTATGTTCCCATGACTGGTTTTGGAAAAAAAGGGAAATACCTCTACTCTTTTCCTGTGGGTTAGAAGTACTTCTCCCAGTCCTCTTCTTTGGACTCTTGTAAGTTAAATCAGTCAATTTAATTTACTTGAGAGCCAAGCAGGAATGTCAAAAAAGAGCTTAGATGGGTGGATGAACTAGTTCAACTTGCCCATCCTTTTATTAGGTCAAGGATGTGATTCTATCTACTTCTCTTGCTATGCATCCAGAACACCATATGAGTCTTAGCTGGGGATTTAAATTACAGTCATCTTAACTTGTGTTTCCCAGAACAATAGGCTGGACACTGGCAAAGGTTTCACAAGGCTGCTGTGAACAACATACACTACCCTCCAGGTTTACTTAAAAACATCTCATGACAGAAAGTACTAAGTGAGGGAATACTGTATGGGTATGCCTTTTCTGGCTTTTTTCCATCACTTTTTTGCATACATCAACTTATGTGCTGAGAACTGACATATTCACTGTGTTGGTGGAAATAGACCACATTGTCATTGTAGGACACAATGAGCAAATTTCAGATCATTTGGCAGTAATATTCCTAACCTCACTGCTTTGTGTATGCATTTATACATACAGTGGTGTCAATGATATTTTTTATTTCCTGTGCATATTGCTACTTTTTTACTATGTTTTATAGTCTTTATTACAGTATAAACATTGCTGTCCAGTAGTAACAGAAGTAACCAACAGTAACCTGTAAAGTAGGAGTAATACCCAGCTAATACTGGGTATGAAGAAGTAATAAATTCACCTGTGTTGCAAGAAAAATAATTAAGAGGCTAATTGTTTCCTGTCTGCTTTTTCCAGATGAGCATAAACCCATGATGAAGAAAGGTTAGAAAATCAGTTCTATTGAGAATAGACATGTTCTATTTTAGCTTTTCTTTAACAAAACCCAAAGTCCAAACAAATGAAGCAGAATTAACTTCTAGCTTTTATTGCTAATATTTTTGTCATGCCTAAGGTTCATAAAACAGAAAGGAAGCAAAAATAAAGCAGATATTTTCATTAGAGGAAGGATTTCCAACTTGGAATTTTTTGAATTCTCAACATTTTCAGTGATTCTTCAAAATAGTAATTAACACCAAAACACTACTTTTAACCGCAATTTGAAGAATTTATTGTCTGTGACCTCATGCCTAAATTGCAAGGTTCTGTGATACCTGGAATAGTTTACTTCTTCTTCTTCTGTCTTCAGTTACTAGGGCTAAAAGATCCTTTCTTTGCATGATAATTTCATATAATGAGTTAATGTAATCTATTAATAAAAGAATAATAATTATGTCAAAAGGAATCTGACATTTCTTATGAAAACTGTTCATTCACTTTTTCTTCGTTAACATTTGAAAGACTTTAATCTCAAATAATTATAATTTTTTGTAGCTGGTTCTTACTGTGGCTGTAAGTGACAACTTTGGCTGGTCTCTGTCTTCATTCAGTCTCTTCTAACTGGTGGGCTTTCCCTTTCCACTCTTGTGTAACAGTAGTAACATTTCTTTTAAAAGAAGACAACTTGACACTGCAGCTCTGGCTAGAGCCTGCTGCACAGACCCTCTCTGCATTTGTTCTCACTTGTCAGGGTGATTTTTACCATCCACATGCAAAGCCTCTGCAATCTACATGGCCTCCCATGTCATAGGTCGGTGTTCCCAGGCATGGTTACAAGAATCATACATAAAGAACAACCTTCCCCAGTTTTTATTAAATAATATGATAGCGGTACAATCCTGCTTCTTTCTTTTTTCCCCTGGGGAGGATTTCATAAACTTCCTATCAGTGTTTCTAAGTCTGTATAACACTAGACAGCCGTGTGGCTCTCCACTTTCAATGTGATTTTGAAGGCAGGCTCTGGAAAGTTGATAACATGTTTCACGACCTTCGTGTCTGGAAGCAGTTTCCCTTGATTGAAGTCATATAAGTTCAGCTAAGTTGGAGTGTGTTGTAAATATTTATCTGGCAGTCTGACATATAAAGTTGTTCTGAAATTACAAAGTACATTCCTGTCTTTCATGTATTATTGCCACTTTTTTCAATACACTTGTGAGTGATATTATTTAGAGAACCTTCTATAAGTGACTTATCGTTGCTTGTTAAAGTTCTCACACTCTGTTGTACTGTCATTTTTTTAGGATGGTAGCTCTTGAGTTGTATTACTTCCCTATCTTTTCAAACATAAATGTGTGATTATTCTAGAAGTGCAATAAGAATTTATGCAATGAGGTAAGCATGGTTTGCACATTTGATTTTGAAATCTGTTTTTGTGGCACTTATTTCCATGTAGGGATACAGATGTTTCCTATCGCTGGCAAACGTATGGTGATGACAACTTTCTAATCATTAGGTCATTTGTCATTAACTATCAAATAATTGTATGTAAAGTAATGCTTCTGGGTAGAAATTCTTTCCCAGAAACAGAATTAATTCAACTCCAACGTCTGTATTTTCTTATGGTTTTTTCACTTATATTTGAAAATGAATTTTGTGTTCTACAAGGTGCTATATCTGAAAAGTACATTTTTTTCTTATAGAGGTGTGAGACAGGTTCAGTAATGTTAGGATAAATAGCAATAGGATGAACAGTGCACTGCTGCTGAGCTCTCGTTTGGAGTTTTTTGAAATCCAAACACAGTTTTGTTGCTAAGCATATTTTGCAAAGTTTCTTAGTGAGCTTAAATGTGAGCTGTTTCTCTGAGTTTGTGAATAGCTGTTACGGAAAGAAGGAGGAGGGGAATGAGGTGACAAATCAGCTAATTTCAGCAAACATTTCTAATTTGTACCTGCTTCAGTTGAAATAAACAGTGATAGGTTTAAATAGTTGCAGAACAGCTTCCCTAATGCCTTTTTTTTGCGGGCCAGCAGCCATTACAGTCCCTCAAACTCTTCGTTCCCAGAGCCTTGTCACTGAGAGCTATTAGGATGAAGTTGCTGACTGTGATGTACAGTTCACCCGAATGTTAGAACTGGGGATAGTTTACCCTTGTAATAATTAATGTCAGGAGTAAACACTCGGTTTACATACACAGGAAAAGTTTTGGCTTATAATACTGGGTTAAGGATTGTTATAGTTTTGGTGTTGTGGGGTTTTAAAATTTTTTTTTAATTAGAACAATATTTAAATGGCATAAAAGCCATGAATTATTCTTAGAAGCCTACCTCAGGCTGAATTGAAAACATTACTTCTTCTTCAATCCTGACTGGCAGCAAAATAAAAAATAATCTGGAAACATTACGAGAGAGTATTAACAACTAAATACCCCTCACTTCAAAGCATTAAATTTAGTCATTAAGGCAGATGCACACTCAAGAAATCTTGATGCACAAGGAAAAGTTTTGTTATTAATTTGCCAAAAAATCCCAACCCAACAATAATTCTGTGCAAATGGAATGTAAATTCTCACATTACATGTTAAAAAACAGTTAAAATGTGGTCAAATAGATCTGACAATCTAAGACCTATGTTCCTCATGAAAACAAACTAGTTGTAGTATGGTAACTCTGTGTGCAGAAAAATGAAGACATTCCTTTGGTCCTTTGGTATTTGGCTAAGAGGGAGCTGAATGGCTGCAGAAATAAACTAGTTTGATAACAATTATTTGGACGAGCCAAAGAAAAAAGTGCTTTCTGCAGCTTATGATAGCTTGTCAGACTAGTGACTGATCCCAAAACCTAGAGAAACTATGAAAACAATAGCAGAGGTAAAAAGAAGGTAAATTCTTTTCTTTTTCTGTTTAACAGCAGCAAAATAGGCACTTCTGAGATGGCATAATGGTATTCAGTATTCTAGACTGATATGTGTCATTTGATGTTTTACACTCTGTGTTGCAGGGTGTTTGTTTCTGTTTTTGTAGCATGCAAAAAAACCCTTAAAGAAACCACCTGCTGATCCATATGAAATATGGTTTTGACCATTTACAAGAGATTGCTGTTGAGAGGATACAAAGTTCCGTAAAGAATATGCTGTCTCCTTAGCTGACTGCAGTCTTTGTAAATGTAAAAGAAAATCATGTTTTGATTAAAAATTTCTGCATTTAATTTTAAAAAATTAAATGAAAACTGCTGTTTTTTCAATATTTGGACAATTTTTGTTTTTGCATTTTGGGTGTGAGTTCAGTAAAGCACTTGAGTCTTTATGGAAACACGATTTCAGGAATATCACTGCTAAAATCTTTAAACTTTTCAGCAAAAAAAAAGAAAGTGTAATTATCTGCTGCTCTGGCTTTATAAAAACTTGTGCGTTGTCAGGCTGGTAACTCACTGATGTCTCATTCTGCAAAGGCAATCCTTATTGTGACATGTTTCTTCATCCAGGGATTTTTTAAATTCTGTGGAGCAAAGCATACTTGATAACTTATTTGCATTGGAAGAAATTATGTCTGTGCATGTGTGTGTATGTGTAACAGGCTGCCATTTGATCCAAACCACCAGTACGACCCAGCTAAACATGTGGTGTCATATGAGTAAGAGTTGAAAATTTATCCTCCAACATATATCTTACAGGAATTCAACAAGATATTGATTCAGTATGTTATGGTAGTTTCACTTTCCATGAAGGTATCGCTCAATGACCTGAATATAATCACATTAGCAAGACCACAAACTGCTTAAAGCAGAATGAATGATATTGACTTTATACCCAACAGAGTTGTGATACAGTTAAAGGTATGTGTTTCTCAGAAAGTAGTTAAATGTTAAAGCTGAAAATTTAGAACTAGGAGCTTGGTGTTCTGTTCTTGGCACTGTCAGAGTGTTGATATGGAGTATTTGGCCAGATACTAAACCTCCCTTTGTTTTTCCTGCATCTTTTGTTAGCGAGTTAGACTGAGGTTTCATTTTTTTTTCTTATTGTGTTTATGAAGTATTTTGCAACTCTTAAGAGGGAAAATGAGCATTACAAGTGTAAAGTTGAAAGGTCCTTAAGGTGTTTAAGTAATTATACCAATTTATTTCAATAAATAAAAGCCTTAGAGGGTAGCAGCGTATTTCTTTTAGCTGAGATAGTAGATATAGTGTGAAAGGCACAGCTTGCATGTTACTGTGGTTCATATCTAGTTCACTGAAATTATCCAATCCTGCTTTTTGTCAAAAGCAGATTATGGAATAGAGCCAGTTTAATCCAAATGTCTGATTTCTGTGTTCCAAAACCTGAGTTTTGGTGGTGGCTAAGAGTAATGGAATTACTGGCTGTGTTGGTGTCTGTTTTGCCACACTACAGTATTCAAAGTATTTTGGCTTAAACACTTTGCAGAAGTGTGACACAGAAGGTACATCCAATAAATCTACACTTTGTTTGCACCAGGATGTATTGACACTACTATGAAATTGTTTTACTTACTTCAAGTAGTAATTGAAGTGCAAATATTTTTCTAGGCAGAGTAAGATTTGTGTATGGTTCATTACGTGACGAGTGTTTAACAGTAAAGTATCTTTGTTTCCATCACTTAGCTCTCTGCACTTTGGTGCTAAGATTTCAAGCCTTTGGGATCCTCTTTGATGTAAGTGAAATACTTCTTGGATTAATCCCCTCCAAAAATTAGATAATTCACTAGTTTATGCAGGTATTCTACTGGTTAAAGGAAAATTTTATCATTTTTGTATTATCATTTTTGCTCCTGCTAATCTTTTAGTTGAATAATTATACTGCTAAAGCTGAAGCTATGGAAATCACTTAAACAAAGGCATTGGGTTCAGTGCTGAAGAAAGAATAAAGTAAATGTTTTACCTACATTTCACATGTGATAAATACTGGAATACCTATCTCTCTATTCCAAGAGAGTTCTTGTAGTATTACAGACATCTAGAAATACATGGTTTCTTACTGCAGGCTTCTCCTATTTTGTTGTTTTCCACTCCTGCTTTTGCTCTTGTTGGTATTGCTTTAGCATGCACTCTTGTCCTATCAGGGGTGGTGATACACTTCATTCCTGTTGCGTGCAGCACAAAATTGGCTGATTCCTAAAGGGGAAAAGAAGGAAGGAAGGAAGGAAAGAAAAAGAAAGAAAGAGAGAGATGCAATCATTTATTAAGTTAAAATGTAAAAATATCTTTACATTAGTAAGAGGAGAGGTCAAAATATACCTCAGAGATTAGACTGCTGTTTTTAGATGTATGATCTAGTGATTCCTTATGCAGTAGTACTCTTGTCAACTACAGGCTCCACTTGCCCAGAGCAAACTTCTTTCATCTTGCACACAAATTTAGCCAGCAATATATTAAATAAATACAGCAATATATCTATATTACTCAAATAAAAACTTCTTGATATAAAATACCCTTCACAGAGATTTAGTAAAACTAAATTTACACCTTCAAAATTTTATGTAAGTTCTGTAATATTTTGTTTGTGTCTCTGGTCCTCAGCACTAGAGGGTTACTAAGTTAAGAAGAGGGACTGTATGGTGCTCTTCAGTTCTCTTAAATCTTTCAAAACATATTCTACCTTAAAATCAAATCTTGTTACAGTTTGAAATGCCAGAGATCTGAGATTTGTAGCGTTGTAGGTGAGAGACTCAATTTCAGTAGAAGAAAACATAATCTATCTTCTCTCTGTACTTTTGAGAACCTGTCCCAGCTAGACCTTGGCAGCATTAAAGACATCCATCACTACTAACTATGCTTGTCTGGAAGCAGCACACTTCTCTGCCTGTTTTAGAAGCCCTGATTTAAACATTTCCAGTTCATCACCATACATGAGTCTCCATACATGAAGCCACACACATTCTCCCAGAGATGCACTTTGTAATCTCCTTAGTGCTGAAGCTGATGGAGGTGGACATGGCTGTGTGCCTCTCCCTGACATCTCTGGAGGGCTGGCCTGAGCAGGTTTTGTCAGACACAAGGAATGTTGCTGTGAATGTCACAATTATTAGTCCAAAAAATTACAGACTCTGTCTGTCACCCAAAATACAGCAATTTAGTTCTGATGACTAATGTTCTGGTAGCAAACTGCACATAATCTATTTTGATTTACTGTGATTATGGTATGTCCCCTCCAATGGCTTTTTTCTCATTCTCAATGAGCTTAGAGGTATGCTTCTCCCAGAAGTGCAGCTATGAGCTGGAGAGACATATGCATGTGATTAATCAGTGGATGATGAGAAATCAGTACCCTGAATTCATTATTTTACAGTGATTAAAGTTTCCTAGTTAGTAAAGATGAGAAGAATGGCTTTGAGGTGCATAGAAAATTCAACGTCTGGATAACAATGGGCATAACTGAGCGGGGATGAGGCTTTCTAGGGGAAATTTTTAAGTCTTCCTTGCACAAAAAAAAAAATTTGGGGCTATCATTTACAACAATAGAGGGCTGTGGGATCAGACTTTGTCACAATGGCCAGTTCTATCAGCTCAGCCAAAAATAACTTAGAGGAGTAAAAGAATTAAAATGTTAACTTACCCAGAGAAAGAAAAATAATCTTCTATTTCTACAAACAGCTTTCACTGTCTCTCTGCAGCTGCCTCAGCAGCACTCAGTAGGATAAGAAACAGGTTTTAGTTGCTACTAAAGACCATATGAAAATATATTCAGAAGTATCCTCTGAAATATGAGGCTGACTGATTTTATTTTGCTTTACAAACATAGATGGATTATACATTATTGTACAGCTTTTGAAGGATTCAGTGATGCTCTTTACAGATTTTTAGAGTTATCTGACAAACACATGAGATGCATAAAGAATTTTTTTCTTTTGAAATGTTTAAAGCTGGAGATGAATATTTAAATGCTAAATGCTGAGGTGCTTCTTATCTAATAAAATGTAATGATCTGTGTGTTTTAATGTTACTGTGTTTGTGATATTTGAGCAAGAACAAATATATGGGTTCCTTCTTTTTTTGTGAGATACATATTACTTATTTTCAGCTTGTTTTTGTACGTATATACTTAGAGGTATGAATGAATTGAACTTGGAACCTCAAGAAGTGAGGAAGATATATGGCAAATGTTAAACCTGCAATTAGCAGTGTTTATTTTTTCCATCTACTTCTTCTCTCCTGTAATAGAGATAGGTAATGGTTGGGTGAAATGTATGGACATGATTAACCTGTTTTCAGATAGAAAGCAATAAAATTACTGGAATTTAGCAAATGTTGTTTCAAATGACTGTTGCATTTTATTTCCAAAAGTTAACTGTCTTACTGAAACAAATATATGATAGACCGTGACACTCCATCTGTGAATCTGTCTGTGTCCAGAGTGTTTCCCAGGACCTCCTTAAAGGAAGATTTTTTTTGTGTCAAGGGTTTCTTTCTCATTACATAGCTCTAAATATTGGAAATATATTCACCGAATGGCTATGTGTCATGGCATCCTATCATTATTATCTAAGAGATGGTTTAGTGAAAATATGGCTCATTTCTTTCCATCAAATCAAATTATGAGTAACAGCTAATGAAAACTAAGTCTTAAGAGATCTCAGGAGTGTATGATTTTCTAATTAGATTGATGTTTAGATAAAATTAATACTGAGGAGGCCAAATATTTTGATGGGGATGGGCAGGGGCTACATAACTCCTGCACCAGAGTTAGGGGCTTGCTTCTCTCTCTTGCTCTCTTACTGGAGCAGTGGAACCTCTTTAACCCACCCTGGTGACAGAAAGATTTGTATGACTATATTTTTGTGATTTAGAAATTATGGCAGACTGAAAATTTTCTGAGAAGACTGCTATATAAAAACAGTGTTGAACTGAAATGAAGGGACGGTGCGTGCAGGAGGAAAAGAGGGGAGCACTGATAGCAATGGTCAACAACAAGTAATGCTTTTTGCCTAGTGAGAAAGTGAGGTGCAGGCATAAAAGATGACATAGTACAGGATGCCATCTCCACACAGCCCAGGCCCGGGTCTATCATGGCAGGGGACCCTCTGTGTTGCTGTAAATAATAACCTAGACCTGGCATGGAAAGCTTCTACAAACACACTAATAGAAGCCACAAGGATATTTAAAAAATTCTGCACTCCCTGATTTGTGAGGAGGGCTACACTTAGCTCTCTTCCTGTGGATCAGGGTTTGCTGCAGTCTAGTATCTGTAGTTTTACCGGCTTGTTCAAAGTATTCCTCAAATCTGTATTTTCTTCCCATGAAGACCTGAAATATCTGTTCAGTTGTTGAATGTACAAGTCACCAGGATATGATTCCACCATCTATGGAAGCAGCTTCTACATCGTGGTGAATCTGAAGATTAAGGAGGCACAGGAACATTTCTCCACTGCTCTTAAGCACTATTTTTAGATATCTTTAGTGTTTTAAACTCTGCATTCGGACCCACATCATACTTGAGTTATTCCTGTTCCTTAAAAAATCCTGCAGTCTGGACAATCTTGAAAGGTTTAACCTGTTGGATATGGCTGGCTTCCAGGAAATTATGGCAAGGCATGCTTTAGAGCATGAAAAAATATCTTCTGAGGAGGAAATAAATGCTTTAGGGGAAAGAGGGTGTCACTAGTCTGTAAAGGAGTCATCACTCTTTCCCAGATTTTGTAAGGGACTCTGGAAAACAGGATATTGTTTCTAGACTGCTGCACTCAGAATTGGCACAATTTGCAGGGGGTTTATGGCACCAGAGAGGCATGGAAGGCTTCATTCAAACCAGGACACCAGGTTTAAATGATTCTTCTCAGGACTTTGATGTGGTAAATAAATGACAAATGTGCATCTTTATGAGCACAAGAAAGAAAAGAGGAACTTAACAGCACTCCAACTTTATTGGCATAAAGGCAAATAAGGTGTTGGGAGGTGGTGCAGCTCAACAGCCTCACTTTCAAAGTCATGATCATTACTCTAATGACCACAAGCTTAAAACTAGCAGAGTTCAGTGTTTCTGCTACAGCATGCAGTCATCTCTGACAATACGTTTCCCAAAAAATTCTCACACCCTAAGGTAAGTTATACATCCTAGCATTTCAGTTATAGTTAAAAAAAATAGTAGAGCAGGCTACTCAGAACCTTTACTGTATGTTAACTTTAGCTCATGAGGTCTGCAGGTAGAAAAGGGATAAAGTATTTTTCCAAATATGTGTAAAAATCAAATCTTGGTTAAGTGTTTCAAATGAAAGACTTATTTAAGTCTTAAGACTTAATTTTAATTTTTTAAAAAGTCACTTTCGTAATTATTTCTATTGAAGTTTTCACACTATTATTATACATTTTATAAAAATATTGGAATAGTTATCTAAATATTAACAACCCCCAAATTCTTATAAATGCAATTTCCCAATAATGCAAGGATTTTCTTTTAAAAATTTGCAGTTTAAAATGAAATAAAGGTATTTTTTTATTCTTAAAACACTCACTAATCAGAATTTTCTCCCTATTTAATTTCCTTTTTTTAACAAGCAAGTTGAGTAACCTAAGAAGTCAGTCTGATCATAAAAGTCTTGGACAAAAACACCATTATGTGCTTCAAACCCATAACTGCATCTCCAGCTATCTGGATTTTAAAGAAACAAAATTAAATCTTCACATATGCTGAAGAATAGGACTTGTACTTTTCCAGTCAGAGTCGGTAGGATACATTTCTGAGGACAGATGGGATGTCAGACCTTTGCAATTTACACTTTCTGGCTACAGTTGTACCTGTACATCTGTATAGAAATTTCATGACAGATGCTTAATGCTCATATGGAAAAAAAAAATCTTCATAATGAACTACATGAGAAGTTTTTAATTAACATGCATATTGTTCCTGCAAAGGCCTTCAGTTTATAAAACATTATTGTTATTTCAGAGTTAGTTCTCGATGATTCACTAATCCATCTAGTGTTTCAGAGTTGGTTCATTTCACTCTTATTCAGTCTGCTTCTTATGTGCTTCTTTCTAAAGGTACTTTGCAAGTAGTAACAATAAATCCCAAAGGAATGATACATATTGAACTGGCATCTTGGTAGCAGACATATGTTTGAAATACACTGTAGACTGAAATAGACAGCATCTTAACTGATATCTGCAAAGATTATCTCCTTGGTTTTGAGACTGCCAAAGAAAATACATTCTCACAGTGCAGCTAAAAAAGTCTTTTGGTGCTTGCAAACAGAAATAGGCTAAGGCATGAAAATCCATTGCTAGGGGGTTTGACATTTTCTTCTATTTGAATTTGAAAGGAAATCTAAAAATTACACAGGTCTCTGTGCAAAAAGATTTCCTTATGAATTAAATTTCAGACTAACTAAAATATTTATTTAAAAAAATGTAAATTGTTGTAAATTGTATTTGGAATCCCTGTAAAAATGCAGGTTTTTTATAATTTAGAAATAATTTAATACCTAAAAAAGTGATTTTATTCTTATTTTATCATTCTTATATACTCAAGTTGTGATTTTATATTAGACTTTATTTTAAATTTATTTACTTAATTACTTTCATTTTTTCAACTTTTTTGAATCCTATTGTAAGAAAAATTTCTCTGACATAAATTTATGTTATTTTTCTCTTCAGAGTGCCTTTTCTTTAGAGGTTTCATAGAAAGCTTTAAAACTTTCAACTAGAAATTTAGATGAGTCCTCATCACACTTTATATAGACATCTCTTTTTATTATGGCAGCTTGGTTGCATTTTGCTGCAGTAATAAAACAGCTGCTACTGTAACCTGTAGTAAATGACCACCTTACTTTCTTGTTCCAAGTATTTCTTCTCTTATTTGATATTAAAATGGAGCAGTTTTACACATTGATTAAAGATGTCAAAATTTATTACAACAGATGGGATACTTCAAAGTAAAAATTAAAATGGAACATTTAAAATGTTGTTCAGAGCTTCTATTTACACTTTTCAAGATACATTTTAAAATGTAAACAATAAAATATATGAGGGCTACAATTTAGAAACTGTTGAAACCCAGAGGAACTCGTTCCTGGAGCAGTGTGAAGTATATTAAGAGCTATGAACTGTGAAAGCCCAGCCATGTTGGGGAGCTGGGATTTCTGTGGCACCCAGTTTTCCAAGGAGGTGGTTCCTGAATGTCAGGCAGCACAGCTGGTTCAGGAGCTGAGGCAATTGCAGAGAAGGCCTATAAGCTGTCACAAAACAGGGTTTCTCTCCTTTCCAAGGGAAAGATAATAAAATGGATGCATTCCTACAGCATGTGTGGTTCTTCTAACAATTCAGTATTTTTTTGTGGGAAAACATTGCATTCCTAACCAGCTCTCCTAGGGACGTAGCTGTCTGATCTCTCTGTAACACACAGCAAACTTGTTTCTCTATTCACTGTAGTGTAAAGGTCACCTGTAAATTCTACATGCTCATGCTATGATTTAATGTGCCTTTCTGTCTACAGCTCATTAGTGTGGACCATCGCTAAGACTGAAATCCACATCACTGGTTATCCCACATCACAACAAGACTGATTCTAAAATTTTTTAAAAAAGCATTCCTGTTTAAAACAAGTTTCCAAATTATTTTCTCCGGAGTAAAGCCATACTGTCATTTCTCTGTAAAAAACCAAAAGATTTACTGTGGGGCTTAGTCTAAATTGTTGGCTTGCAGAAATCATAATATCTCTGTGGTACTCACTAAGAAAAGATTTCTGATATGCAGTGTAAAATATCTACATTTCAACTGAATTTTAATGACAAGCTTCAGTACCTTGTTCTCAAACTCCAGTGAGTTCAACTGTTTCCTTCCAGATGCAGATCAGTTACAACTCTGAATTTCAATGTTCAGTTCTTTAGGTCAAGAGTACACTATTATAAATCTGGAGATCACTTTCAGTTCTTGATGTCAACTGACAAATCAATTGTCACATAAGTATTAAAAAACCCGTCAGTTTCAATTCAGTTACTCTTGGGGCTTAGTATTAACCATTCCTAAATGTAGCCATTGTGGCTTTTACCTCTAAGAAAAATTGATATTTTATTAAAAGACAGTAGAAATATGTAGCAAAAAGTCTAGTCTTTGTAGGCAAAAGGCACAGCTGGTTTTATCATTACATTTGCAAATGACAAACTACCAATTATCAGCATGGCAAACAAAATTAATAAATAAATTGACCAAAAGCCTTATATTGCTGATTTCTTGGTGCCCTGATTCTTCAAAGCAAGAAAGTTCTTTAAGATGTGACTAGGATGACAGTCTCCCAAAACATGACATTTTTAGGGGAAAATAAATGGCAGCCTCTAAAAATCTGGAGGAGGAGGATAGAGTGACTTAATTGGAGAGAATGACTGCCTATAAAAAGAGGTTTTACTCTTAAATTACCTTTAATGAGAGGTTGAAAGAGCAATGAAATCACAAAAGAATATCTAGGCTTCATTGTTGTGACACTTCAGAGAAATGTATAACATACTTTCTTCCCAGCAGTCAGCCAGTTCTCCAGGCAGTCGTACATAATGCAACAGAACTCAGCCATGACAAGAGGATAGTAATATGATTTCACTAAAAATTAGTGAATGAGTCAGGTTAGGTCCCTATAAATAATGATGCTCTTTAAAATGTCATACATACACATAGGAATAGACAAAACCTCTGTACATATTATTTATAATGTGTTACACTAGTACTGTGAAGCTGACCTCAACTTGTCTGAGGACTACCTTGTACTGGGCAGGGGATCAAAACATTGTGACATTCTGTGACCTATCTAAAAAGTTTTCTAAACCTTCTGTGTTTGAAGATCTGCCTCTTTTCAGTCAGAGAAGGCTAACAGGCACTGCTGGTTTATTTCAGATGCAAAACTTATTGCTATCATTGACAATTTTCATGCCAGTGTTGAACTATTACCCTATGCTCTACTCACATTTAGTACAGTGTGCTAAAAAAACCCTAAACAAACTTAAACTTATTAATTAAGTTGAGTTTTTTTCTGTAAATGAATTCAACCATTCTTATATGATCTTTCTAAATTTATCTTGTTTTCAAAGCTGACATTGAGGTAGCTGTCTTGGACTATAAATGGGGGATCTGATCTAGAGTCAAAGACTCACAGAATGATTGAGATTGAGGAAGAGAATTCTGGGGGTCATCTGGTCCAACACACCTTCTCAGGCGGGGACACCTAGACACAATTGTCCAGGATTAAATCCAGACAGCTTTTAAGTATCCCCAAGGAGGGGGACTCCACAGGGCTCTGAGTGACCTGTGCCAGTGCTTAGTCACTGTCACAGTAAAAAAGTGTTTCCTATGTTCAGAGGCAACATTTCTGCTTAAGTGTGTGCCCATTGCCTCTGGTCCTGTCATGGGCACCAATGGATCTGGTTCTGTCCTCCGTACTCTCCCTTCAGACACATGGATGAGATCCCCCTTGAGTCTTCTTCAGGCCAAACAGTCCTGGCTCTCTCAGCCTTCTCTCACAGAAGAGCTGTTTCCATCCCTTAATCACCTTTGTGGCCCTTTTTGAACTTCATGAGATCCTTGTCAGCCCATGGCTCCAGCCATCTGAGGTCACTCTGGACAGCAGCAGGACCCTCTAGCATATCAGCCACTCTTCCTAATTTTGTGTCATCAGCAAACTTGCTGAGGATACACTCTGCCCCAGAATGCTGATCATTAATGAAGGTGTTAAACAGGACTGGACCCAGTATTCACCCTTGGGGTACACCAATTACTAGTATAAACTAGACTTTGTGCCACTGATCCTCCTCTTCTGAGCCTGGCTGGTTTTCAGTCCACCTCGCCCTCACCCCATCCTGTCCATTCTTCTTTATGAGCCTGTAGTTTCCTGGATCCTCTTTCTTGCCCTTCTTGATGATATGAGTGATGCTTGTTTTCCGCCAGTCCTCAGGCACTTCTAATCGTGATTGTTTGAAGATTATTGAGAGTGGCCTTGCAATGACGTATGCCAGCTCCTTCAGTACTTATGAGTGTATTGCATCAGAGTCCAATTTGCTTAAGTCTTCCCTGTCCTGATCCTCTTCTACCTCTTCTACCTCTTCTAGGGTACACCTTTCTTGCTCCAGGCTTTCCCCCGTGTTACTTGGACCTGGGGTTCCTAATGACTGATCTTACTAGTAAAGTCTGAAGTGAAGAAAGCATTCAGTACCTTGCCTTTTTTTCAGCAATACCCACATTTTTCCCAGTCTTCCTTTTTTCACCTACATACTTTTAGAAGCCCTTTTGGCTGCCTTTGGCAATCCTTGCCAAATTCAATTCCATTTGGGCTTTGGCTCGTCTCATTCCTACATGCCCAGACAGAATGTCTGCATTCTTCCCAAGCCCTACATTCCTCACAAAACCTGTATTTATGTTGCTAAATAGAAAACAATGAAACAGACAAATAAACTATCAGCTATCTGTATTCCTTGTTGTCATGCTTCTACATACTGTCTAGTCACTAATGGTGACTAATTTTCTCTGAGACATAGTCTTGGCATGCTTTTGTGGATAAAGTATGAGCCCAGGACCATCCCCAACATGCAGCATTTTCAAGACTGCAGCAGATAATGGACTTTTAACCATATTTCCTTGTTAATTTCAAAAGCTTTTCGATCTCAAATGCACTCATATACCTTCCCAGCTTACCCCTTGTCATGTAACACACACTTCCAATGTTGTACTATGAAAAAACCCACTGTAGTAGGCTTCTACACTGCAATTTGAATACAAAAACCCAACACATAAAACACAACATCATTTGCTACTTGGAAACAGCACAGGATTAAGAACAGACATAGGGCCGAGTGCTAGGAGATGTGAATGTGAGAGGTCTGTGCTACTTGGCCTCAAATCTGAAAAAAAGTTTCATAGACTGGAGGTACTTAACTGTGTAAGTGTAGCCTAACAGATCTCAGGTCCCTTCATGACATATTTTGGTCAGCAGATGAGACTGAAGTGAAATTCCCTCTGTAACAATACCTAGGTTGCCTGATAGATCATTTTCCATTTGGTCTTCACACCTTCTTGCCTCAAGGGTCTGTACAATCCTCAGCTTTTCTACTGTCAGAACATTTTACAAGATAATCTCTTCTATTTAGTTGATCAGAAAACAAGTTTTGCTTATGTTGGGCAATGTACAGCATTACTGTGATGAAGGCCATATGGAAAGGTAGGTTATTTTTTACTAAATTTACTCTGATGTAATCTGGAATTGTGGCAGATATATTTACCATTAATGTTACATAAAAAGACCTCTGTTCTGTTTTAACCAACTATTCAAGAGATGCCTAATGGAGTTGACATATTCCAAAGATTGGAATGGAATTACTTTATATATTTGGAGATATTTGGCATATTTTCCTGAAAAAAGAGGCTGACAGTAAGAGAGTTGTATGAGGTAGAGATTTCATTATATTGATTTGATTTTTTACCCTGAATACCTTCTTTGAAGGTTGGAATTGAAAAAATATTGTTGTGAATTTCTCCTTTCTTTTTCTGTTTTTTTGCAAAAGATGTTTCTTCCCGAAAGAAAACATCCCATCCCTGAACTGACAGCTCTAGATCAGAGAGTAGATCTCAGTTCTACCCAACTCATCTTCCTATTTTCACAGCTAGTAGGCTCAAATCTCTATGTCACCCACTTGCAACATCTCAGCCATTGCTTCTGATAGTGGCGTGTGTCAAAAGCTCCATGAGGAAGACTGGGCACCAGCTGGAAATTTATATTATTGCACATAACTGAGAAGTACATAATGACTGACATTGCTGGCTGCCTGTCCTACCAATCAATAGAGGGAAGGAAATTACGAGGTTATGTCAGCTGATAGACTCTGACTTCCTTGCTTTTGGACTGTCAGAGTGCCAAAAGTCATCTCCCACTGGTCACACTGAACTTAGGAAATGGTGAAATAATACTGACCAGAAAAGAAAAAATCTTTGAATATCTGGTCAAAAAAACTGCTTCCATCTTTTACTGTGGAAATAAAGCTGCCACACATAAAAACAGTGCAAAACCTCAGAGCTCTGTTTGACTCCTCGCTGGCACTGGGTAAGCAGGTAACATCAGTTTCCAAAAATGTCTTTTTTTCCTTTCCAGCTGGCTGGGAAAATTAATTCCCTTCTCTCTAATGAGAAATTTACTGTACTAGTCTGCAGTTTTCCCTGATTCCCTTAAAGTCTACTTTAACTGTGTATTTAGAAACTGAATGTGACTGTCATTAGCAGACTCCAGCTGACATGAAATGTGCTTTTCTACCTTCCTTCTGGTTCTGGCCACTGCAGAAAAAAGAACTTTGTACAGATGTCCATCATGGTAAGTGAGGTAAGTGACTTCCTATTTCAGTTTAAGGTCTTCTTTCTGATCTCAAAGATCTTGAAGACAATTACCAAACAGAACAGGATTTGACTTGGCAAATTCTACAACCACCCAGAAAATAACAAGTTAAAGCTGAGGACAAGAGTTATTTACCAAAGAAGACAATGCTAAAGTGAGGCTCTGAAGACTTGAAGTGGGTGTCAAGTCTGTCTGTTCTGGTTAACGGCTTTCCTTTTCCAGACACGTTCTCCAATATTTGTAACCTCACAAAATAATTTTTTTCCCAGGCTTCTTATCATGGCTTTCTCTTTTCTACTAATTCCCAAAGCAAATCTTATTTCAAGAGTCTTTTTCTTCCTGAAGAAGGAAGTATTAAAGTCTTTTAGAAGTTCATTGATTTCTGCATTAATGTCATTGCTTTTATGCGGAGAGTGAAGAGATGCTGAGATAAATTAAAGTAGAAAATATTTGGTAGAAAGAAATACAATTGTAGATAAGAACAATTTTGGTAAGTCAGGCAGAAGGCTAAAAAATTTCAGAGATTGATAAAGTAGTGGAGTAAATGAAGTCAGTGCTATTGGACTTGGATTTCAATGCTGATAAATATATAACAATACTATAGGGAAAAACTGAAGTACTTTAGAAGAGTCTAAAATGAACAGTACCAGGAATGTTTAGAGAATCTGATGTCACTGAAGATATGTTAGTGAGGACCTTTGTTTAAGAGAGTTAGACAGGAATCAGATGAAGGAAAACCCAAGTCACTAGGGATTGTAAGAACTGGGAAATTTTATAAAAAAATGTTATTGCCATTACACAATTCATTACTATGTTTGTTATTGTCATTACATAATTCATTTATATGTTCATCTGGGATACTTTATGTGAAATTGGCCACTCCATCTTAAAAACAAAAAAGAATAATGCAGAACAAAAAGAGAACCAGAACTGAATGATGAAATTATCAAACATACAGCTATAAAAGCTGTTTATATCAAGAGAAATTCAAAGGCTATTTTGCTTATCACAGAAGACAGGCTGTTAATGGCACTAAATAAAAGAATATAAAGAATGAAACAGAAACTAAGTGTTTGCAGCTTCTGTTCTGCTAGCTCTTAAAAATGTGAAACATGTAAAAAACCTGAAGTCTAAGGAATCTAAAATTCATGAAAGGTAATACTTTTCTACATAGCATGTTGCACACCTTGTTTGACATAGGATGCCCTTAGCATCCTCACAGGAAAAAGAAAGGACAAGATGAGAGAAGAAAATAGGATATTTGAATTGGAAGGATTAATTGGATTTGAAACAACGGCTTCAGAATAAGTAATGAACATTGTGGCTCAGTGATTATGGTGGTTTCTACTACTCGACTCGCTTCTGTTTACTCATATGTTTTCTTTTCATATTAATTTGAAGTATCTGACATAGACATTATTAGAAATATATCTGTTATAATTTTGAAATGCCTATCTTTTATATCGTTGATACCAGCAAATAATTATTGGTACAGATGGCAGAATAATATTAGAACTTGCTTTGACACTGATGATGGATCAAATCTTCCTGAATATGAATCCATCTGTTAGATGCATCTTAATGATTTGCATGCAGTTGATAGCTAAAAGAAAGAGGAAAAATTTGACACAATAGTTTAATTTGATTATTTGTTACAATATTCTGAATTTTACCACTTATTTTGTATTTTACACATCAATTTTATCTTGCCCTTAATGAGATGGCAGATATATTGGGATGTCTTCATACAACACCCAGAACAATAATTGGTCTTGATTGTCAAAATATAAACAAGCATAGTGAATTACTTTAGTTCTACTCCTAGAACTGGGCATATCTGAATAACAATATTGACTTTGTCTCATGTTATTGCGTGTTAAAAGCAAGCCTGAACTTTATCTATTAAGAATAGATATGATCAGATAAGGAATTTCCCTACGTCCCTTAGCCATATCTGCAGATCCCACTGAGAGGGCAAGAAGAAAAATATCTCTAAACTATTTCCCACTGTTTAATAAAACTGTGATCCAAATCTCCTCATGTAGGTTTCCAGGGGATACAAGGCTGCCAAATCTTTTTACTTAAGTAAATGGCCTTGAAATGGTGGGTCTGTAAAAAAATCAAAGAGATGCTATATTCTTGTCAGTCATTCAGTGAAACAAATGGAGCATTTTAATTACTACACATAACATTTTTGTAACAGCAAATCCCCTCATCCCTGCCGACTCTGAGTTCTTTTCAGACCAGTTCAAATGAAAAATGAGATTTCCTACAATACTTTATTTTAAAGAAATAAGGGACATCAATCCAATAAACCGTTTATGCTGCATTCCAGATGTGTAGCATTTAAGGCACAATGGGATTGTGTAATACAATTAAGGGAATTTGATCAAGACACAAGTCAAACCATTCAGTGGTAATAACTTGATAATGTCCTCCTCCCTCCAAGCCCTGTGAGATTTCCTTCCCTTAAAGAAAGCAGCTAAATAAGGTGCCCCAGGTTAGCTATCCCAAAAATGCAGTGTTGAGAAGCTCCAAAGCTTTCTTGTTCAGAAAAAGAAAACTCTTCTAGAATTTTTCTGAGGTAGGGGGTGTTTGGTCCAGAATTAGAAAGAAAAAAAGAAAACTGAAAAAAGCCACCTATAGTGATGAAATATTCTCTTAAAGAAACCTAAAAGGCATCATCTAGTGTTTATATGTAAGAAATTGTTTCAATATTCATCCTGTTACTACAAGAAAAGAGCCTGTATCCTAGAATACACCAGATGATGGTAGCATACAGAACAGAGTTTCCTGAGATTCTGCTACAATTTGGTTGTAAGTGAACTAACAAATAAAATTTAATATTCACACAAAACCATACTTCTACCTAATGGTTATAAAAATGACCAGTATGTCATCGGGGCCAAATTCCATTTGAATTGCTCAGGCCATTAACTTTTTTGAAGTCATTTGAACTCACAGTGTAGGTAAGGTAGCTGGGATTTGTTGTCTTTATTACCTCAATGATGTAGTCAATTATTACTTTGAAGAAGAGAGAGACCATAGCTGTTTTAAACTCCCATGGGCAGAAATAAAAGGCATTATTTATTGTAGGAGACACTAATGGCTTTTCATAGGCCAATTAATCTTTTTTATGGAAGGATAACACTAAAGTAAAATTACTGACAAACCTAAACATAATGTAATTCCTGAAGGCCATTCAAAATGGTTCATAAGAGTTGAAGAGACAGTCTGAAATCAACAAAGCAAAATGCACTAAAACATATGTTAAGTGTTTGTAAAGAAAAAGCACGATACATAAAAAGTTATTTCTTATGGCAGAAATTGGCATATTGAAATGGATGACAAACTAAACAGAACATAAGATTAGGAGGCTACAAAGAGAACTGAATAAATCTCATTCCAGGATGAGGGCTGTGTCTTTAACCAGGCAGCAACTAGCAAGTTGCTTTTTTCAGGAAATGTAAGGGTTCATCTGGATGTCTGTGTCCAGCTGCTTGTCATACTACTAAGAAGACATAGATCAGCACGAAGGAATTGAGAGGAAAAAAACAAGCATGAAAAGACGTTTTGAAACAGTTGACTGATAGAAAAGGTTGAAAGAGTTGAATTATTTTAATCCAGGAAACAAAACATTTAGGGAGGGGACATAAGCAACTTCCAGTAGACAAAAGTTTGTAAAAATAACAGTGATCAATTTATTCTCCTTGATCACAAGAACTGGTAAAACAGAAGTAGATATTTGATTCTAGTAAAGGAAATTTCAAATGAAATACTGTGGAATCTTTTATTGGAAGTTTGCAGGATCAGCACATGGAAACACCCACTGAGAATGGTACAGGTATTTGTGGGTTTTTTCAAGTAACAGGGTGAACAGATACTTTTTAAGGTCTTCTCTTTTTATTTTATAATTTACATTGGTACTATGTAATACAAAGTCCTATTGATACCATGTCATATGTAAGAACCTGCTGAAAAGCATGAAATCAAAATTTTAAAACTCAAGTGCCTGTACATTTCTGCAGATACCACTCTCTTAAATGCAGGAAAGTGTCCGGGGTCTTGTTAATTTCTATCTTATTTAAAAGTTTAAGTGGAAAAATTTAACTGCTTGCCTACTGGTTTGTGTTACTTCAATGAAAATGAATTTTTCTTTCAACTGGTATTTCAAATAGGTATGCTCTTTTTTAGTTCCTATTCTTCATCATTTCTTCAATTGTATTTTTGAATATTTGGTTTTCAAACTTAGAGGAATTAAAATTGTATTATATGATAAATTAAGCCAAAACTCTTTAGAAGTTTAGTTTTCATAGCTCTATATTAAAGGCAAGTCTACAACACTTTCCGTTTTCTTGAGAAGATATGCAACTTTGTCTAACACAGAAATTATTTAGAAATTGTAAAAAAAAGCTGTTTGATTGAGTATATGATCACAGAATGGTTTGGGTTGGAAGGGACCTTAAAGATCATCTAGTAGGCTTCTGACCTCATATTTGTTGAATTCACTTACTATAAATATTTTATAAATATTTTTCATCATCCATAATTCTTATAGGCTGTTATGTCCCAAACATCCTAAATGTATGTCCAGTTGTGTGAAACTGACAACATACTCTATATTAATCTTGTCCTTTTAGAATCTTCTGTGTGATGTATTGAATCTTTTTAGTATTTATATTTCTGAATGGAAGTTTAAAGGAGATGTAATGTTCTGCTGAAAACAAATGTTTACTGCATATATAGGAAGACTTGAAATACTGAGAACTTCAAGCTGGTCTTATTTGCTTTGGCAGAAATCTCAGTCTTTTTGTATAAAATTTCTTATCTTAAATTCAGTGTTACAATATCATATGTTAATTAATAATTTTAAAAAGAGATTTTTCATTTCACAGTAAGAAATTTAATATTTGTTTTACAATTCCTTTTTCTTGAGAATGCACATTTGTTTAGTGGGGTTACTTCTGATTTATGATAAAATTCTGAACATATAGGCATTTGTGCTTGGGGATGTTTGAAAGATACTAATGAAAGATAATTTTGATTTTGACCCACAGTTAAGTTTTCTATATTGTGATAAAACTGATTCTTCATACTTTGAAATAATCAGTCTGTTTATTATTGTGTAGCTGATAGCTGACCTTAGTAAATTTTGCATTTGCTAAAAGATAATGCATCTCTGCTGCAGGAGAAATTAATTGCTGTCAGAGGAATAATACTGCATTGTCAGAGGAAAATGAGCTTTGCAGCTGAAAGTTCCTCGTATGACTGGGGTGGGAATGTGGAAGAAAACAAGGTCTCATAAATCACTGCATTCAGGTGGGGACCATGGATGCAGTGCAGACACGAGTATGAAAAAGATGGTGTCTCTTCACAGCAGAATCTCTGACTCCACATCCAGCACTGCTTTGAGTTTTTAGTGGCCTTCCTTTTTCAAAACCAAGACCCTTTTAAAAACAGGAATTGAAACATGCAACTCAGGAAGATGTTTGTAATCTCCTTGTATAATTCACCTGTAAAATGTGAGAGACTGTATGAAAACTGCAGAATATTTGGGCAAGGGACCAAGGCTGTGTAATGAGCTCCCAAAGGAAAACCACACTCATTCATGCAGCAAGGGCTCAATTAGAGAATATTTGCATTAGGAAAATGTTTTCATACCTATCAGTGACCAGAAAGAGGGGGAAAATGCTAAAAATATGAAGCTAAATCTCAGCTGCCAGAACTGAAGCTCTTCCACCATGTACTACATCACATTTAATACAAATGTTCTCCCTCCATGGTATGAAAAATCTCTTTCAGTTGCTACATTTCCCTGTAGCTCTGCACCATGGAAAGCAGAGTAACAATGAAGTTCCATGTAAAGGACCAGAAAGCAGGATCTGTTTTCATTTGTCAATGACAGTTAACGTATTTTTTATTGTTTTGTCTTTATTTGTTAATTTATTTTTACTTTGATCTTCACCGGCTAATTTTCAAGTAACACAACTGCTCTGAGTCAATTTCAGTATTAAAATCAAGGTTTTTACAGGGAAATTATGCTAAACTATGGGAATTTTAGTAGAAATGGAACAGTATTCATATCACAGTATTCATATGAGCCACTGGAATTTGTAATTAGCTAGAAGTGATCCCTGGACAGACCAATACTGGGAAAAGCAGTAATATATTCTTTAGTTAATACTTCTGCTCCATTTCTATTATGAATTTAAAATTCCATCATGAATTTGAGATAGGGGGGACTTTAAGCTGTTAGGGAAAATAATTTGGATAAAGTGCCAAATTTTTGCATGTTTGTTGGAAGCTTGTTTGGCCTGCTTCATTTTGAGAAATCACAGTGGTAATCTTGCAACTGCAGGTATTCTCCTGGGACTCTTGATTAAAACAGTGTGTCTTTGTTTCTCTGGCTCTTCAGCTTCCAATCCAAAATAGAAATGAACGGAGGAGATAGATTGAAAAGCAACATAAGTCTTTTTCTTATGGAAAAATGTGAGGACACTAGAGTCAGGTCTGTCCTTACTTTGTCTTCATTTGCTGCACATCTGTTTTGACCTTTCTGAGACAAAAAGGATTTCTTTTGTGGTAAGCTTATGGCCACTGAAGTGGGTAAAAGAAAACTCTTTAAAAGGCAATGGACTGTTGCTATTTCAGACAGGTCCCAATCAGGATCCTTTTCTCTCTTCCTTTTGACAGTGCTTGCATTGTCCGTCATATCAATAAAGGCTGGCTGAATCAATCTGAACTGTTGCCAAGGAAAGCTCTTGCAAAATAATGTGAAGTCTCCAAGAGGACAAACTTAAACAGGCTCCTTCCCAAAGTGGACTAAGCTGAACTGCACAAAGGAGCTCTTGTGAGGAGCAAGGTTTTCCGTATTCTTTAATTCCCAGCTATTGCCCTGCAGTCTGCTTGGATGGCTTGCCCTTGCTGGCTTTCTGTCCCTCATAGCTGCCCTGCACAATCTTTGTGGATTTACGAAAAGGTGTGTTTTGATTCCAGCCAAATACACAAACATTAATGACTTCTGCCCACCATTATTAAGCTGCCCTGAGAGTTTTAAGGTGAATTGCTAAAATAACTCCTTGAGATATCATTCAAATGTACTTACTCGTAAATTGAGCAATAGTTAATTAGGCATTTTCTTTGAATGGCTCTCATTTGTCCATTAGTTCCAAATTATTGTGGTGTAAAGCTGGAGTCTCACACACTTGTTGCTTTTAGATTTTCTAAAAGGAAAGACTATAATTTTTGTGTGTCAACTGACAAACTTTTTTGCATTTCTGGATTCTTCAAGTGGGAGAGAAAAATAATTTTTGGTAACTACATCTTTGAGGGCCAGCTGGCTGTAAATCACCTTGGCAGAAAAGGACCTGAGGGACCTGGGGGACAACACCTTGAACATTACAGCAAAAATTAAGGGTATTCTGAGCTGCATGAGAAGTGTTTCTAACAGGTTGAGGGAGGTCAACCTTTCCTTCAGCACTCCTGAGGACACATCTGGAGACCCATGTCTAATTCTGCAATCCCCAGTACAGGAGAGACATGGAGCCACTGGAGAGAGCCCAGTGAAGTGCCACAAAGGTGATAAGGGCCTGGAACTTCTGTGAAGAAAGGCAGAGAGAGCTGGGACTGTTATGTCTGGAGAAGGGAAAGTTCAGGGGAGATCCCATAAATGTGTGCAAGCCTGAGGAGAGGGTGTAAAGGAGTTGGAACCAGGCTCTTTTCAGAGGTGCCCAGTGACAGGACCAGAGGCAATGGGCATAAACTGAGGCAGAAGAGGTTCCCTATGAAAACTGGAAAACACATTCCACTGTGAAGGTGACTGAGCACTGATAAAGATTGCCGAGAAACCAGTGGAGTCTCCCTCCTTCGAGATATTCAAAAGCTGTCTGGATATGATCCCAGGCAACTTTATCTAGGTGTACAGGCTTGGCACCAAGGGGTGTTGCACCAGATGACCTCCAGTTTCCTTCCAACCCCAACCATTCTGTTAATCTGTTATATATATTAGAAATGTCACTTGGAAAGGAGTTATGTAGGTTTACATAGACGATGACACAAAGCTTCATTTAGAGAAGGAGAAATTATTGTTTTGAGTATCTTGACTGTTGCTAATGCAATTTATGTACATATATATATATGACTAGATACCTTGTGAAATTTTATTTGAACCAGTAATATGATAAGAATCTTCTCTTCACTCAGTTTGTTACAATTCCTGTCTGAAAAATATGAGCTAGATACCTGAAAAGAGAACAAAATGAAATTTATAGTAGTTCGCTTAGCTTTTAACAATTGACATGATTTGGGCTCAGCTTAAATTTAGAAGGTTCAGTTTTACTCTGTAGCTCACTCTGTGGCCTGCCCATGCTTCACAGCATATGAAAACGATAACTTACCATATGGTAGAACTTTACTTTATAACTATTGTTGACCTTTCTTTCAACTCCCAGTGTTTGCTGCAGGAGAATCCCACCACTCTTCACCAAGAGAGCAAGTAGTGCAAGTTGGACCTCCTTAGTGCACTATGGATGTTCCACCTTAGCGTGTATAAACTATTTACAGTGTGTTTATATAGAGATTATGGAAGCTCTGTGATACAGACCATTCACACATTATGAGCAGATTCCGATGTGTTTCAACCCCAGCAGTTTCTCAGTAGAAACATGCACTGAAATCAGTGAGGTTCCTCTTGGTGTGATTAAGTGTGACTCGGCATGAAGAAAGGCATTTGGAGCTGACCTTGTGTTTTTTACATTGAAGCTAATTATTATCTCTACAGAATCTTTTGTTCATTTTTTTTTGGAATTGATAGTGATCTCAGTACAACCACAACTGCAGTATACTGAATAAGTACTATAAGTACTACAAGTACAGCAAAGGTCATTTTCTTCCTGACACTGCCCTTCTACTACCCCCAGCACAGAGTGGCTCCTATTTATTTCAGTGAAAAACATTCCACCACTTCAACAGAAACAGAAAACACTCTGTGGGATCAAAATCTTTAGAACATTTAAAGACATATATGTTGTATTTTGATGGAAGTTTTAACAATTAAAAAAATCAATCAGTCAATCAATGAATCAATCACATAATTTCAATTCCCCTCTGTATCAGCATCTTAGAAAATTATTTTACTTCCTTTCAAATTAAATTCTGAACAGAGCAGTTGACACTTTAACTACATCAGAACTATTTAATGTTGTGTCTTTCCTTCTGAATATTTATTTCATTTATCTTTTTGCTCAAAAGTGATTACTGTTGATACCCATCACTATAGAATGTCTATGATGCGCTCACAGTCTTCAGGGGGATTTGAGGAGGCATACAACCTGGAGGGCTTCCCACTTTAAAGCATGCTCATTTATCATTCTGCTATCTTGCACAGAGATTTTGCACATTATCCAATTTAAACATCCATTTAGAAGCAATCTAATTTTTATTCCTTGCTAACATCAGCACAGAGACTGTGATTAACTCCAGTAAAATGGCTGAAACTAAGAAGGGGTTCAACAGGAGACAGACAAAAATGTAACAAGATACCACTGCAGAAATGATTGAAGCAAATTTTAAACACAAATTCACTGCTTTTTGTTGCCATGACACAAAGTTTTATTGTAATGTGTTAAGGATGTCAGTGTTGCCTTTTAATGCAATTCTTGGAATTCAAAAAAACATGAAAGGCTGTGCACTAGTTTGTTGTTTTAATTTGCCAACAGGAATAAAAGCTTGGCAAACAACTACTATAAAATTGAAAATAGTCATATTAGAACAAAATTCCACATTGCAATTCTAATCAATGTTGTTTTGCCTTAAAATTAGAAAAAATGCTGCACTTCAATGTCAAACTAACATTTTGTCACTTTATGTAACTAAGCTTTGATGTCGAAGTAATATGTTGTTCTCATAGAGGAAAAGTGAAATACTGTCATGGTCATACTTAAATTATTGTAGGAATAGAGCTAGAATAACTATTACATATGTTGTGTCTTTCAAACATATAACACTCTCTTGAAAGGATGTGTTGTATTCTGAAATAAATTTATGGTAGCTACTTTAGAGACATTAAGTATAAAAATGGCTTTTGTATCTGTTTAGGACTTCTCATTTCTCTCAGGTTTTTTGGGGGCAATGGTGAGGTTTGGACTTTAGTGGTTAATTTCTTGCCATATAACATGCTGAATAAATGATCAGGAAAGTCATTTGAAAAAATACCAAAGACACTTTTAGGAGTCATTTAGGAATCTTGGCATCCTGACCTCAACAGGTCTAGACAACACAATTTTAAATTTAATTCCGTAAGTTGAATTCTTCATGTACCCAAAAGCCAGACTTCCTAGAACTTCTTGTAACTATTTTTTTAATGCAAAGGTATTTGTAAGAGTTTTTTCCAAGTAATCCTGTTTTTTCCTTAAATTCTACCCTTTAAAACTGACACCCTCTCCATCCCTGCAGTTACTGGAAAAGTGCTTCAGACTTATTTTATTTCCTCAGTTTAGTCTGTTTTCAGTTTATGAAGTTCTCCCTAGAGAAACCTGAAACTTTCAGAAGGTTTCTGTTTCATTGAGACAAGCCTGCAATAACTTACATTTATGTTCAAACACGCACACCGTGAGGCACTGCGTTTATTAATCACATTGATTTTGAAGGCACTAATCCTAACACACAAAGCCCAGAACAAGTGCAGGTCTCTGCAGGACTGTGGCCATAGCGGTTTTCCACAGTGATTTTCTATTTATCATAGGTCAGTATTTTCCTTTTGACAAATACACCACTCTTGATAATGCTCCTGGAGCTGAGTAAGTTGAGCCTGCTGAGGGACATATCTAAAAGAAGCTTATATTTGTTTATGAGAAATTTATACTAATGTTGATTATTGAGAAAATGTAAACTGTTATATGCCATCCCATCTTCCACAATTATTTCTGGTTAAAGTCAAAGAAACAGGAGAAAGAAATAGATGTGTCTGCACAACAAGGAATAGTGGGATAAATAGGAATTAAAAATTCATGGAGCATCTCTGAATTGCTTTTGCTCTTTTCTGAAATATCTGCAGAAGACACCTGCAGAGTAATCACCTCAGCTCTCGATTGGAAAGATAGATAAAGTGTTTAAATATTAAATAATAGACTGTGCTGTGAAGATTTTTTTTATTGGTGATTAGTGTTGAGAAAGGTGATAGAAATTGGGTACTGAAAATGAAGCAATTTAGGCCCTTTATGAGGATTTTATGTTCCTAATTTCAGGCAGTCAGATGTAAAAATATTTTAAATGGGTGCATCATTTACCTAGTCTGTGAGTATGGATAGACACAGATGGTTTTACATGAAAAGTGATCAAAAATTTGTTTCAAACATGAAAAGTACTGCTAAGTATGACATAACTGGTAAATCCTTTTATTAGTTTCTAAGACATAAAAACAATAAAACATAAAAATACATCTAAGTATATACTTTTTTTAAAATTTGTGTTTTTAAATAACATTGAGTTAAAAGAAATAGAAGAACTTGGCAAATTTGGTATTTTACAGAACCTGTAGTTTATAAAGTTCAGGAGTTTTAACACACTGAAGGTTGGTTTTCTGGGAGGTTTTCTGGTTTGTTTTTTTTTTTCAGTATGCAGTCATAAATGGGGGGAAAAATTGATACATACATATACAGAACAAGACTAGAGCAGCTTCACCTTAAGGGGATACTAGAGTTTCCACAGTTGTATGAATTGTATATGTTAATGACATTTTTTAGACAGGGTTATACATTAAGTAATAGTGAACTTTATCTTTTCAGAGTTAAGTGGAATTTAATCACACAACCTTCGGATTTTGGGGGAGCTGAGCAATTAAATTCTATGAAGCTCTGAAAATTTAGGGTTAAAAGGGTCTGGCAAACATAAAAATAAGGAAATTCGCAATGATGGGTGACCCCAAAAGACTTGAAATTTGGGTAAGCCATGGACAAGTGTCTAAAAGTTCAGATGTTTATCTGATCCTCTGGAGCCTACAGAGTTGGGCTGCAAAGGCTTGCAGCAGGATGATTACTTTTAAGATTTCTAACACTTCTGCTTCTGGTCATAGCTGAATATAGACCCTAAACAGGCTTTGTTTCTTAGTACATTCTTCTTATTTGTTTCGGGAAAAGTGATTTGAAGGGAAAGTATTCTACAGTAGTGGTCATCTTTTCTAATTTAATCAGTCATTTCTTAGGGAAAACTGCAGAAAATAGACCTTAACATTTAGTCTAAAGTCACTAATAAATCCAAGGAAAGTGAGAAATAGTATATTAATACATTGTGTTCTGTCTTGCCAAAGAGCAGACTTCAGGGTATCATGCTGAACAGGGACTGTGGTTGAGCTCTTGAAGGACTAACTTGAGTTTAATCATGTTAAATATTTCATTTATTGACCGGAACACAGTGGGTTGAAGTTTTGTAGTGAAAATTGCTCATGTCACGGAACTGGCATTACTGGTATGATGAAGAATGAAAGGAGAAACTTTCTTTGTGATATAAAATAATAGATTGAGAGAGAAGATATAGCCACAAAACTAATGTGCTATTTAACTAAAGGACAAAGTGGGTACAAGTGAAAATTAGCATATAGATAAATATAGGAAGGAATTGAGAAAAATGTTCTTAAGCGTCAGAACAACAAGATCGTGTAACAACTCTTCTGCAGGAACAGTGGAGGCAAGAAATAAAACTGCTTTCAAGACGAAGCCAGAATAAATATTACAGGGAATTATCAACTATGATTTCTTGTGATTGCAAATGGGAATCAATGACCCAGAAAATGGAGTTTCTTTCAATTTTTAAAAAATATTCCTGTCAATTCATATAACACACACATATGTTTTAATATTTGAAAACTGTTGCTAGAGTTCAGATGTAGTGGAACATGGAAAGTAGACAACTAGACAAATAATTAGACTCTGTCTCCCTGATGTTTGTCTTAACAAGGAAAGAAAATGTTACTGACATTAACTGTAATATGTCACTGTACTATGACATATTAAATAATTAAATAATATAGAAACATAATCTTCCTCAGTTTACAGGTCCTCTGCTTTTCTCATTTGACAATTGCTAAAATTTTTCAGATGTCTTGTGGGGCTTGATTTGCCTCCTCAGAGCTCCAGCCCTAGGAAATGGAAACACAACAGACATAATGTAGGAGAGCATTTAAATTCAATTTTCAAAATATGAATTAATCCCCAGAAACCACACTGAGTCTGGAATGAAACCTGTGCATCAGGCCTGTGTGTTACCTGGGTCTACATTTCTATGGCATGGGGAATTTCAGGTTGCGATCTTTCCTGTTTGGCTTTTTTTTTCCAGATAGATATGTTTTCCAGCAGTTACTTCTCAACATAGGATCCGAGGATTGGCATGAGAGACAGTTCAAAGCATTGTCAGTTTCAGGTAGGATAACTATCCTTTATGTGAATATTTGTGTCTGTTATTTGTTGCTAGATTTTCTCTCTTTGCTATTTGAGTAAGCTATTTTTAAAGGCATAATAATCAAACATGATGTTATTTATAGTATTGTTACCTGCTTGAAGAAAAACATAAGGACCTAACAATTACAAAAAAGTACTAAAATTCTTCCTGTATTAATTAGTACTATCACCTAAAAAGAAGATACACTAGAGAAAACAGAATTAAAATTTTCAATTTTTAGTGGTTTGAATCAGCAACATCCACACAGAAAACACTGACATGTGACAAAAGACAGAAGAATCTCTTTTTTCTGCGTATCTTACTTTTGCTTTGAGATAAAATGCTCTGTCAGCTTCACAACACTCTCTGAATTTGACATACTAGGGCTCTTTCAAAGGCAAAAATGATATATATTGTCTGGATGTTATAACTTTATTGTACCAATATTACTTTAATTCTTAAGGCAGATCCAGATAATTATACCTATCTTTACTTGTTAATGGTGTAATTTTAAGAAATTCGTCACTCCTTAGGTTCCTAGATGGGAAGAAAAATGCCTTTGTGGCAGGAGTAAATCACACCTGTACAGATGTCTAGCTCTTGAAAATCACACTTCTTTAAAAGTAGCATGGTAGGAGCTTGATCTCTTTCTTTCGTTTATTTTGGACCTTATGCATTGCCTCTACAATGTACTAAGTGGTCTCAGATGTCAAGGTCTTTTAGATTTTGACCTTAAGTGCCTGCATTACTAGAGACACTTTTGGCCAAGAGAATGGTAGCATCTTTTAGAGAAGGTGCGCTAAAGCCTGAGGCAGGAAAAATTGATCTAGTAGAATATTGTTTATTTATATTTGTCATCTTGAGCTTCATGCAATTATCTTTCAGTGAGCTGGACTAGTATGCAGAATGGAAAATAAGATGGAAAAAGTGCCATTGAAGTAGAAATTTTGTATTAAAAAAGACAAATTGGAATATTTTCCTGATTATTTGCAGAATATAGTTTTTTTGACATAGTTCAAGAACCTGATCATTTATATTAAAGTATAAATGAGTATTATGTGACAGTTGCATTGCTGACACACATAACATTACCTAGATTTTGACTGCACCCCTCCCCACAACAAGAAATGTATGTAGTCAAAGCCTCATTTGAAATAATGTTCAAAACTTTGAAGTTTTATTTTGATGAGAATTATAGGGTGATATTTATTTAACATTTTTAATTGATTCATAAATATAGTCATTCATGTACAGATGAACACTGAAAATAGTTGTAACATTCACTAGAGACAAAATAATATATAACTTCTAATGTACATTTCTGATAGAAAGCAAATATCACTTTATCACAAATGAATAATAAATATAAATTTTTTAAAAGTAATGAAACTTAATTTAGAGCCACTAAGACAAAAAACTGGTAATCTTAACTAAGAATATCAGTTATAAGCTAAATGTCAAGACAGATATTCTGTTTAAAGAAATATTTTGATTTGATTTTTTTTTTTAGATGATCATTTATTATTGCTATTAGTGTAATTGTTGTTAGTCTCTTTATCAGTTTTTCACTCCTGTGGAGGAAATACCATTATTTTCCATCTGAGTTAGGAATGGATGAACTGCCTTGCAGATTTGAATATTTGTTTACGATTAGAATTGCTTTTTTATTTTTCAGCAACAAACGGTACAATCTTAAAAAAAATGTACATGGGTCTCCTTTTACCCCTTTTCTCTCTGCATACAGCTTTATCTACATACAGTTGGTAGGAAGATTGAATATTGTGAGGTTATCTGAAAAGTCTGATACTTGCTAATACTGAGCAAGTATTAGAAAACTCAAAAGAAAAACCATTTTGCCTTCATCAGAGTTTTAAGGGTCACCTTAAGGGTCAGATGAGCCATACAAATACAAACTCTTTACCTCTGGGACACTTTTTGCATTTCACTTGTGAATAACCTGTACAAGAGACTATGGAATGTAGTCTTTGGTAGTTGACAGAACCCAAGTGAATAGAGTTCATTTTTGATGCTGTCAGAAAAATGCCTTCCTCATATGGGCTTTTCATTCTGGAAGATGAGAACATAGAATCTCTCGGCAATCTTTTGTTGCATTTGTTCCAAACATACAGTATTTACATTAAGTTGATGTTTATGTGTTTCTGTACAGGAAGATCCCTTCTTTTGCATCACAGCACTCTCTCAGACCAGGAAAGGTTTAAACACATGATTAAATTCATGCATTTTTGCATACTCACAATGAATTAATGGCATAACTTGCTGAGTACCATATTGCATCTTAACCTGGAGTCTTTACAACTTTGTGGCCTTAAGTATTTTATACAGCTTTAGGGATTCTATCAAAATATTTCAACTGTACAAGAAAAATAAGCAACAAACCCAAAACTGCACTTGGAAATACAGCAAAAAAGTTTTTTTGTGTGCTAATGATTATCTTATGTATCGGCAAGTTGTATAAAAATAATCTCAAGACGATAAAATATAATGTTTTATTCAGGCTTTTCTCTTACAAACTGAACCAGAATGGATTAGAAGACAAGTGTTTTCTGCCCCCACAGATGTTTATATTTTTAGTTCTTTCTGCATTCAACACCTGAATTAAAACAAAATTTTTTCAGTGGTTAGTGAAAAAATATGAATTTAGTCAGAATATTTGCATTTTCATCAAATGTAAAATTTTTATTATCTCTTTAATTCTGCTTGAAAAAACAATGTACTCTGGACTTTAGACACATTTCTATCAAATACTATCAAAAGTGATGCAATTTAAAAAAAATTTTCAGTTTTGGCAAAACAACATATTTTAGGAAAACACATTTTGTCATGTTCGCCCACCAACTTTTCTGGTGAAAAACATCTGTTTGAAAATGATTTCTGGAAATATCATATCCTTTCAAAGGGCTCAGGATTTTTTTCCAGTTTCATGTGCACTGCCCTTCCTTTTGCAGCTAAAATGATCTAGAAATAAATAGGCTGTGTTACAAAGAAGGCCCTTGTTGCGATATATCAGTCTTGGAGCAGGAAATGCTAGAATTATTGTGAGATAGACAATTCTCCAGATTTTCAGCTCAACTTTGCAGGCCCAAGGGGGAATCTCATTGTTTAGATACGCCATTTAAAGTTTGCCCAAAGCCAGCCTTGGGTCACTTAAGAGTTCAGGAAAAAACTTCTGTTACATGAGCAGTTGTTGTTGTACTCCTGCAATCTTATCTTCCACACAGAGACTTAGCTAAAGTACTCAAAGATTTAAAATAAAAAATTGTAATGATAAAATTTTTACCATGGCTGTACACAGTCTCTACCCTGGAGTCAAAGAACCCATTTAAAAAACCCTGTGAGCCTACAGGACAGAAAGGGGCCAAGACTTGCTGCTATATAATAGATAAACAAAATCAGTCATTACAAAAGCCTAGCTGTTAATTTGCTTTCAGAAGTATCTGTGCAACGCCTGATATATCCTCTTATTTATGCAGATACTTCTTTTTTAATGTTGCATACTTTAGGGCAGTGTGGCTGACCCTTTAAGGCAGAAAGTAAGCATCAGTGGAATACACTTTCTTTATCTTTTGGGAAATGTGGAGGGGTGATTAGGAAATACCTCTGGAATGGCTTATATTTTGATCAGGTGCATTTGCAGACACATCTCTTATCCCTCCCCAAAATTACAGAAGGATTTACAAGTCTTACTGTGAAAGTGGTGTCAAAGACATCTCTAAGTCAAGAAAGACATTATTCAGAGCTTCAATCCATATGCTGAGAGCTTTCTTGGCAGGCAGCTCTCATCACAACAAGGTGTTCAAAGAGAGGGATTTGCTCTGAACTGGCAAGTTGTAATGATGCTTCCCAGGCATCATATGAATTGTATTTAAGTGTGTCGGGATTTAAAGGAAATTACATTGCCTTTCCATGTGACTGGCAAATTCAGGGAATTGTTGAAATGTTGAAATTGTTGAAATACAACAATATAAATGTCCACAGAGGAGACTTTTGTGCACTGCAGTGGATATAATAAGTTTTTGAATGAACTCAAGCTTACTAAAGAAGAGCTTATTTTAACCTACCTGTTTGCTTTGTTATTTTATCACGATGTCAAGGTGTTCATAGATAGAACATGTATATAACAGATTTTTTCACTGCTCTGGCTGCTACTGGTATGCAATGGAGAAGTGTGGGAACTAGAACTGGATTAGTCAGAGTATATGTTCAACTCTGTGCTTTCTTGTGGTGTTGGGTATAGGAGGGGAAATGTCTGTGATATTTGCAGTGGGAATTGTCACAGTCATCCACATAATCATAAAATGATCTGAAATGCAGGAATCCTCTTTTCATCTGATGCTGATGCTTTTGAAAGAGGAGGAAAAAAACCCAGTTTTTTCTGGGTAAAACTTCCTCCTTGTAGTTTCAGCAGTTGATTTAGTCCTAAACCCTCACAGTCCTCCATCCTACAAGAACTACTAAGATGAAAAAGTAAAGGATACTCAAAAGTCATGCTGGGCAGGAGTCAGTATGAATAATGTATATCCTCAAGGAGTCAGAATTATCCAGATTTAATATTACCTTTGGGATATTGCAACCCAGGACAAACTGAAGAGCACATGGCACTGTCATTCCCAGCCAGGGGTTGAGGGTATTTGCACTGATGGCAAGGAAATGGGGTTGGCCTGCCAGCAGGAAACAGATCCAAATTTTGATGAGGGCTACAAAAAAGTGTCATTAGTTGGAGGTGAACAGCAGTAACAGATGCCTTGAATTATTGCCACTACTCCCCAGACTTTTCAAGACATATATGCATAATTCAGGACCACTGTATTTCACCACCCACAGCTACTGCACATGTTCAAAAGCTTTTGCTTCAGCTTTTTAAATTAGTCCCTGAGACATCAATTTTTTATGAACGGTATACATGGTGAATTTTACTGACATGTTTAATCCCACTGAATTTGGGACTGTTTTTCACTAGTCTAATATTTAGCAGGAATAATTTTGTCTTAATCTTGGTGATCTAGAGGTATAAGGAAATAAAAAATGATGCTGGGAGAGTGCCAGCTGGAAACAGCTTAATTTGCAGACCTGCTTTGTCTCTTGATTTCTTAAGTTAGACATATACACTGAAGTTCTGCAGAGATGGGATAGGATTCATATACATTTTTAAAATCTTAAAGATTATATCATTTGGAAGATTTTTAGAATTCTTCTGAATTCTGAGAGAATTATTTTCTCATAGTTTTAGAAATGCTTTTGATATTTTAACACCTAAAGCTGTATAATACAACTTATTGATTAACTATAGATTAAAGAAGTAGATTTTTGATAGAAATATTGAAAAGGTTTAATGTAATTATTTTTACTTTTCAGTAAAAAATCACTTTAATAGAATTTCTCAGTTACATTTACAGGTTACCACTGAATTTACTTGGGTTTTATTTAGACTAACACTTTATAGATGGAACAGACCAGAATTTATTCTTTACAGATGAAAATTGTGGAGGTAGTCCAATTATTCAAAGGTACATTTTCATATAATTTACATAGTAAGATTTCTTATCTTGCCCCTCTCAAAACAGCCCTTTCCCCTCTGTTGGCATGTCATGACAAAATGTTCATCAAAGCAAAAATGTTTTACAGTAAAATACCATGTCAGGTTCCAATGAACCAAAAAACCGACTCCCTGTACAGAGGTGAGGCTGTGTCTCTTTACTTTAGCTTAATTGTTGATGGAAAAGTCTTGGGAAGGATGAATTCATCAAAAAATATTTAGGAAAAAGGTTTTTTTTTATTTAAAAAGCTCTGCTATTGAATCCAAAACACATTGAATAACGTATCAGTTTAAAAGAGTTTCAACATGGGTAGATCTTTAAGTCCAACTTTTTTTCTGGAAAGATAAAAGTTTAAAAATGCTAATTTATATACTAAGGCACTGTTTGCAAATGTGTTCGACAGGCTTTGTTTTCATACAAGTGCAAAGCAAAACCATATTTCTCAACCCTGAAGTTTCTCATGAAAGGCTTAATATTTTGTCCATCTTTGAAGGAAAACTTACTTTATGGGTATCTGCAAAGAGGATAGTCTCCAAATTACTTATCTCTTCCTTGAAAATACTAGAACTCTTTACTTAGTCTTATTAAATATTTTATTAGCAATGTAGAAACAAATTAAAGACTTGTACCTCTCTCTGGAGAATAACTGATCAGATGGGTAAAAAGCGACATGAAGAGCAAGAGTGTTGTTCAAAACCCACAGCTGCTCCATTGCTGAAGAGCTCTGACACATTTTTCTGTACTTTTCCCCTAAAAAGTGCACAGCCAATATATATAGATACAGTTCTACGATACATACTGTAATTATACGTTGCTAAGATATGCACTGTAATTATAGTGTTACGGTAAATCCCTCTCTTCTGCATAACCTGCAAGGAGGGTTTTCTATAGCTTTTTGAATTTCTATGCTGATTAGCCAATTAGGATTCATTTTATTCTTTGTAAACTGCAGTATATAAATTTTTTAAGACTACATGTATTCTGCACTGACAGATACATTCCAGTTAACAGTTTTTCACATCACTGAGAAAATCTTAAAACTTATGCTGCTTTGCTATTCTGCTACTTTTCCAGTAAAATTCCTTGATGTGTTCCATTGTAGGTCATTGCTCTTTTCCATAGCTCCCTGCCTTAATTCAGCATTCTTTTTTAATAGTTCTAATCTTAGTTTAGGGGTTTTACATTTATTTTCTTTCCAAATAGTCTGTTTACTTAAGTAAGGGGAGAAGTAGAATCCTGTTTTCAGCTTTAGAAATGAAAAGAAACCTACAGGTCCAGTGGAGGTCTAAAGTCACACAAACTAGGTTACAAAGAACTTTCTCCCAATTGGGGAATCTGTTTTCTGCATTCTTAGTTTTCACCACACCTGTAAGCTGACTTTTTGATACTATTACCAGATACAGTATCTGTCTATCAATCACTGTTTGCTTTTGTTAATTAAGAGCAGATGGCAAGTGCCCAAAAAAAAAAAAAAGAAAAAAGAGTATGTGGCTGTTGATGAAGTGGAAAGAAAAAAGTTCCATCTTGAACAAGTTACATCAAGTAAACACAAATTTATGGACTAGAGCTTTTTGGAAAATACTCAGTTTTATTTACTAAGAGTTAATGAAATTGCTGTGTCCACAGAACATTCAGCTTTGTATAAAAAAGGGCAAAAAAAATGTTACTTGTGGCTGAAAATTAAAAGACTTCATGAAGTCAACCCCAAAAAAATTTTTGCTTTGGGTTAACCCTGAATTAATCTCTGTAAGGTGAATCAGCCCAGGTTAAGATTTAACAGAATCTACCTGTACCAGGTCAGGCATCCTTGTCAAATAAGACCTGTCACATTCTGTATTTGCTCTGCTAGCTGTAGAATGCAAGTCTGGGAGCTGTGGTGCATTTGGCTGATAATGTCTGATCTTTCAGATATCAGGGAATTTTCTGCAACAATTTTCAGATGGCCTTGCACACAATCAGTATAAAATAATCAGATTGCAGCTTTCTTTACTGGTGTTCAAAACTCTGGATCAGGAGAGACAACTCCCTTAACTGCAGCAGAATTGCTTCTACAAGCAAGGATGCAGGTTCCTGATTGCACTGTGAAACGACATGTTTTCTTTTCATGTAAAAAGAACACTCTTCCAGCAGACAGACTAGGAGTCAAATTAGAATCATCCCCGCTCAAAGAAGGACTCTGCATCAACATCCAAAGCTACACAAAATGACTTTGCTCAAACTAGATTCCATGCAGATCAAACATTATCTTAACTTTCAGATCACATTTGCCTCTTTTCTGCTGGGCTTTGAGATTGAAATGCCTTTGGAAGCAACTGGAAATTCTGGTTTTCAGCTGGCATCAGACTTGAGTCATCCACATTTTAAAGTCTTCTCTCTAAAGAGTTTCTTCAAGCTTTGAAATGAAAAGTATTTCAGGCTGTTTGTATGAAGGTTGATAATTACCTGAAACCTTTAGCTGCTTCTCTTACTTCAATCCAAGCTCTAAAAACATGGTAATTGCTATTATGCAAATTTTACTGCATGAATAACATCAGCTTAGTTTTTAATTTTTTTTAAGAGGAGATTTTGTTATCCTGGCTTAAAAATAAAAGTTTATAACAATAATCTATTCTACAGCAAGCCAGAAAACTTTTCTAGTAATGCCATTGTCATATTATACCTTTTTAAAGTGTAAGTATGTTAATATAAGCTGGAAAAGAAAAGATTGTAAAGACTAAGGAAGAGCATAGAAGTTCAGCAATGAGAGGAAGGTAGGAACAACAGTCTCTTTGCCTCATCTTATTTCATACTATTCCTGAGTGAAATTTGAAAATGTGCTGGTATCCTTTAAACTGCCTTAAAGGGATGAGAAAATGTCTTAAATGAACATGGCCATGCAGTAGATGAGCTTAACACTGGGGTCACATTTTACATATGACTGGTGAGCCTGGGACATTGTAACTTCTTTTATCTTCTGCCTGATGCAGAAAATATACATGAAGATATACTGAAAAAAATACAGAAAATGCTCTGCTTTGGGAGTAGTATCTCCTACTGGAAGTGTGAACCACCTAGAAAAATTCAGGTATTTTATTTATATAAACCATTGTCCCTACAGTAGATCTTGCAAGGCAAAAAATAAAACGAAGGGGAAAAAATCCATCAGTTTATCTTTCTCTAGGCATATACTTCGAGCACAGAGGAAATCCAAATGACCCTACCCGCTGCCTGACTCGCTAATTCAAATCCAAAAGAGCCAAGTATCCATTTTGTTTCTCTTGTGCACATTCACACAGGCATAGCGCAAATACACGCAATATGCACTTTATTTTTCTGCTAGTTGTAATTTTTATTGAAATAAGTTATCCAGATTGAAAAATTTCTCTTCTTCTCTCAGTGTGGGAAAACAGAAAAAAACCTCGCAAAACACTTTTGAAATGCTGGAAGCCATGGATATAAGCCAGCATATTCAGCTGGGCTTTATTTTTCTTTGAAGGGTGCAAAGATGTGTACTAACTGCTGCACTCCCTCTTCTCATGCAGGCACTGAGCCCCACGGAGGGCTGGGCAGTATCTGAATTGTCTTGCTGACCCTTACTCTCAGTAATGCTGTGACTACAGCACTCAATATTGATTACTTTCCAAAGAGAGAGTGAGAGTACAGCTGGATTTTGAAGCAAACTCTTTTTCCTTCAAGATCTTGATGTACAGATACCAGTGAACTTTCTGGGAAGAAGCACATCGGCTCTGACAGCAAGTGCTCAAGATGAGGTTGGAGTTTTCTCCTGTGCAGGTTGGCCCTGCACCAAACTATCACAGTTTGGAGCCTGTGTCTGAAGCCACCACACATACACAGGCAAATGACAAGAACACTGGGATCAGTGGCTTTTTGGCTTTCTCCCTGATGCTATTGCAAGTTTCTTGGGTTCTTCCCAGTGGAAAGTGAAAAGTGTTTGTGAAACTTCAGAGTTCTCTGGGATGGGAAAAGTATTTCCTCTCTTATTGCAGGCTGAAGGTCACCATGTTAATTCCTAAAGCACATCTTAAGGAACTGTGTACTTTGAGGCTTGGGTTTGAAGCCATGCATGTGTTGCTGCAGGCAACTGGTGCCTCAGCTCTCTATTCAGTTATTTGGTCATTGTGGAGTGTATGACAATGCAACAAAATGTTAAACGGTAGTTTGGAAAACATTTAGGTATAAACAATAAGTAGAAGGTACTTGGGGATGAACTTGCTTTGATTTATTTCCCTTGTGATGTATTTCCTGTGTGAATACATGATATGAGACAAATGCTCTGTTAAGTGTGCAAAACTCAAAGCTTTTCTCTGAGTATAAAAAAAGTTCTTTAAGCTATCCTCCATCTACAAAGGAAAAAAAAATCTACTCTTCCAAGAGGAATCTCATGCTTCAGTGCATGCCTTACAGGAATATACACTCAACATTTCATATCCAAGTCTTCCAAATCCACAACTGTGTGGGAATGAAAAAGGTATCTATAACAAAAAATCTGATTGGATTTTGTTCATGTGAAAGGTGATTAGTTAAAAAGCTGCTGTTTTCCAGTTTCTCAAAACCCATGTGTTAAGGTGCTTGTGAATAACACTTTTTCTTCTTATAAAAATCCTGTAAACTTAAGTCACTCAGGGCCATCAGGGAACAAAAGTTTCTGCATATAATGTGATTTCACACCATATTAATCCATGTACAACAGATTTTTCCTTAGGAATTGCTCTTCTGTATATACTTGATCACTTTTAAGAGATGACCAGGAAGACTCCTATCTTCTGTAGAGGCACAAATGGTAAGGAACTGGATTATTAATCTTAGGCTGTCGTATGGTGTCCTTGCAGGCCTACTGGAAATAAAATGTAAGGTTTAAAAAAAATTGTATGGTCTCTTATCTCCAAGATAAAGGTTAAATGCTTTAAGGCTGGGCTGTATAGACATGACGTGTGCTTGAAAACTCTGAGACTTATAAGGAAGAAAAAGAGCATATATTTTTATCACTTTTGTGGAAATATGAAACAGTGGAGTTATGTGAAAGCCAAAGACACTGGGAAAGAGTATATGAAAATCTGCTTCTTCTAGATTTATGTTAAACTGGGCACTAATTCTATTATTTTACAGGTGACGTTCAGTTGTTTCCTACTTGCAGGAAAAACTGATGTAGGTTTTATTGCTGATTTATCTAGAATTTCACTGTTCAAATATATTATTTTCAGCAAACCAAGCTTATAAAAATGAAGATTTATTTCTGGAAGGCTAAGATGTTGTTTTCCTACTAGGTGTTCTTTTCACACTGTTAGATGATCATTGTTTTACTCCTTTGATTACTGTACTTGATCCAAGTATGATCCTATTGCAAAGGAAAACACTGTCTCTTCAGTCATTTGGTGGGAAGATGCATCTGTGTAACACTGCTTCCTTGAGGCCCGTGACTCAAAGTAGCACATAACTCTGTAAGACTGACTGAAAGATGAACAAAGGTGCCAACTCCTAATTTCTGGCTAAGGTTGAAAGTGGATGTTTTTGGGAATAAACTGTTCATAGCAGAGTTGCTGGAGAATAGTCAGACCCACACTAGGTTACTGAGAGGTGGCTCAGAGACCATGGATCTGTTGGGCACTTGGGCTCTTGAATGGGTAATCGAAACCCTCAGCCTCCCGGGGTGCAGTGCTGGGTGGGCTCGGCTCAAATCTCCTTCAGGATTGCACTGCTCAGTGGGAGCTGCTGTGGGAGACAGTGGCTGTGATCCTTGTCAGCAGCACAGAGGTACCTGCCAAATTCACAGCGCTGTTCACTCCACTAGGCTGCAGGCAATCGTATGCTTTTTATCGGGTTAACATACACACCCTGCTGGTGGTGACACTTAATGTCTTCAGCACTTTAGAAGTTTTGTGTAGTTTGCAATTCAGATGGCTTTTTATGAGAGGAGACCTTTGATTATTTTCCACTGCCCATGAACTGAGGCATACCCATGCTTCTGTCTATAATTACTCCTCTAGTAAGAGCTGTTCATTCCTGGCAAGATTTACCTAGGCAGGAGTACGTTTTGCTGACTGTAGGCTGTGCAGGATTTAATAGCAAAGGTGAGTCCATGATGTTCCATGTCTCACATAATTTTAGCACTTGTTAAATACTTCTAGATTTACTATGAAGTAAACACTATTTCTTGTTGTAAGTTATTTCACATACATATGGCTTTTCAGAGTGATTTATCCATATTGGAGAGAACTGGAGGCTTGGAATTGGACATTGTTAATATGTAGCATCTTTATTAGCATTATGTAGGAGAAGCAAGTTTCTGACAGTAGCTGCACACATTTCATCAGAATTTTGGGAAGCCATCCTCAAGGGGCTAATACTGCTGCTCAGGAGACTGTGGTGGTAAAATAACTGCCCTTCATTTAATGTGAACTTCAAGCAGCAGATGAGCTTTTGTTTCAGTAAAAGATATCTGAAATAACAGTAGACACTCAGAAGATGCAAGCCATATTCAAGGTGAATTAAATCTTGTCAGTGAGTAGTGAAGAGGAGCTCCAGAATGTGCAACAGAAAAGCAGAGGCTGCTCAATCAGGACACATAATGCCTTCAGAAGCCAGGCTGTGCCTCTTGAAGCTCAGCAGGAAGGAGAATAAAATAAGCAGCAGATGAAGTGTGGCTGCAGGATACTCATTTCTCTCCCGTCTTCCCAAAATGTGGTCTTAGACAAAAAATCAAAGAATACAACCTTAATCTTTCATAGATTACATAGCAAATAACTTTTATTTTTTTCCTTTTAGGTTCTTTGATGCATTTTTTTTGTCACTGGTGGGACAAACAAAGCTAAATCTGTTTAAATTCTTTCTCCACTAATCCATCAGTCATTTTAATTGCTTTTTGATCTCATCTTAATCCCAACTCTGGCTCCATTTTGTGTGCATACATGTGCATTCTTGTGCACATCTGGGAACCAAGAAAACCAGTCCTGACTTCCCCTTTACCTGGGGTTAGGACAAGAGTCTGAGAGCAGGGGCCTGAAAGCAGGGGCCTGAAAACAAGACTGCTCTAGCCCAGGGCAGGCTTTGTAGACTTTACAAGACCTGTCTACAGAAGAAAAACCTGAAGCATTGCATTACTGCAGCTCTCAGCACTTAATTCCTCTGCACTATTTTCACTCATCTGTTCCAGTCACCTTTGCCTGAAATTCAACTCTTTGTACTATATATATCCCAGGCACTTTATTTCTAACACTTGAAATATGTGTTGTTCAGGATATTAAAAATAAATATTATTTTAGAAAATGTAAAGATTTCCAATATCTCATTGCAAACCTCAGTCATTTTTGGCTATGCACGGTGTGGATGATTGATTATATTTGCCTACAATAAGTCAGAAATCAACAAATTCTAAGTAAGTATTTATTTTAAAAAATACATAATTTTTATTCAAATTAATAACTTGAATATTAAAAGAAATATTCAGTGCTTTTATATAAGATGCTGAAAGGTTATCTTGGAAGTTTTTGTAAGCATGAACTTTTTAGGAAAAGGTAGTGGCTGATGTTTGTTGCTTAAGGCAGAAATAATGTCACCAGTGATAATAACTGAAATAAAATGATAAGGTAAATGGGGTGCCAACATCAATTAATAGAGATAAAACCCACCAAACTGTTCAGCTTTTAAACCCCTCTTCTAACTTCAATCCAAAAGGCACTTTGGAGAACCTTTGCAGATATGATGGACTTGCTTATAATTCCCGAAACCCTTCAGTTGACTTCATTATATGAAAAACATGCAGATGAGTAAACTGAAAAATTTTACTTATAAGCCATAAAAATAAATCTGACATAAAAAGGGTGAAAAGTGCAACATTAAAAACAATCTAGGGAACAGGAGAATGATGGAGGCTGTGGCTGTGTGTGTATGAGTCAAGGCAGGCTTGGCTCCATGGAACAGTCAATAGGAAGGACTCTGTCCAGACACACATTCTGCTGTGCAAGTCACAGCTTTTCAAGAGTTGAGACCAGAGGACAATAACAGTATTTTCTGGTGTAGAAATACTGATGTCCTTTCCTTAAGGACAGAGGTGCAGGGAGAGGAGAAGAAAGAAGCAGCTGTAGGTATGAGACAGCAGTGAGGTTTCTGGGGTTGAAGCCCAAGCAGCCTTTAACAGACACAAAAATGTGTAAATGTGGTTTTTCAGATAAATATGCATGTGGAGGCCTGACTTAAAGCATGAATTCTTAGTCTGAGTGTTCTATCCAGTCATGTTTAAAGCCTTCAATTTGGTACGTCTTTGACTCCTTTGCAGAATAACATGCCTCTCTGTGAGAAGGCTTTGAGGTGCTCAGCCTAAATCATCCATTCTTCATTTCATCTTCCAGCTCCCTAATCAGTTCCTTTTTCACTGTCCATGCCCCTACGTGTCAATTGTATGTGGACTGCTACTAGGCCTCATCCCTATTTGTTCCCTCTCCAAGATAAATAAATTTAGACCATTACTTTAACTTACATGTGAGTCATGTTCATTTTTCTTTTCAGCAAACTGTAGTTGCCATAAAGTTCCAGATGATTTACTGAATCCCAGCTGTCTACAGACAGCCTGTCCCATCTTCAGTACCTCTTCACAGCTACCATGCAAAAACTGTTTTTTCTTTTAGTCATTCCTTCAGCTTCAGAAACACTGCGTAGTATTTTGTAGGATTATGTTTTTGTTGCTGCCAAAATACTTATATTTTGCAATAGTTTTCCTATATTTCTTACTTCTTCTGTACAGCATGAAATTAATAATTGTTCCCCTGGGATTTACAGTTCTTCAAAGAAAAAACTCCAGCCTCTATTCCTTCACTTTCCAGCTTGTATTGATGCCTTTTCCAATTCAGTGCTGTCTCAGAATTTCATCCATGCTGCCTATACTACAGCTTCCAGATGGAGACATCCATAAGGCCAATTGCCAATTGTCTTACGTGTTGTCTCTTCCAATGTGATACTACTTCCGCATTATACTACTTTATTTGCTTCTTTAGCCAGTTCTAAATCTACATTTATATCCTTAAGAACACATATTGGCTTGGATAAATATGTCAAGCTAGATTTTTCAATAGAGAATATCAAATATTTTATTAAAATTTAATTCTAAAGCACTACATTCATATCATTCTGTCAAGTTTTAATATCTGATAATCAGTTTATGGGGCAAAGGGTCCTTTTTCTTCATAGCTGATTATCTCTTACCCATTCTCTTTTATATTTTTTTCTCTCAGAAGCATACATCATTTTATTCCATTTCAATTTATTAGTTGATAAGAACTGCTATTCCTTCCTGCTGTAAACCAGTACACTTACCTTTCTCCGTATTTTTGGAACTGACTTAGTTTGCAGTGTCACTTGAAAATGGAGTTGATAGTTCAGTTTGTTTGTTTATTATTCGCCTTTTAAAATAACATAGAAAATAAATCAGCAATAAATGATCTTACAAAATTATATGAGAGTTGTATATATATTCATACTCAGCAATACTTTATTAAAAGGGGACACATTGCAGATGTGAGGGAGAAGGGAAGGATATAGTGGCTATGCCTGGTGATGCAATGGAGACAAAATCCATGAACTTGTAATTATCCCATTTGTTCCATCCAGACCATGCTGAGATGCACACTATCTTCAAAGAACTATAGCCAAAGTTAATGGTTTCTGAATTATGGTGTAGTGACAGACTGAGGCATCTATATATCTTGTGTTCTTAGAACAGACATTGGCTCTATGTTTCAGGGTCTTTGCACCATGATTGATTCAATGGTGTCAGCATGTCCAAAATAAGCTGCTTTCACTGCAGTTCTCTGCAAAGATTTAGAAAGATTTAGAAAGGCCTGAAGACAAGAAAGTGAGGAAATATAAGTTCATGTAAGAAGTATAGTATTACTCAGAGGTGTATTTGTTCATTTAATTTACTAGTATCTGAATCCATTTCTGGTTTCTACTAAAAACCCCCTTAAAATAGTCCTTTAAGTTTTTAACACATTGAAATGCACTTGGCAGAATTGCCCATTTTGAAAACACAAGATCTCATTATATTCACTCATGAAAGTGTTTAATACTTCAATACAAAAAACCAACCCTGAAGGACAGGAAGGAAACGAGAATGGAACATATTGGAAAATCTTCTGCTCTAGGTTTTTTTGAATCAGACCCAGGCTGGGAATTGACTGTGACAGATACCCAGTTGCTGCCACTTAGAGCTGCCACAGTAAAGTGTATTACGCTGACTGCAGGGACAATGAATGAATCCTTGCAAGCAAACACTGCCAATGCAGCCATCTCAAATCAGTTCAGCATTTCAGAGACAGTCTGTGTGAAGAACACATGCCTTCATGAGAGAAGATAATGATAGGAAGCAGTGGCCATTTAAGGGCCTCCAACTCTCTGTGTACCTTCAAACATGTGGAGTCCTGCCTACCATATCTTTGTAGGAGTTATCTGAAAATTGCCATGATGACTGTTTCACATCTCCAGTCTTCTTCTAGACTGGAATCAAACTTGGATAATAAAATTAAAACAATAGAAGTTTACAATGGATAAAGAAAGTGGGACATGAATAACACCATAGTAATAAAAAAACTAGATATATACAGCATGTAAAGATGTGTGGAGGACAAACACAGTGTTTGAGTAAATTTCAAGATTTACGAGTTTGATTCTATTTTGGAAAAAATCCCAAGCCTTTGGAAAAATTTTCAAAATAAAATTGTGGAGAAGTATGGGTTTTTGAGTCAAATCCAGAAATGGTTTTATATGCGAGGGTTCTTTTGACTTCACTATGTATGTTTTTCTCTCTTGTGATCTGGGATAGATATTTTACTCTCTAAGTGGGACTAAGAGTTTGAAGCTCTTTCTTTGACATGCCAACATCTAAACTAATGCAATGTGAGGATTAATCTTAATATTTCTCCTGTTTGCTGCCTGGAACAGTCAGAAAGACTTGGATGTTCAAAAGAGTTGTTGAAATAGATAAATTTCTGGAAGACATTTGCTTCAACAAAATTTCTCTTCTTCAAAAACATTTGTTCAGCTTTAATCATTGTCTTTTTTCTCTTCTATTACTATGGCTATCTGCCATTTTCTAGGAGATGTAAGGACTTAATTGTTCAAATGTCATTACAATGCTGTGGGAGCTAATTATCTAACTCTTTCAGAGTTTTGAAAATGTGAGATGTTCTTTCTTTATCAATGGAGTTTAAATTTAGAGTGGCCTCCGACTGACGGTTTCCTGCTATTTGCCTACGTGTTTATCTTGTGTATATTTATGTCATAATCATATTGTTATTGAATTAAAATGCACATAAAGAATTAATTGATAGAGCCTAATTTCTGCAGGCAAAATTGTGCCGAGAGAAAAAAAGTCTTGATTTCAAACTGTGCCATGTAATTTCACCAACTCCTGATGATTACTGTTCTTTGTTCTTGTGTATACTTATTGCTATAACCACCAGCTATGTGCAACAGATCAGAACAGAACTGAACAGAGCAGAACAGAAGAGAATAGAACAGCATAAACTAGGCTAGAATAGAGTAGAATATTTCAGTTGGAAGAGAACTACAATGATCATCTAGTCCAACTGCCTGACCAATGCAGGGTTGACCAAAAGTTAAAGGATATTAGTAAGGGTGTTGTTCAAAAGCCTTTTAAACACTGACAGGCTTGGGGCATCGACCACCCCTCTAGAAAGCCTGTTCCAGTGTTTCACCACCCTCTTGGTAAAGAAATGCTTCCTAATATCCAATCCGAACCTCCTGTGATGCAGTTTTGAACCATTCCCTTGCATCCTGTCACTGAATCCGAGGGACCTCCCTCTCCACCTCACTGAGTGGGGTACATTGCAAAGGAACGTTATCTTTATCACAGATATTACAGAAAGCTCTATTTTCTGAAACAAGAGGGCTATTGCCATCACAGGAGGAAAAGGAGATTAAAATATAAAAGAATAATCCAATGCTTCTCTCAAGAGCAATGCATATATTTGGTGTTATTTACCTTGACTCAGGTACCTTCCGAATCAAGGAAAGACAAGAGGAAAGAAAGGCCACTTCTGAGACGTGGGAACATGTGCTTAAAGTCTCTAAAAGGTCTGCACTTTATTAGGACAGTCCATGGAAGAGTAAAGAATAACATTTGAAAACCAGTGGTAAAGACTTTAACTTGTCCCATTAAATAGGAGAAGCACAGCACGTGTCCCAAGGGTGACAAGTCTAGACTGACTTTGGTCTTTGGTCTGTCTAGTGGCTTTCTTAAGAATAAGAAAGAGCTGTATTCACCTCTTCTTGTCCAGAGAGAGGTTTGTCTTGGTCCAGGAATTTCATGAAATTAAACTTGGAAAAAAACCTGTGCTTTGTGGGAGTTACTTGAGAACACAAATGCCTTAGGTCTTTGTAAGGCTGCTTTATAGGGAGGTTCACATGGCTTTCCTTACATACAGTTAGAGTCACACCGTACGACATGACATAACCCTTCAAACTGTACCTGTGCTTCTGAAAGCTCCCCAATATGCTGTGCATGATGTACAGTGTGACCTGAGAACTCACAACTTTGAGTACAAATAGCTTAGAGAGAACTACGAGAAACATAATGAATCCTCATGTATGAGAGGTTGTGACCAGTGTTTTTTGAAGTCCTAGTGGGAGTTATTTTTCAGATGGGAGTAACTGTATGGTTTTGTCCCTACAGAGCGACAAAAAACCCCTTTTCTTCCCTTTATTGATATTAGTGGTATCACAAGAGTTGTCAGCATAAAGGTTAAAATTTTGTTTCCATTATAAATCTTGTTTGTAGAGGTTTTCACATCTGGCTTATTTCAAATTACATCAAGCTTCAAGAAATTTGGTGTCTAAACTGTCAGCATGAGTGTGATTTTTTTTAAAGCAAAAAATGTTTAAGTCCATTAAAATATTAGAGCTATGGAGTGGGAAAGTATAGCATGTGTTCCCATGGGATCAATGAGAGTTTTGCCTTTGACTTCAAGGGAAACAGGAAGTGGGCTATAATGCATAATCAGTCTGAGAATTCCCCAGCCCCATCCCATGCTCCAAACTTCAGCTAATATTTAAGAGAGGATTCTGAGGTGTGTAGGTGATGTGTCTTTTCCTTTTGTCAACCTTTTAACAATATTTTTGGGGTGTTTTAACCTGAATTCACATCTGGTCGCAGAGTCAGTACATCTCTACTGAAATAACACTGTCAGAAAAATGGCAAACAAGCCACACAGAAATCTCCAGTGCCCTCAATGTGAGAGACTGGTATTTTGTTTCGAGCCCCCTGAAATGTGAAGTCACACAGTAACAGTAACTAGAGATGAAAAGTTGAGTATTAGGTGGCATGTTACTCTCCCCTGCCAGTCTAAAAGTGTTCCCTGTAGTTTGCAATCTAGTTTTAAATGACCTGAGTATTAAGGGGCATCTCCATCTTTCCTCAGGAGTATTTACCAGTTTAATAGACCTTGCTTTAGGAAACATATCCAGATAGCTACTAGATACTCCCTGAACTCAGTCTAAGGGTAACCTCTTTGACCACACAAAGTAATCACGTCGTCTTTGACTCCCCCCTCTGTTACTTCTTGCAGACAACGAGGTCTATTACTTCCCACCTCCTGTCATTTCTTTACCTAGCTATTCACATGGGGGTGTTTTCATATCCCCCTATACTATTGTCTTTATTTTATTTTGAACATGGAGGTATTCTGTTTTCAGCAACCATAGATAGTATAAGTATTTCGAAATGTGTGTGCTGCAGATTGTGATACAGCAGAAATACCCACAGCCTCTTTCTGAAACTAATAACATTTCAAAGCCCACAAATAGTTGCCTTCTGCTTTCTATTCATTCTTACACAAACAATGTTGCAGTATGCCACAACCAGTGCCACGCCCAGCAAGACCTTACAGGAAAATGCCCCCCCTGGTTCAGATGCCCACACAGCCCAAGAACCCTTAGGTTAGGGTGAGTACCCAGAGGGCTGTGCAGGGTATGCAGATCATACCCCCATAATTGGCCCTTGCCATCTCCTCCCCTTTTCCCCTATATTTGGTTTTCCCTCTAGAAAGTTCTCTATTGCTCAGTCCCCCATTGGCCCATGTTACTCCTCCCCGCCTACCCCCATCCCTATTGGTCAAGCACCCTTTTTCCCGCCTTCATAATGCCCCCTTGCCGTTGTATCATTGGTTATTATGTGATTTCCCCTCCCTGTCTGTAGGGGTTAAAAATCCTGTGTCACTGCCGTTTTTTTTGGTTCTTCGTGCCTCTCTCTGCATTTCTGTGGGAGCCTCGCCTTCAATAAACCTTCTTTTCAATGAAGAAGTCGCTCTGCCTCATTTCTACCTCCTCTGCACACCCTTTCCATCTGTGGGCAAGGCGAACCCGGGCTGGAGCTTCGCCTGCCCTCCTGCGCCGCGATCAGCCTCCACCACACCCTCTGATGTGGGTGCATGCCTGGTGCTGGTGGTCCCTGCTAGCCAGCAGGCAGTACCACAGCAAAACACTGGCTGTAAAATTTACTGTCCAAAAATATGCTTGGCAGCTGAAATAACATTCAGCTTTTCCTGTATTTGGGAATGCTGCATTATATCATTTCAGGCTACATCATGTGGTATCGGATACATGCTGCCTGAAATAATGCAGCTCAAACAGCAAAAGAACTTAGTGCTGACTTTCATTTTTAGTATAAGATAGCTCAACTGATTATTAGATTATAAGATAAAATAATTTACCAGAAAACATGTGGTTTTGAGTAAGCTTGCTGCTCATGATAGTGTACTGTTGCTCTTAATAATAAATCATATGCCCATGATGTACGTCCCAGCTCATCCATTCCCAGACTGTGAAACATTCAGCTGTGTATCTGAGGGGCAGTGAGGACTGGTAGCAAACAAAATGCAGTAAAATGAACAATCCAAATTGATGTAATCCACAGGGAACTTGTTGGATATTTCCTGTATTGTTGAGTGGTTCACTTGGAAGTGATTTACAGTGATCATCTAGTCCCAAGTGCCTGAACAATTCAGGGCTGGCCAGTGTTAAAGCATGTTAGTAAGGGCATTGTCCAAATAACTCAAATACTGAGAGGCTTGGGGCATCAACTACTTCTCTGTGAAACCTGCTCCAGTGTTTGAGCACCCTCCTGGTAAAGAAATGCGTCCTAATGTCCAGTCTGAACCCTCCTGGTCCAGTTTTGAACCATTTCCATGCTTCCTATTGCAGGATACAAGGGAGAAGAGATCAGCAAGAGATCAGAGAGAGCTAGGCGAAGTCATGGCCCCACCATGATTAAAGAAATTTCTCCCTTGGTGTCAATGAAATCAAGATTTCAATATTTCAGTACAAAGTCTGTGTTTAGCCATTACTGTGAAAGATAAAAATAGATCCAAAGTGTCTACACTTATTTACACTAAAGACAATGGCAGAACACAAAATGAGTATAAAGGAACAGTTCCCAACAATTCCCTCAAGAGCAGTACAGAAAACATGCAATAATTCAGACTTTTTACATTTATTCGCATTCCTACTGGACTGATTGGCAGCTCAGCTATTACCCTGTGAACATCTTTATTTCCACAGGTCTGGTCCAAACTTATTTGTTCTTCCAGCCCTCAGCATTCCAGGCTTGTCACCAGTAAAGAGAGTAAAGTAATACTAAATTAAACTGGGAGCTATGCGTTTATCAGCTTTGCCTCTGTCATGAAGAGGTCTGATCTGGCACCTCTGGAAGCCTCCTCTTTTTATGTTGTGAAAGCTGAAGTGGCCCATATAACACACAGCCAAATTCTCAGTCTTTTAGTTACTTTTAAACTAATTTTTAACAGGACTGTCAAGCACCACATGCAGTATGTCAGTTAACACTGTGGAGTAAAATTGACAAAGAGCACTTTATGTACCTTCAGAGCAAGTATATCTTTACCAACACTTTTGAGCTATTTTAAGTTTGTAAGCTGCAAGTATCTTCTGCTCTCAGATTTGATAACAGTAGAACCAAGACTAGAGATGAGTAGCACCTGGCAATTACTAATCTGGCTAGTCTGCAGTCTTCAGTAAGCAGAATGATAAAAGTTTAAATTGTCCTGACTCTGGCAATCCCTTCTCCAAATACTAAGAAGTATTTGTTTCACAGTCGCAGGTGGGCTTGCCCCTCTCCTTATTTCCATGTAAAGATCTCTTAGAAGCATGTGAAAAATCAGAGAAGGGTTAATCCTGAGATAAAATACATAAAAGTAACAGAATTGTTTGTGTCAGTTGCCAAAAATGAAAATCCTCCCATAATTTTGTGAAAGTAAATTACTTTCAGAATGCTTTAATTGTTCCTTTCAACATCACTTTCTTCTCATCATGTCCCAGAAGAGCAAAGCCTCTGCATTTGCTGTGGTTAGCTTTCAAGAACCAGTCACCGAAAGGAAAGCGAAATTAGAAAAGGGGCATTTTAAGAATTTTCTAGCTTGTCTGGTAGTGTTTCCATTTAGTAACATCTGCTACTCATCAATCATGAAAGAAACCCCTAACAGTCTGTAATACCAATACATATTAGAAAGCAAGTCTTTCACCTCTTGCAGGTAGGCAAATACATTCATCTTAAAGTAATAAAAGCAGAATATTAGTCTCTTCCTGCCCATTTGGTCATGCAGTCTGCCCTCGGTGTCCCTGCCACAGGGGTCTGTCAGGTGGCCCACCCTGACTGTGGCCACGCTGACCTGCAAGTCAGCACCACGTCCACGCTGAGTCTGCTGCACCTCACGTACCAAACCTAATCTGTGCTCGCCTTGCTCTGCCGGCAGCCTGCAGACAAGCAGCTGCTGCCCCACGGGGCCTATTGCACTGGTGCTGGGCTGGGACTTCTCAATTGCTTTCCACAGTATGTAAAAAAAAGGTGCTCTTTTTTCACAGCAGCACATGGGAAAGTTTTGCCCATTACCTTTGGTCTGTGACTGAGTGACTTGCCTTGGCACACAGATCTGTCAGGTAGAAGATGGTTTTGTTTCACCACCAGCATGGTGATTCCAGCAGATCTTTGTATATAAAAATAGATATATAAATATAAATATATATAGAAGTAGATATATACATGAAGAATATGAGAGTTGTGAATTTTAGAGCTCGTTATAACCTTACAGAGACCCTAATAATTTATTAAATAATAGATTCAGATATAGACAGGGAAGACTGTGTATCACCTCAAAACCACTCTTAGACTTTGGGACATCATCAGAAGAAAAATGCATGAGAGGTTATAAAACATGAAAGGGAAGTCATGTCCATGAAAATCAAGTTATGACAAAAAAAGATGAATAAATACAGACAAAGTAATAATAGTGACTTGGCTTTCCATAGTAGCCTCCTGGAAATTTTTTCTGAAATATTTTTTTAACAAATGCACTAAGTTTCTCATTCATTTCACCCAGCTGTGATACATAAATTTGGGAGGAGCATTATTAGAACTTCTGAGGCAAAGATAGCAGTAGTAGAGAAAGCAGTTCCAGTGTCACGTGCAGGCAGGTAACATAGCAGCAGCTCAGGCTGGGCTGGTTTCCAGCTGCCCCTCCATGATTTACATCCCTGGACTGCTGTGTGGGCTTACCCCAGCTCGGGTGCAAACCAGTCAAGCTGCAGCATGGGCTGGGAGGCAGCAGCGGGGCTGGGGACTGCAGGGACAGAGTCTGGCAGCCTGGGACTGTCCCAGCCCCAGGCAGAAGCTTGGGGACATGAGGACAGCCTCAGCCCTGACAGAGGCACCTCTCTGGGTACAGGGGCGGGTGAAAGCTGGGACAGAACATCAGCCCACATTTACAGGTCGGTATGAAAACCTTGTATTTGTCTGTCTTGAACTTCATGTATTTTCTGTTGGCCTAGTCCTCAGGTTCTCAATACAGTCTGAATTGATGCTATGTCGATTGGCATATCATTTTGTCCCCGTAGTGCAAAGTCCACAACATTGCTGAGGGTGTACTTTGACTCCTCATCCCACAGATGAAGATACTGAGCAACATCAGCATAGGCACTGACTTCTGGGATACAGCCACAGCGTGGATGTCAAGATTGCTGTCTTCTGAGCCCAATAGTTTCAGCCAGTTTTCAACACCTCCAACAGTGTATCCATCCAGCCCTTAATGACTCAACTTCCAGATGAGCATGCTATGGGAGGTGGTGTCAAAGGCCATATTAAAGTTATGATACATCCACGTGCGTATCATAAATTGATGCTTTCTGTTGAAAATTGATCTGATGTTTTCACATAGGATCATTTCATCACAGAAAGTTGTCAAGCTGATCAAACATGATGCCTGATGGATTGACACTGACTGGTTGTAACCACTTCATCATCCGTGTTGATATTGAATTACTAGGGTCTTGTTCTATAATCTCTTCAGGAACAGAGGCAAAGCTGACAGACACATTCACTCCAAGTTCACTCTCTGGTCTGTCTTAAGACAGCAGCAACACTACCCTTTTCCCAGTTATTAATAATTTTACCATGCATCATGAATTTCATCAATGATTCAGAACAGACTAAAAATCGCATCAGCCAACCGATTCAGAGTCTGGGTGAATCCTACTCTTTTTGGGCTGACTGTATCCAAACCAAGTGACATTACTATTAAAACCTATGGACTCAGAGATTGGTATGACCCAGGCCAGAGCACTGAAGGTTTTCATTTTGAACAGAGGTACCTGTCCTCATCATTTGGAGACACGTTTAGGCTTCGAGTTTTATTTAAAGGTCACTGAGGCCACTAGGCATTTTTTTTATTCTTATACTAGAATTCCATTCTGACAGTAGTTTTGTTTCAGTATTTTCAGTAAGATTTTCTTTGTTGTTTACTATTTGTCTATATATTTTCCTTCTTCTGAAATTTCATTTGTTGAAGTGAAGAAGTCTCTAGAACAGTTGAGATTTTTGTACTATAAGAGATGCCTTTTTTAAAACACCAGTAGTCTTGGAAGAAACAAAAATCTACAAGATTGGTTTTCGGAAGGACATGAAGTTCTCATTGCTAGGATCCACAAATGCTAATTTATTCTAAGACATTAAAATTCCTGAGCATAATGATCAAATTCATGTTTTTGTTAGAAGTCTGATTGGCCCAAGTCCATTTCAAAAACTGTGAGTTCCCATTAGAGGAACACTTGTTTTATCAATTACATACAAAAGGTTTAATTGAAGAGAAGCTGGTTGATTTTATTGAAATTCTGGTTTTGGTAAAGTTCTAATCATTTCTCATAGTATGCCTGAATATTATTCCCCTGATTTTTGAAGAGATAACAGCTTCTTCTTTGCTATAATAGTTGCATGAGGCACAAAAGAATGTTTAAACAGAGTTTATTCAGCAAGAAAAATCAAAAAGATAAAAGGTTATCCCTGTTTTTCATGCTGCAAATAAATTTAAATCAGCCCTTGCAGAACCCTTTAGCCAAATATTTGTAAAATTTTCTGTTGGTGGAAAAAACAGTTGATTTTATATGTCTTATGCAACTTTTTTTCTTTGAGACTCTGAAATCCATGTCTACCTACATTCCTGTAACATAATTTTCCTAATTAATCTGCAACTGTTAGCAAATCATATGCTGAGGTTCTCAATCCTGCAGGAATACATAAAATACTAGGTGGTATGCTGCCAAGGAACACTGTAATACTGAAAATATTGGATGCAGAGATGGGCCCTGCAAAGGTTTTGGAGACAGAGTGGATAGACTCAGTATCACTGGCCATGGGGCCACATGCTTCTGGGTGCTAGTCAGTATGAGCTGTAACCTTGGAACTTCCTATCCTAGCAGCAAAGACTATAATAATAGAGAACTCTAAAAGTTTTAAAGTTCCTCTGCAAAGTGGTGTTTTTTCTGTGTTAGCTGCACGAGAAACATCTTCATTAGTAAAACAAAGGTGGCCAATGGCAGAGGCCATTGGGGTTGCTTACTTACCCTGTTTAGTTGCTGGCAATTAGCAACTGTCTGGACTGGCCCTGGGCCTTGTAACATCCCCTCAAAAAACCTTGACTTCAACCTCTAAGACCAGTCAGACACTCTTCTGGGGGAAATCTGGATGCAACCACCCTGTTTTTAGGGGTTAGAGAGTTTGGCTCTAAGTATATGAACTGCCATGTTAGATGGCCTTGGAGTCTTAGCTGAGTCTCTTTCCTTGTATATGATCTTTCATAACTGTTTTATTCAAAGCAGGTTTATTAGAGAAATCTCCACCATGAAGATTTTTTTTAGAGCTATCACAGATGTCCAAATTGAAGGTCACTGGCGCAATACAGCACCCTCATAACATTCCAGTCACTGTGTCCTGAGTTACAGTATATTCTATTACCATCCTCATGAGCTGTTGAAACCAGGTGTAGCAATGTTCCCTGCCTCCTCCCTCCAGACTACCTTCTGTTAATGGCCCCAACAGTGCCTTGCTGCATGACTCGTAGATAACTCGCTCCTGGACTATCTCCTGTTAATGGGCCCATCAGTGCCTTACCTCTTGACTCACCATCCCATTGTGAGATGCTCCGCCCAGGGAGAAGGAGCCAAGCATCCCCACCTGGATATAGTTTGGGGCTTGGAACAGCACAAGCAGCCTTTTTCCACTGGATTCCCAGAGGACAAGAACTACACGACCACCACTGGACTTTCCAAGGAGGACCAGACCTTTTTCTACAAGATCACCGCTTCAACAGAACCACTTCAAAGAGAACTGCCACTATCACCTAACCGGACTGCTACCACCACCCTGCCCGGCGGGGTGTCAGGTCGTACCCTGTCTCTGTCAGGTTAAACCAGTGTTTCTGTATTATTGCTTTGTTTTATATATATATATATATATATTAGTAAAAGAACTGTTTTTCTATTCCTCATATCTTTGCCTGAAAGCCCCTCAATTTCAAATTTATAATAATTCGGAGGGAAGGGGGTTGCATTTTCCATTCCAAGGGAGGCTCCTGCCTTCCTTAGAAGACACCTGTCTTTCAAACCAAGACACACTGACACTGAGAACACACTTGGGCACTCCACTTACATCACAAACCAGAGATATATGACCAGCAAGGTCTTTTTCGCATTCCTCCTTGAGGCAGCTTGTCTGCAGCCTAACTCAACCAGCCATGCTCCTTTGTTGTCCAAATGGTAGAGTTCATCAATGAGTAGCAAAAGTTTGGTATTTGAAGTATTCAAGAACAACATACTGACTGAATAATTTTTAATAACTGCCAGCTTGATGGAAGTCTGTAAATAGTTTTATCAAAACAAGTCTTATCACATGTCTTATCACATATCACAGCCATTGCAGGGTCTAATTGCTGTCCATATGAGGGCAGTTAACTTCCAGATGTTAAAGGAGCAACTCAAACTTTCAGGATTATATCGGGATTTTCCCAAATTAAAAGTGATCTTTCTTGTGTGTGCAGATAGGAGTAAATCATCAGTTGGAGTGAATGTGCGAAGCTCCCTTTAATTTGATGAACCTGTGCCAAACTACACTAGCAAAGATTATGGCTGCAGGAGAGACGGAATAATTTTAAAGCAATCTCCACAGTTATAATGTGTTTGTTTTAGAAAGCAAAGCATTACTTCATATTTGGTAGGGATCATTTATAGTTTAGGACATTATTATATTTTTACAGTAATGTTTTTCACTGTGACAAGCAGAGATAATTAGAACTATCTTAAATATCCAGCTTGAAATGTCTTCTTGTTTTCCTTCTATGGGAAAAAGAAACCTTTTAGAAGAGAAATAGATAAACAGCTCTTCTTCTTTATAGGGGCATAGAATGAAATAACCCTGAAAGTAAACTAGTTAGATAATCTTTTAGAGCTTAATGAGAATATGGAATCAACTATTATTCTTACAAGCCAAGTAACGTAAAACATATGACTTCCTGAATTAAAAACATAGAGCAATAGAGCTGTGAGTAAAAAAATTAAAGATGGAAAACTCAGTAAGAGTTTTTGTGGAACTTTAGATGAAAACACCGTTTTAACTCGCATAAAAATAAGTGTTATATATCCTAAAATGTAATTTATGTAATATAAATAATGTTATAAGACTATTATAAATGTTTTGATTTATTATTGATAAATAAAAATATAAGTTATATAAAATATAAAAGTGTGATTTTTACTTTATTTTATAAATAGAGTTTACAGTTCCTTAAGCACTGCTGTTTTGTCCCATGTCCATCTTCAATTTTTTGTATGTCGAATTATATCTTGTGCTTTCAAAACCAAGCATGCCACCAATGTGGTCTGTAAGCCTGCAGATAATCTTTTTATTTGAAAACTAGCACTGAAGATAATCTCTTATCTGCTGGTGGCAGAATTGCATTTTCACTTCACTAGACCTCAAGACTGCCTAAGAATCCAAGAATGGCCATACTGGTTCCCATTAAAGCTCCGTGTAGGCCAGCGTTCTGCCCATAAATGGATATCAGGGAAAAAGAGGATACATACAAGCCTCTTGTATAATACTTCCCTCTAAAATTTTTTCAGCGTCTTCCTACTTCCACTTCAGGGAGTTTTTTGGTTTGTCTATTTTGTTTATCTCTACATGGACAATTCTACTTCACTGTGGAGCAGTCAGAGCTCCACAGAGGTAAACATATTTAAAAAAACATATGTCTTTTTGATCTTCTGATTATGAAGTTTTGCATGAGTTTGTCAACACCGTATCTGCCTGTCATGCCTGTTAAATTCCTGTTGTTTTGCATCAGATACAGCAAACCTGTCAATATCCCTGACTAGAGTGGTCCATAAACAAGTCACAATTGAAACTAAGATTGTTCTTTGAGCATGGAAGTGGATGATATAACTTGCAACACAGATAAAAGTGATATTATTTCCGAATTTTATTTACTTATATGCCACTTTATATGTCATTGCACAGTAATACAACCACAGTCTCAATTACACTGTATCTTCCCTTAGTATTTGTGCATTACAATTGTGGTAAAAAGATAGGCCTTTCACAGACATGATAAGAAACATCATCTCTGAGGCAGAAAACAATTGCAGAATCCCTTACTGTATTTTTTGTGATTGTCCTTTTCAGAGCATTTCACAGAATAAAACTGAATAAAAACATTGACAGTCTCAGGGAGGGGGAGAAAATTATGCTGATATTAGAGCAATTGACACACTTCAGAACTAGAAGAAAGTTAGATGAATTATTAATTTTTATCATCTTTAACTCTCTGTTAACCTGCCCCTCTTGTTCCTTTACATTTTCTTTCCGTGAGCTGAAGTATTGCTACACTCCAAGCTGTGTGCAGGGGTGAAGGTGGGGTATGGATTGCGTGAGTCTGTAGAACTAACAACATGCCTTGGGGGATTTAAGTCTAAGATTCATAACATCTGCTTAGGGCACTCAGCCTGCAGAGAACAGCATTAAAACCTAGAGCTTCACTTGTGATCCAGAACCCAGAATCCCGAGCATAAGTCCTTGATAGAACAAGAAGAGAGGAGCTTTAGGGGGCAACTTGGGAAGGATGGTGACCTGAAGCCAGGGTGGAGCTTGTTTTCAGTCTCCTGACTCTCTTGACCTGGGTTGTGCAGATCCAAGTTGGCTGCCTGTGAACTGGCTTGTCAGGCTCCACGCTGGCAGTCACTATTGCAGAACAACACCCGGGTGGAGGAGTGGCCACATGTTTAACGCCTGCAGGCTGGATTTGCCCTGTAGGCTGTAACTATAGGTAGGGGCTGTACCCTACAGCTATCAACACCAATTCCTAAATGAAATCAAAAGTGACGAGGACTAACAAGACTATGGAATTCATAGACAGAAATGGCCAATTATTTCAAATTGATTGGACAGCAGTTCAAAAGACAAATGCTTTTATATTTATGTTGCTAAAGCTGGCTTAAACATTTTCAAACTAGTTTTTTCAGATGCTGCACAGTCATTTCCACAAGAGCTTTGTAAGATGATAAATTAAAATTCAGTTCTACAATAGGGCCGTTTGCTGAATGCTGGGATATATCAGGCTTAAAAAGCAAATTTCAAAAACTGTTTCTCATCCAAATGCATCTGAAGTAGTGTCATGAAGCAGACCTCATCTGGGTGTCAACTGCAAGGAAACATGAGAGTGAAATAAACTATAGGTTTATTTTTATCTGCACTAGCTCATTAACCAAAAGGGAAGCTATATGGATATAATTAGATAGGACTAAGAGAAAAGTTTGTCAAAAAAAGGAGGGATCTTTGATGAGAAAATTCTGACAGCAGAATTTTTATCTGAATGCTGGGAAAATTGTGACTTGTATGAGTTTTTTATCCTTGATTAACAAATATTCTGTCCCAGGCTCTCTGAATTTTCCTAGAAACTACCTATATTTCTATGTTTTTGCTGTGAAAACTTTTCAGGATGCTAAAAGGAAGAGGAGGCAGACATTTACCTTCTTTCACTCCATTAAGACAGTAAAATTGTGCCTAACAATGAACAGCAAAACTGCACACTTTTTTGAAGATAGCAATAATGAAGAATAAGAGAGGCATTCATAACATTCATTGAGCAGATCTTTTCTCATTTTCCTTCTTCCTCTCCCACCTTCCACACAGAGTGGTCCCCTGTTTTCCACTGAAATGTTGCCCCATCACATCCTAAACTGCTCTAAAAGGTGGAGTAAGTCCAATATGATCTGGTTTTCTCAGTCATATACAGTAAAAACATTTAAACAAATATTTTAAATTTTAGTTGATATTAAAAATTTCATCTGGATTCTTGGCACACTATACAAAAATTATACTCAGTTCCTTCTTCGACTTCTGTAGAAATATTCCAGATTTACACTCAGCAGATGCGAGATGAGAATCTGGCCGAGTATGTCAACACATCAGGGAAAAGAAACATCTGGACTCAAAGCTGATCTATAAGATCTTTTTCACAATGCCCAAGAAAGCAAGGAAACACTAGTAGCAGACACCCCCAGCCTGCCAAGATTCTGCAAAAAATGATGGAGTATTTGTTTCTTGGTGAAAAAGATTATGCAGTGGCTGTAGTGCAAAGTACATATTTTATTATCTAAATATGCATTTTCACATTTAAGGAAAAGAAAAGGAGCATGTGAAAACTGGTGTGCTTTATCTTGCAGAGGAACAGATTGCTGTTTTGGATGACTGCAAACTTAGCATTACAAATCACATTAAAGGCAAATTCATTATCACTTGATTTGTGTACATAAAAATGAGAGCAGCACCCATACTTTGCTCTAGGCATTTTTACAACTTTTAAACTGGAAACAACCATGGATATGGCAGCATACTTTCATTTTCTATGCTGGAATTTAGAAATTGCAACCCTTTTTCCTCCTTTAAAACAAAACAGGAGACCTCCTGCAGCTCTCTTTTTTTGACAAAAAATGGAACAAACAGCAATTTGTCTGGATAAAACAGTAATTTGTAAAATCAGAGCTGATTGAAAATTTTCACTCAGTAATTGCTAAAAGAACATTGAATTCTTGAAGATGTTTCTTGCATTTCAAGAGAACTGAATTAGCTGCGATTCAAAGGAGTCAGACTTTTTAAAAAAGGAGGCATCTTTGTAGACAAAATGCTGACAGCAGAATTCTTCCTGAATCCTGGTGAAATACTTCACACTTTGTATGAAATTGCTAACCTTGCTTGACTAGCAGTTGTGTCAAATACCTGCATCACATCCTCTTTGGACTTTATGTAACCAAATCAGGGATGATCAAATATAGTCTATCAAATTTGGCTTTAGTGGAAAACTGAATTTTATAAGAAATATTTACATACTGCAAGTGTCTGTTTTCCGTGGAAAACCTGACCTTTTGCCAAAGCTCCCACAACCAAAACCTTTGTTGACAACCCCTAATTATTCTTTTTTCTCAGCTGATAGGTATCTTGTTTTTTAAGTTTTGCTAAAAAGCTGACATTTTCCAGGGACGTATTTTACTCTGTGTTATGAGGCTAAGACTGTATTACAAAAATTTTTATCATGTTTCAAATTATCTACCTCTTTTCTAAACAACTCCAAAGTTTTCACTCTCCGTTCATAGAAGTTTTTCATGGCCAGTCTTTCTCAGAATTGTGCACTTCTGCAATATGTTGATGGTGAGGGTATGAGCAGTACAGCACACCTCATTGGCAAGGTAAACCAGCCAACTTCTGAAAGAATAATTTTTCTTTAGCAATCTCCAATGTTCCCTCTTTAAGGTTTTATCATCTCAACTGTCTGTATAACTTCTCTTCCACAGAGAGGTAGCTCCGGACAGAGGTAGCTCCTGAATACCTGTGTTCATGTCCTGAATTAACATTAATACAGTAACATGCATGGCAAGTAATTTTTCTCCTGTTTGCATTGTTGCACCTGTCAGCACTGAATTGTTGTACAGGTCAGCATGCTCATTCACAAAGCATGATTAAGATCCAAGCAGAGTCAAGATTTGCACTTGGTTTCAGTTTAATTAACTCCCGCCCCAACATTTTAACCATGTGGCTGTATGTATTCAGAGTAAAACTACTTTAGTTTAGATGTCTTCTCTAAGCTTGGATTTCTTGCCTGTCTTTCCAGATTGTAGTCCCTTTGTCTGAGGACTATGCCTGTGTAACACTTTCAGTATAAAAGAAGCAGTCATACTAAAAGCCTATTTTAAGAAATATGGAAAGAAATACAGGAAGGAGCAATGGGAATGTGGTAGAGAAAAAAAATCATTATTTTAACAGTAGGCAATCACTTTTGACAGATGATTGAGCAGGGAATATTTTTCAGGGGTCCTAAATAATGAATAGCCATTACTGGATATGTAGTACTTCATCCAGGAATAATTTAATTGCTATTTATCTATTAATTATTTCTACAACTAAATCTTATTTAAAGCTAGGAATTGTATAGAAAGAAATAACAGATATAATTTGTGGATTAAAGAATAAATTATAAAAAGAAGTTTTTGAGGCTTTTGAGGCAAGAAGAGAGTGTAAAGCTCTTGGTAATTCCACTAGTGAACCCAAGAATATCTGCAGTAGTGTTCTGTTTTAATCAAATACCTAAAATTACAGAGAATATTTTTAGCATTTCAATTGATACAATGGTAAAAAGAAATCTTGTCCTAGTTCCAGATACCAAAATATAAGACATTTTGTGATATCTTTGGTGTTTTATATATCTTGTTTCACTAACAAAGGTGTCTGTTTAATAAAACTTGATTTGACATCTATAAGAAAGATATTTTTAAGTTCTCCAAATATGTGTTATTAAACCCTCCAAACTACAGATCTTCTCTGTGTCACTTCTTACAGCATTCAGTTGTCAGCATCCATTAGTCTTTTTTTTAATGCTAGGATGCAAAGTTTTACCTTTCAGTTGCAGATGTCTGTATAAACAAATTATAATGAATTGTTGTAACATGAATTTGAAATACAAATCTTTGTTTCTGTTTTTTCCGTTCCATGGATAATATTTTATCCAACACCCTTCTGATATTCATGGCATAGAAACTATGCCAAACTCTGCTTTTTCCTTTTCGACTTCAGAAAGAGAGGGCTCTTTTGGTTCAACTGTTGTGAAAGAGTTTTGACCATGGCCATGACTGTGTGCCAACTGATGGCTGGTATCAGCTAAGACAAAAAAGCAATAAAGCAGAAGGAGATACCAAAAGCTTGGATTCCAGAATGAGCTGGATTATTCAAATTTTTAGTTAGTAACCTTAAGTTTACCAGATTAATTCTAGGATAATACATGTATACTTTCGTATCTAAAGATATAAAGTGTGACTTGACTATTAGAGATATTGCCAACATGTATTTCAGTTTAATGGAAATTCCAGGCTTTTGTGCTAAATTCACAGAACACTGCAACCTTGTGATCAGGACACATCTGTACTGCACATTGCAGTTTGGCTGCCACAAGCAATCCAGCTGCTGAGGAGCTGGGCAAATTAGCCTGTGTGGGACACCCCGCTAACACAGCTATCATGTGTCTGATAATCTATAACACGCCACAGCGTGAGGTGCAATGTTCATGTTCCCTGGCACTGCAGTGTACAGGTTTTAGGCTCCTGCCATCTCTTGGGACATCAAAAGACATGAATTAGATACAGACTGTCAATGGAGCATATGGAAAGAGAGAGATGCCAGCACTCTGCACAGATAATAAATAACCTAGGCCAGCCAACAGGAAACATAACACAAAATCCCCTGCTAAGATTTAGACGTTTTAGCTTTGCAACAGTGAGAGATTTCACTTCGTATATGATTCATAGACATTCCTGCTATTGAGACCCTTTGCTTAAGGAATGAGCAGAGGATCAAGGTCAAAGGAGTGCAGTTGTAGCTGACTGTTTCCATATAGCCCATATTATAACATCCACTTACTGTCAGGAGACTTGGCTACAGGTTCATATTCTCCCTAAATTGATTTTAAGAGACATCACCTGCTTCATGGGAGAGAGTCTTTATCCTATAGCTACCAAGTACATGGGATGGGGAGGGACTGTTCATGCCTTGCCGGGACTTATAAACACCAGCGATGACACTGGGCCCATCTGGTGCAGTAGCTGATATACATTGAAAGCAGATATCGAGATATGAGTTATAAAAATTTTTCACCAAAAAGCTCTCAATTTTTGACTTTTTGCTGCTCAAGGCATTTGTGACCAGAGAAGATATCTATTGAAGCTGTTTCTTTTTTGGGGAGTAATTAAGCCCTCATCAGGATGGGGCAGAAAAAAATACAGATATCTTCAGGGCTTTTTTAACCCACATTTCCTCTTTCTCAGGAAAGCCAGATTGCAGAGTTTATGAAAGACCAAGCTTCTTGTATGACTGCTAGTGTGGAAGGAATAAGTCCTTGTTCCCTGGGAGTAAATTAATTTGTTTGCTTATCTGTTGAGTAATGGTTTGTTTGATTGCAGTTTGTCAGATTTGTGGTTTGGCTGCAGTTTTGGGTTTGCAGAGTCTGTTTGGGGCTGTCTGTTTTGAGTAGGAAAAACATCTTGCAGTTTGAGGGGTGAAAAAGCCCTTCTGCTTTTAATCACTGCCAACACTGTTAACATTTTGTTAGCTGCCAAAGCCCTGTGACAGGGTAAGGTTGACTAAGGTAGATAGCAGCAATGAAGGGTGACTTACATTGGAAAAGCGTTGTCCTATCTGTATTAAAGATGAGGGGAAAAGCAAAGAAGACAAGACTGAAAAAGCAGCACAGAAACAAAAAGTGTGAATAGAGTTTATATTCTTGCAGACAGATTTTGAAAATTAAAAGTCTATAACTATTTTTCCACTTGTTTAAAAAATTGTCGTGGTATGAGTGGGGTCACATAATAGAATTTCATTCCAAGAGGCTATTGCGTATTTTCTGAAAGCATGGGGTTTGCATGTACCACAGTATGTTTTGGAGCATAGAAGTGATCCAGTTGAAGGTACAGCAATGCATATATAATTTAGGGAGCTCACATGACAGTGATTCTGTACCAAAAAGAGATCAGGGTTATACGCCTGAGAATCACAACGTGTAGGGCATCCACTTGCCCATTTTATGAGCTGTGAGATGTGAATCTCAGTACAATGTAGTAAGTTCATGGGCAGTTCTTTGGAGTAACTCAGCTTTTCTTTGCAAAAACAGCCAGCATTTTGGGGGATGATCTTACTTGAGAGTCTTGCTGAACCAGGCTGTGCTTACACCTCTGCTTGCATGACTAAGATAACATCTTAGTCACCTTCCTGGGCAGCTGGTAAAGCAGCTGAAATTTTGGGTGCTGAACACATGCCTCAGTCTTGGTCTTGCAGACTTAGATCCTTTCAGTGCACTTTCCATTGGATATGTGATGATCATCCATCCTGTGTACACACCAATGCATTCTGAGTGGACTTCTGAGACGACGTAGCTAGGCCTTCTGTGGTTTGGCTCTGAGGAAAAATCCCTTCAGAAACCCATCCCAACAGGCAGTATTTAAGATACAGTATCAGGTTTTCTTCTTTATACACCCCTTCAGCCTTATTGTGGCAAGATTTTTTTTACGTATCTACATGCTCTTGTGTAGCAGCTCAGTTTCATGACAGAAACAGCCCCACAGCTGTCTCTCAATAATGAGACACAATGACACAACTTCATTTTTCTTTTTTTTTTTTTTTTTTGTTTTTCCCCATGGTCTCCTTTGTCCTACAGATTCTACCAGTATAGTTCTTAGTACCTTCTTTTTCTTCTCGAATGAATGGGCTTTTCCATCCCAACCCTGAGAAGGCTCTGAGATGTTAACTATAGAAATAACAATAAATAACAATAACTCCCTTTAGAGTTTCTCAAGGGAAACAGCAGAAAAATTTCAAAACAAAGCATTTCGGTAAACAGATGCTAGAAACAACATGTAACAGAAACTGCAAAATTTAGAGTATATTTAGCTCCCAGGATCACAGAACCGGACTTGATCTCAACAGGCATTGCTTGCAACCTGCTTTTTTTCTACTTGGTTATGGTCTTTGGAGGCTAATGGAAGTTAAATGGACTATTTGCTTAGGAAAGTGTATTAGGCATGGACTGGGGAAACTGTTCACAAAGTAGGTGACTCAGTATTCAGAGTGTGTGAAGTGTTTCAGTAAGAACCAGATACCAGTCAAGATCTTCCCACACATTGTGCTAGGTCTCTCATAGCCTACATCTGCTGTCTTCTGTCTTTTGTCCTGTTCAGAGCTAGTATGCAAGTATAGTTGAGTACAGCTGCAGCTGTTATTTGGCTCTAGCCCAGGACAATAGCAGAGCAGTACGCCTCCTCTGAGCCAAACCATGTTTGCTTGAGTACTCTCTTCACGGCTCCCATATTTTTAATTTCATAGATTACCCATCCACTTGGCCAAAGATCAGGCTCATGTGCCCATGCATCTGACTTTGATTACAGATGCCCAAACTGTTTAAACAGAAAATAGAAATGGTCATTGTAGATATGAGCAACCTAAATGAGCAACCTTTGCCCTAGGCTGTCATGGATCCCAGCTGACATTCTCTGTCTGCATGAGCCCTGGCAGTGATAGGTTCTGTCAGTGCGATCCTGTGTCTGGCTGGTGTCCAAGTGAGAATAGAGGAGGGAAGAGCTGCTTGCTCTCTCCAGACTCTTCCATGACTGGGTCCAGTATATGGAGGAAAAAGGCTTCAACAGACCCATGATGAATCATGGGGGCCATCAGACGCAGATGTTACCTCTGGCAGACAATCCTCCTTGCTTCGTTATGGTAATCACCCATGTGACTGCAGGGGTATGCAAATATTTTTTCAACAGCATGCAACCTTCCTATATAGCATAAAATGCTCCAAAAATACTGAAAGCATTGTGAAGAAAAAAATGTACTCCATGGAGAAGCCTATTATCCCAGGAAACATCTGGGTGTACTCACTGCCTATCTCAGGCTGAAGTATAGCTCTGTAACTGCTGACACATTAGCTGCAATGAGAATAGTAAGTCATGATGGTGATGGGCAGAAGTGACACCAGTCCATTCTCTTTTCCATTCTCCAGGTACTCTTGAGGAGCAGGAAAATTCATCATTCTTGCTTTTCATGTATGTGTGTATCTACAGTGGGAATGCAACGTGTTTTCCTGTGCAACTCCAGTAAAATAAGCCAGTGACGACTTTTTGTGGAAAGAAACAGGTATGGGGCTGTGATTCACATTTTCCCAAGGTGAAACAAACATAGAAATTAGTCAAAGCCTCCAAATGTGACAGACACTAGGTTGTGGAGTAGGAAAGCTTTTTCTGAGATTGGAAGGGTTTAGGTAGCATAAGGCCAGTTCCCAGTCACAGACAGAAGAGCAGGGACAGAATTGCCAGCAACACTAGACTGTTCTATTGGCAAAATGCCTAGGAGCTGGCTGTATGCTTAGAAAATGATAGGAAAAAAGAAAGAGGTCTCAAAGGCCTTCAAAATGATGCAGAGTTTGTCCTCAGATGCTCTCTGGTTTCCTCAAAGAGGGCAACACAGAGGAGGCTTGAAATCTCAAACCTCTGCATCTGACTGCATTGCAGTTGCCAAGCTTTTCGTAGTTGCAGAATGTCTTCTCATCATCCACTCAGCCTTTTTTATCCTCAGTCCATATTAGCCCTTCTTCAGAGCCTTTGGCTTAATCAAACACAGCTCATTGTTTAGTCCTATACCAATAAATAAAACAAAACCAGGGCCTTTCTTATGGCCCAGAACACAGGAGGTTTGGATGGCTAAAATTTTCCCTCCTCTACAGGAAAAAAGGATGGCCTCAAGTGTGGTTCTGGACCAGTCCCTGGCCAACAGTATTTTCCAAACCAGTGGAAGAAGTTCAGCTGGCTCAGGCCAGCTCCACGTAAAGGAGAGTGTGAACTGTTGAACAGCAGGGCAGGACTCAGTGGAACACTATTGTCCTGCAGGAGGCAAAGTAAACAATGCAGAACCACAGCACAGCAGACAGACCCTTTACGTGTGCTGGCAAGAGCAGACCTGAGAACAGTCTCCCTCTAGAGCTCTAGCAGCTGTTTTAGATCTACTCACCTTTGTTCTGGATTGGGATCAACATAGTGGTGGGATTTGGTTTAGTGTAAACGAGGCACACATGGTCTTGATCTGGCTTAAATCCTGTCCCTGTCTCTGTGATGATAACCATGGTGTTGTAGCTAACATTCAGTCATGGGGCAGTGGCAAAGTCTGAGGCAGTGGGCCAACACAGATCCGCAATGCATGGCAGATCCTCAGCTAGGGCCATGACTATAGATGAAAACCAAAGACAAAGAGAAATAAAGGGCCCTGCGCCCGCATATAAAAGATGCAAGGCTGCTTCCGAGGACAATGACTGTGGGCAAGTAGGCAGAAACAAAGCAAGAATGGGCTGTGAGAAGGCTTGCAGCCTATTTGCAGGAGATTCACTAGCTGTGGGAGATCTAGCATGGTCAGACAGTCCTCACTTAGCATAAAGTTCACTGGCACAAACTCAACTCGTCAACATTTTTGAAGTACTATAAACTTGCTCGGCTGGCTCAAGTGTAAGTTTATCAGCATTCTGTATCATGTAGGGGGAGTGCTCTTATTCCAGCAGAGTCTGGATTTAATCTACAGCCAAACCGTAGACATAGCTGGTGAGAGCTGCAACAGAACAAGAAAATGGATACGTGTGCTAATGGTAAAAATTGAGGAAAAAAAGTCATTGCAACATGGGGGACCAAACTGGCAAATATAGATGCTGAGCAGAGAAATGGAAAGTATCCAAAATACCAAGTGATTATAGAGGCATGATGCTATACACAGCATATATAATTCCTGTGGATATCAAGTGCAGAGCATACTGTGACAAATGTTTTGCAAATGGCCCAGTGGAAGTTGAAATATACAGCCTTCACAGTAGGAAAGACAAGTCAAAAACACAGTGAACGAGCTTGTGATATGCTCCCTGCGATCCTTAATGTTCGTGTATCACACCAACAATTTCCTGTAGCCCAGAGAAATTTCAGTGTTTCTAATTTTACTGGAATTCTCTCCTGCCTTCTTTCACTGTTGCTTTTTTATTACTACTGGGCCATGCAGCCAAGCAGAGGACCCACTCTGGTGCCATCTGAATCTTCTCAAAGATATTCTGGAGACTAAAGTGCGTGAAAAATTGCTGCATTCCCCAGCTTATAGATTCAGTTTTTCCTGTAGGTAAGAAACATTTTATTGTTATTCAGATGTTTTAGACCATGCTGAAACCAAACCAGGTAAAGCCAAGTAGAGACTGCCAGTATTCATGATGTCCCAGACAGGCAACACAGTTGCTAGTGTTTATAAAGTTTTGTGTAAAAAAAAAAGAAAAAGAAACAAGGGAAAAACTATTTCTTTTACTCTTATTACATTTATGTGAGAAAGGTCTCTGCCTTATTCAGGTGACTCCTGTTTCTGAAAAGGTGCCAGTTCTAGCCCCTGGATACCTGTTACACATCACTTGGAGAGGCGATTTCAGGAGGTTCTCTACAGAAACGTCCATCACCTCCTGGGTTCAGGCCCCCCCTGCAGGATTTGTCTTCAGATAAATCTCTGACTACACCATGATTTTTGATGTGTGGAGAATGCTAATGCTAACAGACAAACTCCCTTTAAATTCCTAGAGGGACTCAGACAAGTATTTCATCCTACTACTTGTTCTGTTCCTTTCTTAATTGTGAGATATTTTGATTGTACCTGTCTGTTAAATAGAGCATTGTTTCATATTCTTGAACTATTAGACTACTGGTAATCGGTAAAATAAAGTGGTCTACACTTTCATCCTGGTAGAACTTCTCCTTGTTTGGTGACTTCCTGACAGGTTTCAATGGGAAATGGGCGTTACACTGGACCTTCTAGATCAGTTTCTGTGTTTTAGAAAGAATATGTACCATAAGCATCTAATTAATGTAAACACATATTGGAAGCCACATTATTGGCTTGAATGGGACATTGGTACTTAGGTAAAATGGAAGAAAACAACGTAGTTACAAAGCATATCGTACTACACTTTTTTGGTAAAGAAAAAACATCTAGAAATTTATAATTCCACAATCCTTTCATACTGACTGACATTTCTTCATATCTTAGACAATTCCCCTGCAAGCGGCCCAGCTGACATAAAAATATCAGATCATCTGAGAAAATAAACTTAGTACATTTTTTGGAAAACATTCTGGACTGATAAGATTTGTCTCAAGCTATAGCCTCAAACTTGGTCATGTTGAAGATGACGCAGCTATATGGAGAAGGTTCTCACCTTCCAAGTATTAAAAGCGCTGACAGCACAAAGTCAGTGAGCATAGAGAAGCATATTGTACGGGAAGAGTAATGTGATCTCAAGGACAAGAGTACTGGAACTGCATAAAAAGCTATAAAACAATGTTCAAAAATCAATGGCAATTTAGCAAAGGTTGAAGACAAAGTTTTAATGAGATGACTAATTTAAATTTTATCCTGAAAAAAATCAGTTAAGATTCTTCTTAAAAAGCAAGATATGGTTGTACAGAAGACTGCGCAGTATTAAATTCAGCTGTCTAGTTGTTAGATGATAACTAATTTAAGTTTTTAGATTGTTTAAATATTTTTGTTGGTTTTTTTCTTTTTTTTTTTTCTAGGATATAATGTTATCTGAAACAGTACCATTTTGGATATTCTAATGAAGACAGATTTTAGTTTTATAGCTGTCATGATTTAAAGAGATAAGTGATGCAAAGTTTGGAGAGAGAAGTAATACCTACTGCCAGGTCAACTAGCAGAACTGGGAGAAAAAGTAAATCTTTGGATAGATTGCTTTTTCTTCAGTCATAAGAAATGTTTGTGTGCCTGAAAACCTGTGAATTTTCTATGCTACATAAGTTTGTTTAAGGGCATATAGTTGAACAACAGATAAATAAGCCAAAATAGAAGCCTAAGCATGGGGTACAAGATAGATTGCTGAATATATGGAAAGAAAGAGAAAACAACCAAGATAAAAATAAGGAATCCTTGTAGAAATATGTATTTTTTACAGTACTTTATTTAAGGGGGTGTTATAAGTGTGAAATATAAACCTGCCAACGAGCATTTTTAGTGGTTTATTTTCATGATATTCCATGTGAACATATCCATACTAAGCCACATTGTTGTATAATGTGACTTATGCAAAATGCTTTAAATAATTCTTTGAAGACAGAAGTGTTTCAGATTAGAAATGGGAGTCAGGAGTTACTAAGTACATTAGAGAAATTTGGTTCAGATTTCGTTGCATGAAAGTAAAATAGTAAAGGGGCACTGGAAAAACAATATTTACTTTTTCCTGTCATGGAAACAGCTATGAAAATCACCTGCTATTGCAGGACTCAATGAGCTAATAGATGAAACTTTTCACAATTATTTTCAATTGTGATGTCAATCCTCAAGAGTACACTGATGTTTTGCTGATGAAATTGCCTCACAAACAATACCAAATTTAATTGAGTTAATGGTATGTTTATTGACACAAGCATCAAATGACTTTGTCTACATGAATTATTGGCTGGTCCAAACATTCCAAACACGTCTGTTTCCCTGAGTGAAAATCAAACACAATCTATCTTGTGTCTAACCTCTACACTGTTGGATAAAAGTGGCAGGAGCCATGATGCTTACAATATTATGCAGATGGCAACTGTATGATGGCAGTGGTTTGGTCTGTTCTCAACTCCTGGCTATGAAGGCCTGGGACATGGAGGCCAGCAGCTGACCCGGGTCCTCCAGCAGGACTGAAGCAGGCAGGGCAAGCTTGCTGTGCTGCACTGACTCATAGATGATCAGAGTTAAAATCTGTGAGACTAACAGTGCCTGCTTGTTGCTGCCAAATAATTTAAAATCTCGAATGAATATACTGGGAGGATGGTAGGGAAAAGCTGATCATCACTCATGACTGCTGGAGAGGCTGAGATGGACTCTATATGCCTGTCCAGTCAACATCACAACTGCTTCCAGACTGATAAACATATGAAAACCCTTATCATAACATAACTAATTAATGTGTGTGGCTTAAACTACCTGTAGATGTACAATGGAGTTAAAACTGGGTGGAATAGACTTGAGCAGTGTGATGCCTCCAGAAAAAGCCAATATCTTTATCAACATTGAAGTGCGAGAAAGACTGGGAAAAAACTCCAGCAGTGTCCAGGGCTGAATGAGAGCCACCATCCTTTTGTGTAACTTACTAGATGCCCTCATCTCTGAATGCCGTATCCTTGTTGATCAAGTTATATGGGGACGGTCTTAGGAAATGTACTTCAGGACAAAAATTCAGAGGTAGACTTTGTATTATCTCTGTATGGAGCTGTTACAGAAATATGTAGGTGAGCTGCAAATCTACCTATGATACTATTTAAAACCAGTATCATTTACTGATTTGTGAGAAACACCTGTCTTCTAATGACCCTGTGATTGTTATTTGATCCCCAACTTGCTTGGTGTTTATTAATGCAAAAACAGCACCCACTAATACGCTCTTGAGAGAAAAAGAAAATTTATTACCTAAAACAGAGTGTATTATCAGAGAATAATTAAGGGTATTATCATCATTAGTAGTAGTAGTAGTAGTAGTTTGCATCCTGACTAGCCAATACATTAATTTTAGGCATACACTGACCTCAGTTGAGTTATATCACCAAACTGAGATCAAATAGGGAAGTAGAGGCCCTTTGTCTTCAGAATTCAGGTAGTATATAATTGCTAACATTATGGCACATGTACGCACACACAGTTGTACAATTATACATTCGTAATTCCAATTTGTACACAAACCCATGGTTCATTGTATTTAATTTCCCTCTGTAGTTGAGTTTACCTGAAATCATAAATATGTCCTCAAGCACAATACAAACTTCACCTATCCCTTCAGGAGAGAATGGATATAATTGGTTTTTTATATATATATTTATATTATTTGTGTTATATAGATGTCATTGAAACATTTGAAAATACGTATTTTTACAGGAATATTGCTGTCTAGTGTATTTTACTGATTTTGCAAAATAATGGAAAAAATTCGTTCATTCTAAAAACTTCATAATAGCTACTTTTCCAGGAAATTAATTCTTTGTTCCTTTGACTTTCCTAAAAGAAATGAAGGCACAAAGCCATAGATAATACCCAAATTTCTAAACAGTTTCAATTTCTAAGCTTTAAATTGCCATAAAGCCATTTGATCCATCTATATTTCAAACACTTATAATAATAGAGATTTATATTTACATCTGGCACTATGACAGAGTTGTAACTAGCCCCTTTTGGATCCTGTTGCCTAGACCCCCTCACATCTGCACTGGTAATGTAGAAGACTGGAGAATGCCATTAGTGACCCCTACTCCAGAGATGGACAACTATAAATGGTACTTGGTATCAGAGTTTAGAAAATACTTGTTTCATGTACTTAACAGATTTCCCGAGACTGTGTGGAAAGGAAAGCCATACATCTGTTGAAGAAAAAGGTTTTCCATTAGGAAAGGTCTTCTCTGTGTATATAGTTCCTACACTGCACGTCAGAACAGAGTTTGAACAGGACTGAAATATTTTTGTATTATCACAATGCAAAATATATAAAGTAATAATTTTAGTTTTAAATATCCCCACATGGTTTTCTGATTCTACTAGAGTTCTATACTTATAAAATTACACTTTAATATTATACGTAATAGCTTCAGTCAAGAATATTAGGAATGAGACCTTCTCAAATCTTGCAGGTGCAACTGTGTGTTTCCTGAACGGTTTTTGGGCAGGGGAAAAGAGGCTGGCGTCAGCCTGTGGCCTCAGTCAGCCTTGTCAGGTTTTGAGAGCACACCTTGCAGCAATTACAAGTGATTTCTCATTCTCCCTCTACTATGGGCAAATAGAAAAGGAAAAATTGTTACAGTGACTTTGAGTTCTTGTCTAGAGTTGCCTGTAGGGAACAGCTGTGCAGCACTCACAAATGTACAGAGTCATCCTCACAGAAGTCATAGCTTACAGAAGATGGAGAGGTATCCATGTGCACCTGTTAGCAGTTGGCTCACACTGAATTCAGGTGGAAAATTTTTAAAAAATTAATTTCTTTTTAATTTTTTTTTTTAATAGTTGGCATTGGTTCAGAGAAGCAACCCTGGAAGGTTGACACTTTTTGTCATAGAACACAGGAACATTGCTGGAAAAACCCCCCCGGATTTCTGGAATAATCTGAAGTCAGACTGCAGTGATTTTTCTGTTTTCTTGAAGTTCTTTTGAAAGACAGCAGGAAGATCCAAGGGACTGACTCTACCAGTAAAGAACTGAATTGAAGAAGAGCCTAGGAGGTTTAAAGAAGGAAATATCAAAGACTGGTTGATAGGAGACAAGGTGTTGTATTTTATACTTGAAATCTCTGTGTGGTCAGTTAAAATTCTGGCACTGATTGAAGCAAGTATTTATTAGCATCTATGCTTTTAAGTACTTACTGAACAATAACTGATGCTTAATAAATTATCTAAGAAAACCGAGGTCTTCAGCTTATACTAAAGATTCATCCAAATGAAGTGTCCAAAAATTGTACAGATACAATGACTGGAGAAAACACTGCTTTGTTTTGTGGACAAAAGCAATATTGCAGGCAAAAAGGCTGTTTTCTAACAAATGCTTTGTTCTCATGCACTTGATTATTTTCAGCCGCTGTAGTCAGAAGGTAGCTGTAAAATTGCATTACAAAAATGCTGAAGATGTTGCACTCCACATTAATTTTATTATGAAAAAATGGAAATTTTAAAGGGTAAGATGAATGGGCTGTCAGTCTGAAAGCACAGGGAAAGCTAAATTGAAAAGTTGGATATAGTTGTGCAAGACACTATTACGCCAAAACCTGTAATATTAGCACTGAAAGGAGAGCCACAGGCAGCAGAGGGTAAGGTGGTAAACTTCAGCCTTATGATAGGGAACTTAACCCCTCTAAGGGAGTTTATGAACTAAATTCATAGGGAAAAACCAACTGGAAAGGATTCAATTTGTAACTGGACCAGGGGAAAATGTATCCATTATAGGATTAGAGAGAGGTCGCGCTATGGCGTCGCTGCGCTGGTTCTCTCACTCCTCTGCTCTGGGTCCATTTTAGGATAACCTCAGAAGTTGGGGAAAGCTGCAGACAGGGATGGGCAATTGTGCTGTTGTCTCATATAGAATTGTTGCTCTTTTCCTGTGGTTGAGGCTAAATGAAGAGGTAGATAGGATTTGTGTGTGTGGGTGTGTGTGAGTGTGAGGGGGAATAGCAACTTCCCCAATGTCTGCTGCACTGCACACGTGAGAACTGATTCAGGATGGTTTATCTCTCAGTGCGAGCGACCTCTTGAGAGTGGCTGGGAATGAGAACATAAAAGCATGCATATAAAGAGGGGTAATGCACACTTTGATAATCACACAGTAGGGTTTTTGTGCCTTTGTGTTACTTGTTTAGCACAAGTAAACATGTAAACAGCAGATACTGTTTATGAGTATCTTTCATGGTTTACCAGTGTTTGAAGGGCAGGCTTCTTATCCTGGTAAATCCACACTTGATTTTAGATTGCTTGTGATATCCAGAATGTGAGAAATCTTGTCTTTATTTGTGCTGATACAGTACTTCTGGTCCTTAAAACATCATTCCAGTCTGGAATTGCTGGACAAAAAAATTTCTCTATTCAGTACAGCCCCCCAACTCCTCCCTTCTAGAGTCCTGGAGCAGCACCTGGTTTGAGAAGGACAGACATTGAAACTCTATGTTCCTATGCACAAGTTAAAAAATAAACTTGTGTTTCTTTTACTTCAGAATTTTCATGTCTTTGTTTCAAGACCAAAAGCATTTGAGCACTTAATGGTGTGGAGAGAGAAACTACATATAGCTATTTTGTCCTGCTCAAGTTCCTGGTAAGGCTTATGTCTCCTATTAGCTGCACAGTAACAGCAAAGTTTGTTTCTGAAAGTATAAATGTTATCTATTCTAAATATTTCTACTTGGTTTATTGGAGAGTTTATTGTTTTCTCCTAATAAGTAACATTGAAGAAACATGAAGAAAAACCCTTCTGATTATTTACTTTCTTGAGGCCCTGGCAGAAAAGGCACAGGGTCCTTATTGCTTCTATAATCATAAATGGCCAGAAGATAATAATAATGTGTCACTAGTAAATGTTTTCAGTGAGACATTAAGCTGGGGTCTGTTGTATTTCTAAACTATATGTCAGGCCTTGAAAGTTTTCAATTAATTTGTCTCCAGGTTTAGTAAAGCGAAAATCTCCCTGGTAAAGGGTTATCACAAATATACCGAGGCTGTGTAACTCAGAGGGGCAATACTCTCACTGAGCACTTACATGTAGACCTCAAAGAGCTTTTAATCACTGGGTGCTTAACCAATTTGCAGCAGATATCTTAGCTAACAATTATAGCCTCCCTTAAACTCCAAAGTACTTGTGGGCAGACCGTAACTCTCTCAAACAAATCAGTCACTCAAAACTTTTACTGAGGTATCTCTTTAAGGAAGACTTCCAAACTGCTACATATCACTCCTTAAAAATAATTCACACATCAATTTATGCATTTATTTTAACATATATAACTAATCTAGTAAGCATTTAGCATTTATGGTGTTATTTAAAAATGTAATGCACATACAAGATAATATAACATTATTGGAAAATCTATTTATTATATACTGTGCTATTCACTAAAATAATGTATTGTTAAGTGTGTAGAAAAAGTTCAATTTTTAATGTAATTATTTGAGATAATGCTATAGGTCTTTGATTTATATATTAAGATGTCAATGTAACTGCTCCTGTTAGCAATGGAAAGCCAGATATGTCTTCATTGACTATGTATAAAATCTATCTATAACAATTTAAACAAATTAAAAGACTAAAATAAATTACTTTTTATGTGAAAAAAATGTTTCTGTCCTCAGGGTATTAAATGTTAGTTCTGGAATTCCAACACCAGGAATGTCCTTTTACCAAGAGCCTCAATAAAAGCAGAAAACAAGAGAAAGCTGAACTGTTGGCTTCAGATGGAACTGCAGAAAGGAAAGACAGTTTGCAGATTGTTCCAGAATGAAGCAATTGCATGCTCAAAACTGGGTGTTAGCTCATTCAGGGTGCACTGCCTACAGGTGTTACCAGGCAAACTGAGGGATCAGGGGGGCACAAGAGCTCTGCAGCTCCACTTGAGATTTGATCTTTGCTGAAGGCTGCTTTTGAAATGCATGTGAAAGCTGTCCCCTGCCTCCTGAGAGAGGTGTTCAATACAGAGCTGCAGAAATCACAAGCAACAGGCTATGCAAAGCCACAGAGATGCCAACAGAGATGCAAAGCCAAAGCATTTATATCTATACTTCCATTATACAGAGGTATATGACTATATCTACAAAATACCATTATATATCACACTCTATTTTATTTAGATACATATTTTTGAAACATATGTGTATATTTTTGAATATATTTATGTTTGCATAAATAACAGACACAAACACATATACATATATATATAAAACCAGACTGTGTATTAGTTACTTCTCAGACCAAATGTGTTTGAAAATACATAATTGGAGAAGACAGTTTTAATGTTTGGTTTTGGATGTTTTAAAAAATACATACGGTACTTGCCTCTCTTCCTTTAAATAAAGAAATTTCTGTGATGATCCAGGTGATCACTTCTACCTTCCTAATAGAGAAACCAAGAAGCAAAGTAACTATAGCCACATGCAAATAACCAAAGCTTTTTCTTAAGTAATTCAATCATTCATTATACAAAATATCCCTGATTTTAACATGAAGGTGAAAATGAAAGTGAAATTATCACTGATTTTTTTTTTTGTTCAAGTAGTTTCTCAGGGCTACTCTATAAATTAATAGAGTTATTTCATAGAAGTCTATTTGTCTGTGGTCTTCTGCCAGTGTTGCAGGCAAACACTGTAAGTGTTGGGAAAACATACGAAAATTGGAAGTTTACAATTTAAATATTTAAACACTTAACATCATCTTTCCTTCTTTTTTAGAAAACCTAATTTTACAGAGAAGTTAGGTACTCAAAATTGGTTTTTCCTATAAATACTTTTCAGATGGCACTATTAAAGAATCAACTTTTAAAGTATGCTAGTATGTTAAATATATTGTGTGCTAGTATGTTAAACAATATTTAATGTAGTCTGGCCATGATAAAAATATAAATAATATGTTTTAATGTGTGGTGAAAGTAGTAGATATGTATATTTGTGATTTTCAACGCTTACAGTTAATGGGAAGAAGATATATTTTTAAAACCACTCCATAATTTCTTTTGGTGTGACAGTTGAGTCCTACACACCCAACAGCCATGAGGGAATCTGTTCTTGCACTGTCATATATAATAGAGCTATTTGACATAACATAAACATGATAATATTGAGGATTCAAGAAACCTTATAAGAAATAGATGGAATTGAATAAAAATTTTATAAATAATTCCTTGTCTCCTTTGCACTTTTTCTTTCTGTATTTCATACTTATGGTTTGGGGTTTTTTAGTAGCTTCCATTATTTCTTGAACGTCTAAAAAGTAGATTTGTTCATGTTTATCATGTATGAGGGACTGTGCTATTTTAGACTGCAAGAAGTAAACACACATTTAAATTATAATTATTTTCCATTTATTATTTTTAAACTCTCTATATGTTGAGTGTATCGCTGAAGTTGAGTAAATATGCTGGTGTGGCTTCACCTTGCACCTTGTGAGCAGTTTTGGGCACGACAGTATAAGAAAGACATTAAACTGTTAGAGAGCATCCAAAGGAGGGCAATGAAAATGGTGGAGGGCCCTGAGGGGACACCATACGAGGAGCGGCTGAGGTCACTTGGTCTGTTCAGCCTGGGGAAGAGGAGACTGAGGGGAGACCTCACTGCAGTTGCAACATCCTCATGAGGGGAAGAGGAGGGGCAGGTACCGATCTCTTCACTCTTGCAACCAGTGACAGGACTCGAGGAAATGGCAGGAAGCTCAGCATATTCTATGATTCTATGATTCTATGATTCTATGATTCTATGACTCTATGATAAATGCACAGAACTGAGTGTCAGAAGAGCTGTAGCCTACACTGTAGAAGTAGAACTTCATGCTTCTTGAGTCCGTCATACAAGCAAATTGTTGTGTACTTTCTCTTCTAAATTATTATGAAAGATTTGAAATCACTTATCATGCAAGTGGACCTTGCATGTGGTTCCCTACACTATCAAGAAACAGCAATTTTGGTACTTGATATGCTTCGCATAGGAAATCATACTGGCATAGACTGATTCATAATCCCACCCTTCAGACACACACTTCCTCTCTCACTGTACTTGTATTTGTGAAGTTTTGGTGGTGCAAATTTACACTGGCACCAGCACCATTGCTTACTTAAGCATTTCAGTTAGCATTAAAGCTACCACGTCATAAATATCTAAATATAATTTACTCTGTTTCTGCTTTTGCTCTCAACGACTATTTTTGTTTCATTTTGCACCTGATAGGAAATATAAACCATTGTAGTTAAAAGATTTTTGGATCTTTATGCAAGTTACAAGAATAAAGAAGTTACAGCAGAATCCTGTACAAATGTGCATGAATGCTGCCATTGTAAAACTGTAAGGACATCAAGAGTTCTCTGCTGTTGCTCAACTACTTTCAGCCAGTCTGAAGCAATCTGTCTGTTTGGGCCAGTTCTTTTTCGCAAACATCCCACACCTCGTGTGCCTTCATTTGTGACCTGTGTAGGCGTAGGGTGCTGCAGAACTGGAGCTTGAGACCTTTTGTTCTTTAGGAAGGAGAGGACTGCATGTGTTTGTCACACACCACACACAGCAATGTGGGCTCAGTTTTGAGCACTCTGAAATGCTAATGTCGCTACATGGAGTTTAAGATTACATATAGGTCAGCGTTGTGTGTAAAGGGGAGAATGACATTTCTCCAAGGACAGATAATATTATTTATAACAGATTTCTTGCACTTTTCAGTGATGGTATCAATTGTTTACAGCTGACTGAAACAAGTAGAATTAGTCTGATAAGGGATTGAGGCTTGGGTCCAAGCCCAGATCCTTTTACCAAGGCTGCAGTAGAGTGTGTTGTAAGATTGTACAGTCAGGGAGTTACTGAAAAAGTAGCATAAATATTTTTATGCAAAAACCTAGTTCCATGGCAAAATTTTCATGAACTTTAATGACTTCAAGATTTCCCCCCTACTGTGAAGCTGATTTATCATTTGTACAGGGCATTTTAAATGCAAAAGCCTTTGCTAATGCCAGGAATATGACATTGCCTGGACTGAGTGAGCGGCTTAGTTTTATTTTCATTTATGAAGAATATGCCTGCTAAGATGGCCTGTAATGATGAAAAATCATTCTGGTATAATGATTAATTTGAACATTTAGAAAACTTTCTGCATTGAACATTGTGGAGGGAACAATAGTTAAATACTTTTGACAATGAAGTACGTAGTAGTGTGAAAAAAATTGAAGTGGGAAACTTTTACAGAATTTCACAGAATCATAGAATGTGTTGAGAAAAAGGGACCTTAAAGATCTTCTAGTTCCAACCCCTCTTCCATGGGCAATGACACCTTCCACTAGATCAGGTTGCTCAAAGCCCCATCCAGCCTGATCTTGAACAATTTCAGGGTTGGGGCATCTACAGCTTCTCTAGGCATCTTGTTCCAGTGTAATCAGCTCAATCAGAAGTATCTCTTAGTTGGCAATTACATGTAGAAAATTTCAATGAGCTGCAAGCCAACATTTAGGTTTCAGTGGCAACCTGAATATAAATCTCAATTTTTTAATCTCCTTTTTTAAACTTTGCTTAGAAAATGACAGAAAATAGGGAAAGTATGCAGCAAAAGAAAGGATTAATTTCCTACGCATTCTGCAGGTCATTAAAAGGATATATTTTTGCTAGTGATCTGCTAGTGATACTTGCATCTATTCAGAAATCGGCCTCGTGGACCCTAGGATACACTTAGTGCATTTACTAATGGGAGGGGTAAGTACGGGACGGGACCTCTGCCGTCTTTCCCCGTGCGCAGGCTGGTCTGTGCCCCGTGTTCTCACTCTTTTGCCGTTGCAGCTGCATTTCTAGCCCCCCAACGTGGCCATCTGGAGTACAGAATCTGTGGGTTCTATGGAGCATCTCAAAACATTGTCACTAACCCCTTTGTTTCCAAACGCAGGGGTGTGCCGCGCCGGTGGTGTAGATTTTGCCCTGGTTTGCCGCTGCCGTGCCCGGTCCGCGTAGTCCGCTGGCGCAGCCGGGCACAGCCGCTCCCTTTAGCCCGGGCAGTGCGGGGCGCGGCCGGCAGGGGNACAAGAGCCAGGCAGCCCGAGGGCCGAGCTGCCGGAGCCCATTCCCATCCCACTACCGCTGCTGCTCGCCGCACTTTCACCGTGCCCGCGCATATGCGCGCGCTCCCGAGCAGGGCCGGGGCTGTGCGCACGCGAGAGGGTGGGGTCACGTGAGACGACGGCCGGAGTGGGGCTGGAGCGGGGCCGGAGCGGGGCCGGAGCCGGGCCGGGAGCGGGCGGCGGGAAAGGCGTCCTCAGGAGCCTGTCGGCACCTAACGAGCGCCACAGCAGCAGCTAATCAGCCTTAGGAACTACTCACACGGTGGGAAAGAGTCGCTTTGTCACTGTCCTTCTAACATCTCTAAATAAACCAACGAACACCCCCACCTTATTGGATCAGAATATAACAGGAATTTCAAACATCTATTTCGAGTCTCATCAGGAGTGGCTGAGGGAGCTGGGGGTGTTTAGTCTGGAGAAAAGCAGATTCAAAGGGGACCTTATCGCTGTCTACAACTACCTGAAAGCAGGTAGTGAGGTGGGGCTCAGTCTCTTCTCCCAGGTAACAAGAAATAGGATGAGAGGAAATGGCTTCATGTTGCACCAGTGGAGTTTTAGATGGGATGTTAGGAAAACTTTCTTCACGGAAAGTACTGTCAAGCATTGGAACAGGCTGCCCAAGGAAGTGGTTGAGTCACCATCCTGGATTTATACAAAAGACACGTGGACATGGCACTCAGGAATGTGGTTTAGGGGTGGACTTGACAGTGCGGGGATAACTTTACATTCCTAGAGGTTTTTTCCAACCTAAATGATTCTATGATTCAAATATATAGCAAAAACATACTAGTGACAGTTCTGTAGAGATCAAACTAACTTCTGGCAATCTGGGCTCTGCTTTGCTGCAGTGACTGAGTCTTCCTCTGGTTTGAGACATATTCCAAAAGCCTGTATAGACGCATGGAAATGAATGTTTTTAGAAGTAGCCTCTCCTACAAGCATGGATATTCTAGAGGGGATTTAATTTTGAGTTACTTTTTTCAAGAGTGAAATTAAAAATATGCCTCCACTGCATCACTTAAACTTTACGTGAACATGAAAGATATTGTATGAGTATCTTGTTCAATTTTTTATCTGCTTAAATCCAGCTTACCTATCTTTATCTTTTTTTAACTACTTAATGACTTTTTTACTAGTAGTAGAATCTGTGCAAGAGGTCCCATCATGGCTGATCCTTGTCCTTTTCTTTGGTTATTAAATCAGAGTGGTGCCTAAAGATAGAGCAGTAGCATAAAGCTGAAGAGCTAAACAATGAACTGCCACTTTCTGTTATTAGATTTCTCTTTTTGTGTGGATTCTAATAACGATTTTCCCATTATAATCAACTTAGCTCAAAACTTCTATGTTTAGAAGAGACTCTTGTACCACAAAGCATATGATTTTTTTCTAGGCCAAACTACCCACAAGCATCACATTCTCACTTCAGTTTTCTTTGACCCTTTTCAAGAAGGGTGCTAGTGATTTAACATGAATGAGAACTGCTTTGCTATGAGATTCATCTGCATATAGAGGTGCTGATATACACAGGCAACATACTTCCAAAAACCCTCTTCTCCTCTTATGAATCCCCCACCAGTGGAAGTCTCCCACCAATGGAAGATTAGACATGAATCTCACCCCAGCTTCCCAGTAGCTTCCTGACCTCCAATTTCATCTAACACTTCTATTTTTAGCTCATCTGAGGAAATATTTATGTGTATGAAAATACACTAGTTGATTATAACAGGACCTATTGCAAAACTATGGCCTAGTTATATTTCCTTTCTCTTAGTGGTTTCTTTCTCCTTTCTTTAGGGATGTTCCACTTCATCAGAGTGTTGTTTAGATTGGGGAATCATAATATTTGTCTCCTGCCTTTGTGACATATAAGTAGCATATGCACAGGGCTTTTGACAAATAAGTAGGTTTTAAAGCATAACAAACAAACAAACAAAACCACCTCCAAACCAACAAACCAAAAACCCATAACCCAACCAAAATAAAGCCAAAAACAAAGAAAAAGGCCGCATATGCATTTAATGTTTCTTAAATACTTTACAGAGAAATGTGCCTACCATCTGGAATTAGAAACTTGTAAGGTACTTTCCATCTGAAGTCTTTGACTGCAATAAACACAAGCAACCAGCTTCTTTCCAATAAAAGATGGCCTTTTTCTTTTGAGCTCCCTACATTTGAAGATTTTTATCAGCAATGATCTTTAGTAGATCAGTTAGATATCTTGGGCAATGTTCACACAACACATTAGTCAAATGGACCAAGATCTTGAACTTGTAATGGAATTTTGTCAGTGTGCAGAGGAAGATCCAATTATTTGCAGCAGCCTGCGTTGCCAAGGCATTCTAAACCATTTAGTACAGGCAGCTTCAAATTTGCTGCTCAAGAAACTTGCATCACTATGGTTTGACTGAAAAGTGACTCAGAGCAGATTGCTAGCTGTCTGGATGCCAGATGGTTGTCTTTCTGTAAATTATGTGCATTACAGTCTGAACTGAGTCTTTTACATCGTGTCAATAAAGAAGACTGCCCTGTACAGCTGAAATCTTCCCATCAGTATTGATCTGTCTACTGAGTTCGAATAGTCTTTGTTTTGTGTAATCTCTTATGCAACAGTGAAGACACTTCTCATCTTTGCATTAGATTCTCAGCTAAATGTTTTAATCGTGTACTAATTGAAAAAAACATGAGAAAAAGTATTAGAGGAAGAATTTTTTTTTTTAAGAGTCTATAAGTGAATATTCCTGTGCTTCTTCAGGTTTTAGATTCCGCCTTTCTTCGGAGGTCCTGCACTTTTAGGAATTATATACTTTCTAGGATCTAATTCTGGTAAATGATATGGCAGAAAGATACGCTGAGAAAGGCTGAGGAAAAGAAGTTTAAACTTTGAAAGTGTTGCAGAAAACAGCGAATGGGATAATCTAAAGTAACAATTTAATGAAAATAGTAACTATGCTGCTATTTTGTTTCCTTCACATTTTATTAATTGAGAGATTGCCTTGCTTTGGAGTATTTAATATAACTTCTGCTCTGTGTTATATTTGTCTATGCTCCCATTCAAGTCTTCAGGACCTTTCTTATGCTGTTGAAAAAAGAAAATCTTGCTTACCACAGGTAGTATGAAAACAGCATGGTACAAAGCAACATTCACAATATAAATTGTTGACAGTGCCTGCTATAGAAATTTTGGAAGAGGGGTATGGGTTTTCTTTCTCTCATGAACAGCACAGGGCAGAAAAAGTGGCACCTCCTAATGCTTATACCTGGCACACTGACAGGCCCCAGCAGAACATAAATAATATGTGTAATTTATTTCAAAAAAGCAAGAAAAACAGTATGATGGCAACATACTAATGACATTACAACTTCCCCAGCATTCCTCAATTCCTGTAGACTTTTCTGTCTGCTTCTGCTGTACTAGACAAAGCCTGACAGCCTCCCTTCCTCCAGAGGGGTGCACAGGGAGTGTGTTCAGATGCACAGCCTTGCTTTGCACATCCAGCTACCTTAATGTGTATTTTAGGAATGGTGAGTTTATACTTGCTTATAGCCTATGGCAGCATTCAGAGTGATGGTTCCATATTTACCAAAACATTTATTTAAAAATACCAAATGAGCAATAGAGAACTTGCAGAAGCAGACTGACAAAGGGTGGAGTAAGCAGAGCCACATCAGATGTCACTGCACTCTGCACTTCGTCCCTTATAAGTGATCCCAGCCTTTTAGTGCCATGTGGGGTAGGGAATGAAGGGAACCTGAGTTCATGGCACTTCAGATTTGGATGCGTGTGTAGCTAGGGCACATGAAAAACCTATGTGCAGGATATTTCTTTTATACACTTCAGAATCTAAAGAGCAAGATTATATCATGCAAAAAATTTCCACAGACCCTGGCTTGCTTGGATCTGGTTTATAGCATCAAAGCTGTACCTAGAATTTTGTTGGTTAAATTTGTCCTCATTTAGCCACTTCTTTTAGAAAAATGATTTTCTATATAAAAAATATTATTGGCCAGATGGTACTTTTTATAAAGTACAATAACAGTGTTGTATAAATTACTGAAATGATTGAATACATGACATTTTATAAACACCTGATTTTTTACCTTTTATACAAGGGATGTAAAGTACTTTATTAACAGTAATACAGACCTATCTACTCTCCTGCTTACTGTATTTCTTCTCTGCCTCCTGTTATCTTGTTCAAGCAGTTACAGCTCAAATTAACTCAGTGCCACAAACCTGGCTCTTGCACTGGGACCTCTCTGGTCATGCATGGCTGATAAATGTTCAGTGGGCATCTGCTGAGCACAGTCTCCAAACAGGAGAGGGATGCTTGTCCTTGTAGAAGGAAAACTGTGAATTTCTCGAAGTCATGTCCTACCCAGTCTTCATCATTACACCAAGATTATTTTTAGCTGATCCAAAGGATGGGGTTTAGTTATTTCACAGGAAATATGCAGAGAAAATTGCAGTTAGAAAACTCCACATTCTGAGTTAGAAGGTTACACCAAGGAGGCTAAAAATAGAATAATGGTTTTGACTTTTTTTTCCCCTAAGAATTATACAGCGTCTCAATGGCAAACCAGGGGAGAAAACCCTAAACTACCAAGAGTGATCCCTTCCCAGGTCATGAGCCCAACACTCCTTAAGAGCCAAGGTTAATATTTATCTATGCCCTGTGGCAGTAATTTCAAAGGTGTTGATCTTGGGGATTAATTACTGCTTTAAACAGGCAGTTAACAGTTTAAACAACATTTTTATTGGCATACAGTAGTTAAATGTTTAGCAATGTGCTGATGGGTTTATGATGATCAAAGTGAATTAAGAGTTCGTCTTTGAGTTACACACTATTGGAGGCACTGGGTCATTTGAGTACCCTGGGTTAATATATCTGAGATGTACAGTGAGTGCTGTACACAGAGAAGAAAATGTTCATTTTTAAATATTGCACTTCAAACCATTTTGTGTTCTATTTATATAATATGAGCTGAAACGAAGCTCTCAGGCTACTGATGCTCCAGTGAACTGGTGCCTGAGCACACGTTCCTGAGGACACAGTCCAGGCTCTGGTGCTCATTTTTCAGAGCTGGTTTTCCAACGGATACACCAGCAGAAGAAGTATCAGGTGTCACAGGTCCTACTCCATACTGTGTTCACAGAAGTGGCTGAAGAACTGGCTGCAATTCTCATTATACTTATAAACATGTTGTTTGGATTCAATACAGTTGATACAGCATTTATATGACCACTGGCATTAGGGGAACCCAAAGATATTTGTAATTCGATTTATTATCTCAATTTATGTGGCTTAGTGATTGGGCATTCTGAGATCTTCAGTGTGAGTAGAAGCATGGTACCTATGTTCTGGCTGCCTGCTATAGGTGCCAATCTCAAACAGTGTGGCTACGCCTGCTTTCTGCAGGGAACCACAATCCTACAGAATCCTGTGGAGTGAGTTTTGCACACAATATTGGGCATGTGTGCCAGAGCAGGTAGTACGAAAGGGCTAGAGGGAATCTCTGAAGGAAAGGTAGCTCTCCTTCTCTGTGACTGCAGTGTGACATGGACACGTCTGCGCCACTAGGCTGGTTAGAGATACGTAGTACAATGTGTGAGCCTCAGTACAGGAATACCCCGGTCCCCAGGACACGGATTCCTATCTCTGTTTTCCAACTCTGTTCAAAAATACTGTCTCTGACTTCTATTAATGACTTGATTCTAGCAGACCAATTAATCAGAGCCAATTTTTGATAAATGTTTCTCCCACATGAAATTATGACAGCTTGCTGTCTAAGTATAGGATGAGAGGATCCTATACTTCATCCAAGACGTGTGACTCACGGATGGAGTGAGGCTATTTAGTGCAGTGCAGCTGGCATGCCTTGCTGGTGCGATTCCACGGAAAGCTGCTCACAAACCATAGCTAGCCTCTTGACTCACTGCTATTTATTTATGTTGTCTTGCTTCTTGTTTCCTAATTAAAAATGACATGTACAGTTGGGAAGAAGCTGATTGGTCTCTTAAAATAATTTTGACCAGTTAATTGAGGTTTCTAGTTAGTTAATGATGAATTTTGGTATTATGGGGATGCTGCCAGAATGTCGCACAGAAAGCCAAGTCTCTGCCTCGTATACGCATATGGAATGTGAAACCAGAAGCTGTTTGCAAAAATAAATAATAGGTGTGGGAAGAAAAGTACACTATAAAATATAAGAGACATTTTATTTATAAATCACCTTCTTAAATAAGAAACACTTGCAATTCTTAATTCCAGACTGTCTCTCTGTGCCTCTCCCTTTCCATGGCTACACTGCTGTTTATTTACCTCTGATACCTCAGATTCCTGGTGGCTTATTCCTGCCTTTTTCTCTACTGTATCTGTCACCCAATACCTAACTCTTAGCTGCGGGGAATGAGTTAACAAATAGACTGAGTGTAAGGAAGCTGTCGTGGTCTTAGGGACTGCAAGGATCTAGATAGATGGAAGTCCAACATGGTAGTCTTGCTATCGAAGTATTGCGTCAGTATTTGACTTAATTCCTGAAATGCATGTAGTAATATACATGTAAAATCTATTGGTCCTGTAGGAGAAAGAAGGAGTCTACATTCTGACTCTCTTTCAAAGAAAACAGTAAGATTTTAAGGATTTTTTTTGCAAAATCTGAACTTGTCAGACCTGTGATAGGTTCACATAGTCATGGTGAGCTTATATTTCCCGCAGTTTCAACAGAAATGCAATTTTATGTTGTCTTTCACCAGGTTCTAGAAGAACATTGTCAGTGGTTTTGGGTTTGTTCCATTTACTGCATTTAAAGTGTTTCCTCTCAGCTGGGAATTCTGTAGCTTCCAAGCTAGGTTGCCTATGGTATAAATCTTGCTATTGTCCATGTCATAAACATCTATATTGTTCATGCTCTGCTCTCTGCTTCCTTTCTTACTATTTATCCTCTCCAGAACAAGTACTAGCAAACTGATCCTGAATGCTGGAAGACTGGGCTGCTTGCATTGAGTAATATCATTACTATTGGCTCCTCCTGGTCCTGTTAGAGTCAAACTCTGGCCAAAGAGTTAAGCTAAGCTGGATGAATGGTGAGAGAACACATGGAGTTGAATGTTGCCATTCGTGAAAAATACAACATGGGTGAGAATCCAAAAAGCTGCAAAATTGAGATTGCCCACTCTTGGGACTCAATGTCTCATTTAAAATGAAATACGTTTTGGAAACATCATTGCATTTGTCACATTCTCCTTTTAAACTTAATTGTCTAAAACAATTAAACTGTTTTAAAGTTGAACTCAAACAAGAACAGCAATCCAAACTCTTAATCCCAGTTTCCCAGTTTACAGCTACATCAAAAGATAGTTGTAATTAACACATAATTAACTATTAACTTGTTGAACGATGGGTTTCATCCTTCTTTTGACTGAATGCAGAAGATGTGTTATGATTGCTCTAGGAAAGTGATAATACCAGATTTTTCACAGAAACTTGTAAAATGAAGATTTGGTGCATTCTCTGCAGCTTTTTTGTCTTTGCCTTTTGGTGTATAGATTACATCTCTTCTGGACCGTTTTTTTCTAGTCCCTTTGATTTGCAGGCTTTTTTTCAAAAAGTATGTAGAAGTTAATCAGAGCTCCACAGAATCTCAAGAGAAAAAGTTGATGTTCATAACTTCTACCACAGCATTATATCCAATAAGATTCATTTCCTGTGGATTATTTTATCTAAGTCTATTCTAGGTAAAAATTTTAGGAAAATCAGTTTTAATCAGAAAAACCTATCTATATTTCAAGTAGTAGGTCTACATTCTTTCTACATGTACTTTAGCTAGACAGTTAAGTTCTTGTAGAACATAAATACTGAAAACTGACCTGGATTTACATCCTTTTCTATGTGAAGGAGAATGTTTTACATTTTAATTTTAAATATGTCATAGAGCAGCAAAGACTGAGTTTTGCACGTGGTGGCTCAGGGTGTCATTGAGGTTGGTGGTGAGTCTGGCTGATGTGTCTCAACCAGCAGAAGAAATCAGAATATGAACTCATGCTTTGCTATGAATACACAAACCCAAAAAGATGAGGGTCTGATTCCTGCCTCTCTCCATGTCAGGCAGTAGAAGGATTTATATCTGGGGCTCACCTCCAAATGCTCTGACCATCCTTGTCAGTGGCATCATTTCCCTCTTTGTAGCTCAGACCTTTCAACTCAGCAACTACAGCAAAGAGGCCTATGAGGAAATGACTTTCTGATAGGACAGAAAGATGGAGCTCACAGGAGCATCCTGCTCAGGAAGGGGGGTAGATCTCATATTTCTTCTACATATAATGTAAGGGATTTTGCCACCAATATTTTTTCCTGTGTCTCTAACAATTATATATCTAGTACTCCTCAGGAACAAGGCTTTTTAAGCACCTGAATCAGAATTTTGGTTTCCATTAGGGAAGAAGGCTGTAATCTTAGGAATTTAAGAGTTAAGACTCCAAAGGAAAGACGTCTATTTGCTAGTCCATAGAGTCTGAAGAAACTTCAGTGGTTTTTTGTTGTTAAGTGTTCAGCTTTTACCAGTATTTGCAATAATCTTTTTCATTTACACTTGCCTAGGGGACTGCAATTATTCCTTTCATAGGCAAATCACACTATTGTGGTTCCTGCTTTGTGACCTCAAGAACAGGTGCACACGTAGCACTGCACTTGAGGCTACATGTTAAATTAAGTCAGGAACTGAAGGTAACACACCAATGGATTATTGTTTGTCCTCTGTATTTTCCCTGGTGAGGGTTAAGACACAGAGATAATTCACAGAATAAGTAAGCCATTCAACCAAACAACACTGCTGATAAATAATTTCCACCAAACTGCACTTTCAATTAATTTGCAATAGAAGGCACATTCACACGATAGGGCTGAAATGCCTGTAGGCATACAAAATATCTTTCTTTTAAAACCAGACAGTTGTTTGCTTTTGCCTAGGATTTACAGTAGAAGATCCCTGTTGGACTTCTCATCAGGCATTTTAGATTAGGGCATGTATTTTTATCTTTTTGAAACAGAAACATCATACCCACTGGGTTCCATTACTGTGTATTCTCCTCTTTGGTAGGGTTGGGGGTTGGTCTTTGAAAATAACTCAAGTATCCAGAAATTTTGAAAATAAGGGACAAAACTTACCCTAAAAAGATAACAAGAGAGTGCTTGTAGCATTCCCTCCTTCCCGAGGGAATGAGAGCAGATTCAACAGAATTAATCTCTGTGCTTTGTTTCTACATGCATAAGCTCAAAGATTGCTTAGAATAAAAGAACAACTTGATTTTCCCACATCATGAAAATAAGTTTTTAGGAAACATCTAACTCTCTCATCTGCCAACATATTGGAAAGAATCCAATAAAGCCTCTGAGACAAAATTCAGACAGGTTGTGCAGCATAAACCGTAGCCCAGATGTTTCTGTAAACCACCATTTTCTCCTAAAAGCTGCTTTTTACCATTCTGTTAATGCTCCCAGCTGTTTACTTGTTCTCAGGTGTGAAATCAAATGCTAGGAGATCTGGGCTGGGCTGGGCTGCAGCGTGACTGAACACCCATCACCGTGTTCCTTTGAAGGAAGAATCTGGCAAGCAGCATTATGTGGGATTATGCCTTTAGTGTGCACATGTGAGTATACAAACTTCAGTCCTGAGGAGAAATTTATCTGAGATGATTATTTGCTTGTTCCCTGGAGAGCAAGAAAAGAAAGCATACAGGTAGTAGGAAAAAGTGTTATTGCAAGGTAAGTCTTCCCCTTCATCTGCTTGCAATGCCATCTGTATTTTGTAGGGTCAGGCAATATCTTCCATCCAATTCTGGTCTGAGCACTATGATTAAATGGGACCATCTCCACTGAAGTAAGTGGAGAAGCATTAGCACATAACAAGTCAGGGTTGTGGGACTTAAGATCCTATTTTATTTGCTAGAATTTATATCGGTACAATGAGGTTCTTTGAAATGTGCTACACTAAGAATAAATATTTTGTGCTTTACTATTCATTTACTGAGAGAGAAAATCTTGCTCATTATACCTGTACTCAGAAGCCACTCTGCACTGGTTTCCTGTAAACACTGAGGAAGCTGAGTTGGAGTAATTACAGGTGCTGTGTGTGATGTGATGCAACCTTATTGCAACTCATCTGCAGCAATAACACATATTGCAGGAGAAATAGATTTTGGTTTCCTAGAATTTATAATTGAACTCTGAGCATGCATATGTATTGGTAAAAGCCACTAAATTGCATTAATTCTAGATATGTAGGAACCAATATCATGTGAACATAACCTTTATCTGGATGTTGAATTCCCATTTATTTTGCCTTGCAGGATTGATTACATAGTGAATTACAGTATTTTGTATAGATATTAAATGAACAATGTATACGAGATTTTGCATGGTTTGGGAGGGAAGCCTCTGGATCCATCCCTTCCCTGTTACACAGAAGGAAAAGTTCAAGGAATACGAAACTAATCATTGTGATGGAGGAAGTGGTCTTAGGAAAATAAAGAGACTTTTAAACACATCCCTACTCAGTTTCTGGTTGAGCAACTATGCAGTCCTGGGCAAATCGTTTAGATTTTATCTGTAGGATATAATGTAAGATCCTGCAGAAATACCCGCAATGACTTTGACTGAACTGTGAGAACTATTTTTTTCCTCATCTCACTGAAATTTTCAATTCTTGCAAAGCTGGGACATGTCACATAGATCACGTGGTACTGGAATAATAAACTGTACATTTATCAAATCAGGTATAAGACATCAAACCACTGAAACTCCTGAAACTCTTGAGCAACGTGTTTTGTTTGGCTGGTTGGTTGGTTCATTTTTGAAAAGAAAAACACTTTAATAGGAATAGGGAACTTCAGAAAATAAAAACTCTTCTTATTTCTGAATCTGTTTTCCATAGATAAAATGGAATTCCTTATAAAATTTCAGTGTGGAATTAAGTGGAATAATCTATAGATCTGGAAGAAAGGTTTTTTCAGTATTGGTTGTTGCACTTCTGCCTGTGTATGGAGGGAACCATGAGTTTGTCAGGGAGGAGTGTAAACTGAACCTGGCCTGCTTCGTCCAATGTGTTTATCAAAACGACTTTGCCGTGTGTTTGGAGAAACAGCAAACTGACCTTGCTGGTCCCTGTGTTACAGGACTGGGAATGTCTGTGATTCTAGTTAGAGACCCTGGTGAATAGCTCTGACTCTGGGGTCAGCCAGAGCAGCCCTACACCTTGCTGAGTTTCTATGTAGCCAACAGAGCTCCTGCCATTTCAAGGAGCCCTTGAAAATATTTAAGTGCATCCCATCACAATTCATGAATCCCTTTCTGTGTCTCAGAAAGGCTGCAAACTAGGAGTGACAGAATGGTTCCTGGGCTTCCACCTGACTCCTGCCATCCCCTCCTTGCCTCTGCGTGAGACCCCACGTGTTTGGACACACAAGGTGTCTCAGAAGCACTACTCCTACAACTCAGATGTGGACAGTGCATGGGTGGGGGGAGTTGATTCTCTTTAGTAAGGAAGCCTGAGTGCAGTGTGCTGGTAGGAGATGCTCTGGCTGCTGCACGGCTCTGCCACACCTCCCTGCTGTGACACCTGACAATCACACGTTGCCCGTGATCCATCCATTTGAGGCCTGGGGTAGGGAGACTGAGAGGCAGGTGCTGTGGTAGGGAACTAAGCCGGGGACAAATAAGCAAATGTCAAAGATGCCTGGTCGTTCTGTGTGGTTCGTGAAGGTCTTGATGGATATTATGCCTCAGGAAGTAGGGGGGCAGAAGGAGAAGTCACCTCAAGCCAGCAGGAAGGGACCATGTAACAGCAAAAAAGTGAGCCAGCTCTTCTGTGAAATCCTCATCTGAAAAATATCAATTGTACATTTGCAATCTCACTTTTCCACATTTGCGTGTGAATAAATCTGTTGCTTAAATGCTCTGCAGAAAATGAATGAGGCATTTGTGTAAATGTGTGTTCATATTTGAAAATATGAACTGAAAGTCTAGGAAGCCTTTGTACACCCACCTTTGCTATCCCCCTTTCAGCTGCTCTGAGGCTCTTTCATAAAGTACTCTTTTTTACTTACAAGAAAAGCATGTATTGTTGCCATGTTTGTGCTCTGGTATTTTCACTTTGCCGCAGAGGGAATATAGCTGCTTTTTTGCTAACCCTTCAGCTCAGTGTCTGATCCTACAGTTTTCTTCTGTTTTCGTCTCTGATCTTAGATGAGCAAATATCTTAGAAATACATTTCACAATAACTGCAAAGACAGTGTAATAAACCACAGCAGAATTAGTTCTGGTGGTGGTGGTGAGTTATGGGAAGTTCTGCACACCAGGAAGAAAGCAGACTAAGAAGCTGGTTTTCAGAAGAAGAAAAACAAGTGCTAAGTTGGTCTGAACAGTTCAGAGGTTGAAGGATATTCTGATTTTGCTCAAAGCAACAGTAGCATTGATACTTTGCTTTTTGCTTTGTATTCTTCCCTTTCTTCTTTCTCTCTCTATATTGGATATATAAAAAAATTAGAGCAAGATAAGAATTTCTCTTTTTTTTTATTTTATTGTAGGAGATATTACTTATTGGTTCAAATGCAGTGGTTTCTTTCCAGATGCAAGATGTTTTGCAGTTTGAGTAGGAATAGGTTCCATGGGAACAGGCCAGATGCCTGGCTAAATATTCCAGGCAGATCTTTTAGAATGACATCGTAGTTGCGATACAGGTCACAACTGCATGAGCACCGAAGGTGTTTGCACTCAGTATTTTTGCAAATATGCAAATATAAAAAAACTTTGATGGTTTTTTTAGCGATATATTATTGCTATTTAGAAGACCACTTACTTTCATGGGAAATATTGTGCAAAGTACTCCACATTAGTGTTAGCTGATATTTATTTAACAACGTAGTAGTGGACGAACTCAGATCCAAATTCTTCTGAATTTCATGAATATTCCAATCCTGTTTATAGTCTGTACATTTTTTATTTGTCTCTAGCAAATACCAAAGGCATTATTTAAGATAGTTTCTTAAGCAGTTAGCACGGTCTTATTCTGAGGAAGATGCCCCAGAGAAAGTTTCCGTATATAACAAGGGGTGCCTGTATAGCCCATACAGACTTGCAAATTGGCCTTATGCATGTGATAACTATGCAGTAGTACAAAAGATAATCTGGAATTGTTCAGTCACCATCTCTTACTGGTTTTTAATTAGTTACCTTAGTTTAGACACCAAACACAGAAAATTATTATCCTTCTGAGCTGCCTTTCCCGATTACTATTTGGCAACCCTAATTTCAATATATGATTTAAAACAGCTCTCTGAAAACTGTTAAAGAAACACAATTGTCTTACAAAAGTAGCTAAACCTAGTGAGGGTTAAACTTAACTTTTTTTTGCTGTAAGTGTCATTCGCCCGACCTAGAATTCTTTAATAGATACAGAGCAGAGCAGAACCGAAAGTATTTTTAATTTCAGTGCTTTGTATATTTACAGAGGGATTACAACAAACTTCTACACTTTATCTACATTTTAATAGGTCAGTGCGAACATATGAAGTGTATTAAGGTGGACTGACTCACTTATTAAACTTACGTGAATTCGCCAAAGCCCCCAGCAGTTGTATGCAGCAGGGGCTGGGCAGACATGCATGATTGAGGTCATGCATCCAGCCAGTTTGTAAGATGATCCCTCTGTACTGAGCCATCAGCCATCCTTAGCATAGGGGCGCACTCATACACGCATTCCTGTCAAGTCATCTTGTGAAAGGCTGCTTGCTTCCAGCTTGGCTTGAAAGTGCAACCTTAATAAAACTCACTGAAGCCTGAGAGAAAATAGCAGTTCTGCAGCAGATAGTGTAGGGGAAAGAGACTGGGATATGCATATGCAGCTGACTAAAGCAGGCTACATGCTGGACTGTAACAGAGAGGAAACAATAAATCTTAACTACTATGCAATAAATATTCCCAATTTTAACTAAGGAAGCTATCCTCACAGTGAAATTAAAAAAAATAACAGTTTATCCAAGCTTGATTGTTAAAGTGTGCTGCTCCAGTCCTTTTTCCAAAGACTTTAAGGGAAATTAAGAACAAATATAAAGAAAGAGGAAGAAAAACTTTTTCGTATAGCAGGAAAGGAAAGTAATAATAACATGTCAGTTTTCTTTTCCTTTGCTTTCCTGGCAGCAATTCTTGCTCTTGTAGGCTGTACTAACCAGCGTCGGGGTCCAGAAGCCAGTGGGAGAAGATTTAACCGGATTCAGCATGGGCAGTGCACCTATACTTTCATTCTGCCAGAACAGGATGGGAACTGTCGTGAAAGCACGACAGACCAGTACAGCACAAATGCTCTTCAGAGAGATGCTCCTCACGTGGAACAGGATTTCTCTTCCCAGAAACTGCAACATCTGGAACATGTGATGGAAAATTACACTCAGTGGCTGCAAAAAGTAAGTTTTTCCTTTTTTTGTTTCTCCCTAAATGATTTTTTTTGGGGGGGATGTTTATGCTGTTCAAAGTTTTCCTTAGTTTCTATGAGAACAGAAGTAATAAGGATTGATATAGTTCTTGGCTGTGTAGGAGAGAAATATTTTAGCCAGAGTGCACCCTTCCTAGTGACATTGCTCTTGGGAGCAGAATTTTCTTCTCTTTACTGAAAGATGCAACTTCTTAAGGCTTTTTTTCAAGAAACTATGTATGTGTGTGAGTCGGAGAACACAAAAATCCTCCAGAGACTCTACTGACACGACTTACTAAGTTCTTATAAACTCTGCTTACAGTTCACAGATTCAGCTCAGATGTCATGCAGGATACCTGCTACTCTGACAGCAAAAGGGAGCATTTTAAAAAATCAGCATTTAAAGGCACTGGGTTAAGAATACCACTGTTCCTCCATAAACAGATCTTGTAATAGCATTCTACTCAGCTGATTGCTGGAAAGAAACAGGAAAATATATACGCATTCAAACTTCTGAAACTTCACAGTAAACCTTTTTAACCATGTTGAATACACTGGGCTTGAAACAGCCTGCTTCAATTTGTGTTTGTATATGTGCATTCTTTCCTAGAAAGGGGAAAATGGGTTTCAAGGTGTTGCAGTAACTTAATAGAAGTAATTATTTTTATGAAGTTTGGGTCTGAAAGGCTTAAATATGTGAATAATTTCACTCATATGAGCAACTCCATTCACCTTAGCGTGATTACTCACTTGTGTAAAATTACATACCTTGCATGGATGTTGTCCATGCCTTGGTGAAGAAAATGCTTTGGGGTAGCTGACCAGGTAAAATAAATAATCAGTCCGTGTATAGCTATTTGTGGTATTCCCATTTACATGCTGGCATTTTGACCTGGCAAAACTTAGAAAATTGCACAATTGAGTGATGCAACTAGTCATGTAATATGGTACAGAAAACTGCTGTATGTAGCCATTTGAAAGATACACGATTTAACTACGATACGAGTTTGTACTAAGAATGACCATCAATAAAACTCTAATGAAGACTCTTACTAGGTGGGCTGAAACTTCATACTAGCATAGTTGCCGCTAACCTATCTCATTTACAAGTTTTGTTTCATCCAGACAGTATATAAGACAGAAATACGTCAAAAAGCATATACAGCCACCCCCACCCCCCTAACTCTACTAGAATTCTTAGAGAGGATTTCCTGATTTTTTGGTAAATTATTTATTCTCTTGCATATCTGGCTATAGCAAGAGAGAGAAGATTCTGTGCAGAAAATATAACCAAGCATTTAATTTTTAGAGACTACTTCCCTCATTTTTTAATGTCTTGATCCACCTTGGGGAATATAGGGCTGGAAATGAGGGGATGTTTTATGTAGACGAAATTATTTTACTGTTCCTTGGCAGGCTGAGACAAGCACTAAAAAGAGGAAAGTTGTTTTCTGTTTTTATACACATATGATTTTACTTGAGGAAATTGCCTGCTGAATCATGCTTCTAAGACTTAACTTATTCTGTGTTTGTCCACTAGAGACTGAACTAAGATCACTGTTTCACTGAACATGAGGAAATATGAGTCTCTGGAGTGTGAATGTCTGAGGGTTAGTCCTCTCACACTTTGGAGGGAAGTGATTAAACAGGTAGGAAGCCAAGTGAAAGGGGTTTATATTTGAGGACTGTTTTCTTCTGCAATGATTGTAAAACTGGCTGAGGGCAGAACTGTCTCCCTCCTCCTTTCCCTCCCAGCCCCCAACCCACTGCTCCCAGGGGTTAGCATAAAACTGGGATTATGCATGTATCCCCATGTGTCAGTTTCCTTGGAATGAAAGGACCTGTTTCTCTGTGTGAAGGGCCGTGTCTCACTCTGAACAAATGAGGCTGATGCAGCTCCTTTATAGCATCTCTGAATACCGAATTTGCTTTGTTGCTGTTGCCACTACAAAGCACCTCAGCCATAACTCATTCCTTTCAAGACATGCATAATGCTCAAGTGTAATGAATATATTACGTAGATATCTCACATCTTATTTTTATACTCTGCATTTATTTTTTCCCCTAAACTTTCTACACTAAACAGCATTTTACAGTGCACCTGCTGTGAACGAGCTAAAGGATAATTAACAGCTGTAGGTCTTTTACTGGAAGAGAATACTTATAATCAGAAATAATGTTTAAGAATTTTAGAAATTGTCTGACTTATGTAAAGGAGCTATGTTGATTACTTCAGGTAATATATATAACTTACAATAAAAATTTACATAGCCGATGTTTGGCAAGGTGAATTATTTTCTCAGCACAAATGCTCCCCTGTGATATTTAAAAAATACTTACTATATAATTTTGTAAGAATCATGGCTTGCTTAAACACATAGTATTTTAATTTAAAATTGTTCTTCTTCAATATCTAAACTATCAGATTTCTAGAGGCAAAACAAGTAAACTTTTCTGTAAAAAAGTGAATTTTCTTTTCTTAAACTCAAAATTGCTTCTTTGATGATCTACAAGCTTGATTGTAGATAAAAATGCTCTTGCTTGGGGAGACAATTATAGGCAATTAAGGCCCAGCCTTGTCCATTATAATTTGCATATCTATAATCAGTTAACTGGGGTTGGTTGACAAACCAGGGACATGGCAAAATGCTCTGCACAGAAACTAGGTGGAAGAAGATGACTCGGTAAACATTTTTTGAGATTTTCCTAGAACTGTTTATTTTAATACCGGATAACTTTCCCCATTGTTTAAGCTTGGGTTTCATTTCTGCAATATGTTTATACTGATAGTTCAAAACAAACAGTTCATCACATTTTCTTTCTTGCAGTAACTGACTGGCTCACGTGACACTGTTTGGTATTTAGCTGCAGTGTCTGAGTATTGCCAAAGAGGAGTTACATGAAATGGTATCATCATGTCTTGCTTAGGAAGTTGCTGTTGACTTGCTGAACTTACAGTATCGATGGACTCAGTGTACATTCAGGATAACTGTATAGATGAGTGTTCTATATACTTTTCCTGCCATCTAAATCGTAGTAGTAATAAATGAGTTGTACATGATCCACTCTTTCTTTTCTTCTTGCTCATAATCTAAGCAGAATACTATAAAAATCTAAAAATATTGCTTAATATACTGTTAGAAGCTAACACGTACAAGTGTTACAAGAAGGTAGATACACTTAAACCAAAAAAAAGAAAGGAGCTTCAACTCACTTCCTTTCCCTTCAAAGTGCCTGTGCTGTTATTTACCAGCTACAACTGAAGAAGTAGGAAATTATGGTCTGGATTCAGTCATTAAAGAAAGAAATTATGAGCAATTTTTATGGGATATATCTATAGCCATTTGATAGTCTAAAGTTTATTCTTACAGAGGTTTTGATAAATTATTTTTTGTGACATTTTTTGTGGTCCTTGTTGACTTCCTTATTTTGCAACAGTAAAAACACAAGTGCTCACCTAGGATTTAAACAGGTAAGGGATCTAGGTTTTGAGGATGCCAGTCATTATATAGAAGAAAATGGCTTTTGGAAAGACTGGTGTCTGTTATTGTGTGCTGTGGCTCCGCTGAAACTTGTGCTATTTTTGCCATCAGGGCTTAATTCCTGTTTTCTGCAATGAAATATAATATGCTTATATGTGTGGAGTGGCTGATTTTTGCCTTGGATTTTATATGATTTGCTGAAGATGGGAAAATCCCCTACATGTCACTGTTCCTGTGAAGCTGCGTGAAAATATGACAGAGCAAGCTGAGTGAAAATGTGACGGAGCCTGCCCTGCATAAGACAGATCTAAAAAGCTGTAATAATGTCCTATCAGACAAAGTTATATTAGCATACAGATGGAGATGGTCATTGTGTATGTGAAAATTTTGTCAAATTAAAAAACCAGTTTTCCCTAGTTGAACTATCACAAGAAGTAGTTCCATTTTATTTATAATTATATTTCATTGGGCATTTTGCAATGTAACATGTAACCTAAAAGTTCACATGATATTTGGATGTTAGGTGCAGCCAGGAGATGCATGATGAACTCCTTCTAACTCTCACAAACAAAAGGTGGTCATTGGATTTGGAATCTGCTATTTTGCATGTATGACCATTACTGACATGGCTGTGTAAAGAATGTCTTTCCAGTACACCTTTCCTTTTTCAAGATAGACTAAGGCTAAAAGGAAACAGTGAGAAAGTTTCATCCAAAATTGGGCACTAGCTTCCTATTTGGTATCCAGCTCAAACCTGTATTTATTTTCTAGACACAAAGGCTGCTTACAATTCTGGGTGCTCCTTTCTGGAGTCAATGAATTCTCATATCCAAAGCGGAGCCTCATCCTAGTGATATTTGAAGTGCAGTTCCCACAAACATGTTGTGAAACAAAGGGTGGAATTAGTGGGATTTCTTATTATACCACTCAAGGAGCAAGTATATATGTATAAAAGCCAAATTTAAGGACTAAAAATAACTTCATTGAAATAAACTGGCTCCAAGAAAATTCATGTTTGAGTGTAAATCCAAAATTGCTTATATACCCCCAAAAAGCTATTGGCCAAAAATATGCCTGTTTTTCAAAACTTTATTTGTCAAATTTCTCAAGTCCTTGGAATATTCTGATGTACCCACAAGAAAGAGGCAAGACTTCAAATGTGGAAATGCCTCAAAGCTTTACATTATTGGGGAATAATTTCTTTGGCAATTAATTTTTTTAAGAAGCAGAAGAATCAGAATTAGACTAAAGGACACTTTCACACATTGCCACATTTGGTAGCAAATTACTTAAAAAAATATTTCCCATGCTTGGAGGGAAGGTTTTATTATAATGTTTAGTAGGACCTGGATGTGTTTAGTTACAGTGACGACAGCCATAATTAGGAAATTTCTGGTAACAATAAAATGTTACATTTATTAGTCATCAGAATTGTCCAACCAAGATGCCCAGTGGGAGATCTCATTTGGAGCACTGAGAGCTTTTCTAAATGAAACTGATATACAGTAAATGGCATGTCATTTTGAGGGTGCTGAGAACTCATCATTCCCATTCCATTATGTGGTTTGGAAGCAACCAGTGCTGTGTGCCCTGGAAGAAAAAAAAAGACAGCCAGTGGGGTAAAAGTAATGAGGTTGGGTATGTTAGGCCTGCATCATCCCACCCAAACTTAGAATTACAGAATCACAGGATAATTAAGGTTGAAAAAGACTTCCAAGATCATCAAGTCCAACCTTTGACCAAACATCACCACGTCAACTAAATCATGGCATAAAGTGCTACATCCAGTCATTTCTTGAACACCTTCATGGACAGTGACTCCGCTAACTCCCTGGGCAGCCTGTTTCCGTGCTTAGCCACCCACTCACTGAGGAATTTTTTCCTGACATCCAACTTGAACCGCCCCTGGCACAGCTTGAGGCCATTTCCTCTTGTCACTTGCTGCTCTGGAGAAGAGGCCCCCCACCTCACTACAACCTCCTTTCACGTAGTTGTAGAGAATGATAAGGTCCCACTTCAGCCTCTTTTTCTCCAGGATTTTCTCCAGCTCCTTCAGCTGCTCCTCCTCATACAAATTGCACTTTAGACCCTTCACCAGCTTTGTTGCCCTTTTCTGGACCTGCTCCAGCCAATCACCACCCATCTTGAACTGAAACTGAACACAGCACTCGAGGTGTGGCTTCACCAGTACCACACCTCAGGGGGACAATCACTGCCCTGGTCCTGCTGACCACACTATTCCTGATACAGGTCAGGATGCTGTTGGCCTTCTTGGCCACCTGGGCACACACTGGCTCTTGTTCAGCTGCGGTCAACTGGTACCCCCAGGTCCTTTTCCACTGGGCGGCTTTCCAGCCACTCTGCCCCCAGCCTGTAGCGCTGCAGGGGGTTGTTGTGACCCAAGTGCAGAACCCAGCACTTGGCCTTGTTTAACCTCATACTGTTGGCCTTGGTCTATAGGTCCAGCCTGTCCAGAGCCCTCTGTAGAATCTTCCTACCCTCCAGCAGATCAACATCAACACTGCCACTCAACTTAGTGCAATCTGTGAATTTACTGAGGATGCACTTAATCCCCTCATCCAGTTCATTGATAAAGTCATTAAATAGGACTGACCCCAGTACTGAACCTTGGAGACCTCATGAGTGACTGGCCACCAGCTAAGCAGCATCATTCATATTCACACTCTGGGCCCAGTTTTAGTGCCAGTTTTTAACCCAGCAAAGAGTGCACCCGTCCAAGTCATTGGCTGCCAGCTTGTCCAGGAGAATACCAGTTACCCAAGATAGTGTTTTCTTTGCTGTGGGGAATCTCTTAGTGCTGTGTCATGAGACAGTAGCAAGCCCAGAGGAAGGCTCAGCTGTCTGAACTGACCTGTGGAAGTCTCTGTTTCTCTTCACTGACCCCAGGAAAATCCTGAGCAACTCGCTTCCTGATTTAAATGCCTCAGTTAAGTGTGATGGATTTAAGCTTTACTTTTGTCCATGTCTGTAGTATGGACTTCACTTGTGACTGCTACGAAATTGTAAACTTTAAGTATTCTGGTTTCCCTTTTCTAATACAGACATAGCACTACTACTCAATTTCACAAGGCAGTTGGGAGGCTTAATATGTTATTTTTTATGTTGCTTTTGGAGTCTTTCTGGTGGAAGGTATTTTGTGATCTTAACAGTTTATGTATTATAATAATGTTTCCAATATTTACAGATAACTGTGAGATTAAAAATCTTTTGGAAGAAAATTGCTTTTAATATAAGTAATTAAAGTACTGCATAAAAAATAAGCAGATAAATACAATGAATATACATCTATAAAGCCAAGAATATCTTGCAGGTTGCTGTTGGGTAAATGAGTTATTTTTTGTCCTGCTCACAGTCAGAATAGTCCTCATTCTTCAAGGGTTCTTAAAACCCTTCAAGCAGCTGCTGCTCCCACCTGTATCCATCTAAAATGCAAGGGACTGAGTCTTGTATGGATCCTCATGAAGACCACTGAGGAATAGCTTGTTTTTCAGAGCTACCATAACCAAATTTTTTGCGTAAACTTGTTGTTATCAAAACTAGGGTCATTTGCATGGCCTATCGCAAGGAAAATCTGAAAGGTGAAGGTACTTAACAGTCTACCTGTATTCATCTCAGTTTACAGTTCATCTTAGTTCAGTCTTATTCTCTGTATTTGCAACAATTGCAGGCAAGGAAGAGCTAGTAAATGAGGACCTTCTAGAACCAGTATCATGATTCAGCTCTGCTGTGAACTCATCTTTAACACCAGCAGCTCAAGTGTCTTGAATAAACAGTCCTGGTGTAAAAGTCTTCCCAGTAGCATAAAAATTTCCTCTCTTGTTGAGGGGTTGAAGTTTGATCCGGAAAAGGAAATTGAAATAGTTTCATATTTCATAGGAAAAACCTTTTTCTTATGAAACAAGCTATATTTTACACAAGCTTATTTTTGTGCAACCACATGTGCATATTTTAGACAGTGTTATGAAACACCAGGGTGGTGAATATTCACTTGGAAGGGTAACTTAGAAATGCCATAAATTGTTGCACATTTGCACTGCATTCTCATTAGTACTTCTGCACAAAGATCAAGATTCACTTTTCATTGCTTTAGTTAGGAATCAGGTTAATCAAAGACTAAGTCACTACTCAACTAGGATAAGAATTCAAATCAGGGACTTGCACCAATTAATTATCCCTGTTTAAAACTGACGCAAGTCGAACTCGCACAACTTTCTTGTCTAGACAAGACCTCACAGTGAGCTACACTCAACATTGAACAAGCATATGGTGCAGATGGTCAAAGCAAGACAGGTACAGGGCCAGCTGGAAAGGTGCTCAAGTTACACTTTATAAATGGTTTGCTTTCATGTTTAAACCAAACCAACCAACCAACAAATTGTTTAAGATAACGCTGTAATTACTCAGAGGAAGTCATATAGAAAATCAGTATTCTAGGCCATGGAGCTACCTGACTGAAAGAAATTTCTTATACTTCCTTGACTAGCTTCTAGGAAGAAAAATGAAAAAAAAAAAGAAAAGAAAACACTAAGAAAAGCAATAGTAAGAGAACAATGCTAGTTTCATGGTGGAATAGGTGTGTCATTAGGAAAGGTAGTTTAAAGATCTGTTATATGATAGTACATGGTCAATCATTCCTTTCTTAAAGGAGAGAGAAATAGGCTGAAAATCCATGTAAAATGTTGCAATTGGAAAATCTGTGTAGAAGATCTATGAGTAAAAAGTGGCTGACCAAAAGCTCTCCAAGAAGTCTGCAGAATTCCTCTCCCTTCGACACCTCACTCTGATGCATGCGTGGGCACACATACATGCATTTTGATCTTTGGAGTGTTTGGTGTTAAGGTATATGGAAATCTCTTTCTAAGTGTTGTGTCTTAAATCCATTCTCATGTTTTATACCAATGTACCTGCTGTCAACCTGTTGTTGTTCTCCTCAAACTGACCTGTTGTCTTAAAAAAATATTGGTAGCAAGATGAAACCTTGTTTGTTAATTAATTCTATGTGAATGATTCCACAACTGTATTGCTGAAAAAATGTTTTACAAAAGCGCATTTGCTTTTGTCCTTTCCAGAATGTATATGCAGCAAGATTTTCCATATACATTCTGGAAAAAATACTGGAATTTTGTTCTCCCCATGCCAGGCACGTTTCTGTCCTTACATGTGCACATGTAACAAGACAAACCTGATTGTGCTTTGTCCATGCATAACATCTGCTTCTTTAATAGGAAATGGCATAAGTATATAGCTATAATTTTTCATCATTTCTTCTGGGGATTTTTATTTGTAAATTGTTGCCATTTGTCATGTTGTCTCTAGCTGTCTTGTTGCAAATAGAGGTACCAGGCATTCCTTCTGACATAGGAGTGTATGGAAACAACCAAAATTCACTTGTTCCATTTAGCAGAATTTTCTTCTGATTCCGGTATTCTTTCTCCTCCTTTTGTACCAAGGAGGCTTGAGAGATTACAGTAGAGATAGGATAAACTCTGAGCATCCCTGCCAGGATGAAATTAAGGCAAGACTAGAGAACTGTGGGGAGAAAATTGGGAGTATGAGCAGACAAACTTAGAAGGTAATTTGTTTTTGACAGCATGGCTTCTTTCACACTAGAACATAGCTGATCAGATCGGTGCTAATCAATTTTGAATCTAAAAACTTTTTCTGCTGCAGGCTGATGCTCCGTTTATAGACTAATTCTGCCTTCTTTCACATCTAAATTTCCCTTAAAGGCTTTCTGTATGCAAGAGATTTTTCTTGAAAGATACTATTTAAGTTACAAAACTTAAGTCTTAGGGATAACACTTTTAGCAGGTCAGAATTTTAGTTTCCCGATCTGTGATCCAGAAAGTGCAGAGGGAACTTGCAAGGTTTCAAAGAGAAAAGCTCTGAGTTTGAGGCGCTTGAGTGGTCCTGCCCACTATTTTAAATGTTGCAGCAAACTTTGAGTCATTACCAAGGCTCTTCATTCTTCAAAATAGGATTCTTATGGTCTGACTGTAAGTGAAAAAAAATCTGACTCTTGATGTGTAAATTTAGTATTTTTAGATGCATTTTAATTTTTCACCTTTAATACACTCCAAATCCAAGGAACATATTTTAAATACCCACAAAAATTAAAGAAGAAGTCCTAGTACAATCTCTAGAGATGCTTTTACATTTATCTTCAGGATTGTAGTGGACTTGCCTGCCCTCTGGATCGTATTATTTATGCATGTTTTAAAGTTGTCAGCCTACGTTTATAGAAGTGTATTTTTCTTTTGGAATCTCTTGCCTGCAAATATGGTCTTGCACAGTGGAGATTTAGGAAAAAAAAATTTAGTTGTTGTTAAATGATAATTTTTTTTGTTTTTCTAGGCAATGTATTGAATGAATGTTTGAATTTGGATTAAGCCACCTATGGTTCTATTTATTAGTGATGATTTTCACTTTCATACATTCAACTTTGAGTAGCTTTGGCGATATTTATCTTCTGGGAATTTTAGTTCTCATGCAGAATTCTTTTGAAGTAAAGAGAACTGTATTAAATAAATATCTTTTTTAAAAGTCTACCATCAGGTCAGTGTGTGGGTAACAGGGTGAATAACAAGGTCATTTACATGTCTTTCTCTTCTCGCTTCTGAGTCATGCATTTGTGTCTCAAAAAGGCAAGGATCTTCAAATAATTATCTCACTATCACTATCAGAGCACTACTTCTCCTAAAAAATGTTTTTTTTTAATTGGAACACCTGTGTAGAAATTACTTGATATTTCTGAAATCTCAGAGAAATGCTTCAGTTACAACCTATTTTCCCAAAGTCTCCTCCAACACCAAAGAACTCAAAGAAGACTGCTTCAGCCTTCGAAAACTGAGCATTCATATGCAGATAAAAGCAACTGAAATGAGGATTTAGGATCACTGTCCTTATCATTTAAGTATTAAGTACATTTATTTGTGTCATAGTTAAATATTTACCCTTCATAGTCTTAAGTCATCAGGAAATTCCTGCAGCCTTCTAGGCCACATCAGCAAGTCAACACAGTGATGGGAAGCCCTCAAACCACAATGCCTTTGGTGCTGTGCCTGGAATTTTGAGGATCTGCTTAGAGGGAAAATTGCTCAAAGAGATGATCTAATCTCTTCCTGAATGAACTATTCCCCTTTGTTCCTTGGCTAAAACTTCATACTTCACTCTGTGTGTGACTTACCACAGTAGAGATAAATGGTCAAGGGCCACCTATCTTTCCTGCGTCACTTCTATCCTGTCAATGGGAAAGGCCACCAATGCTCTCCTAGAAAGTTTTTCTGTGTTACTATTTTTGTGTGGAGGAGATAGGGACTGCAAAATTCTTTATCACTTTAGCCTGTTAAATACAGAGGCGATGATTAAAGTTGTTTCTCTTCACATTTTTCTTGAATGATCCATTTTGATATCTTGGCTTTGCTAAGAATTCTGGCTGATGCAATAAATATTCTTTTGTATATTACTCTGACATCATTGACCTCCATGACATCCCACAGCTCAACCATTAAAGCCTCTGTCTTCGCGTCAGTTGTTAAAAGAACTATTTGTACCTGTTACAAAACCAAAGTTTTATGCAGGGAAGCATAAGGAAGACAACTGCATTTGCAGAGGCACACAAGGGAAGAGGAGTTTGCTGTGTACCACAAAGTTATCATTAAAGGCAAAGGATGATTACAGCAGAATTAATTCAAAAATAAGTGGCAAAAAATAAATTTTGTGGCTTGATCTTCTTGATGACCCAGTTTCTAACTGTGAGCTATTGGTCTAGGGAAGGTCAGCTCAGGGAAAGTGTAAGGGACCCAGAGAGATATTGAAAAGGCTAAATATAAGGTGAGAGGTGAGGGTGGTGCTTCAGAGCAAGAAGTCTGTTGATTTGAGGTTGATAGAAGATTTGATTAAAAACCTGTAGGAAGGGTAAATAATACAATCCACAAATTTGTGACTGCCAAGGTACCAACCTATCACTAAAGTACACACAATCAGATACCTTGCTCTGATGTGACAGAAAAAACTGAGAAATTACTCTGGTATACAGCACTGTGTTCAGTAAAATGTCCTGAAACAGTGTAGATGTAAACTGTTTACTGGTGTGTGGCCCTACAAATGTCCTAATACTGTGTATTTCAGCAGTAGTGTAGTCTGCTGAAGAAAAACTCATCATAGTTAAAATAAGACATTTCTTTCTTTAAAAGAATGGAAAAATTATTTTTCTAAATTTAAGAATATAGGAATGAGTAAGACAAGATGCTCAGCAGCGTGTTTTAATTAGGAAACCAGAAATTCTCCAAATTTTGCTGGTTATCAAGATATATCTAGAATGCAGATGATCCCAGGCTGAAATGCTGAATGGAACCCAAATGCCATGTGGGGCATTACAGGTGGTAACTAATGTGTCACTTTGTCACCAGGAATGCCCTTGCAGCTATCAATGATAACCTCATAAGTAGTGTTTGTGTTTGCTGCTTATGACCATTAAGCGAAGAAACAGTTTACTAGCATCAAGCAAGCACCTTGGAGAGGTGTGATGAGCCAGAGGTCAGGAATACTGGAAAGGCTTTTGCCCAAATTTGCCAGCTTTAAATTTTGCAAGATCTAAGAACTTGACCCCAAGTGTGCCAAAGGTCTCTTTTTCGGCTGATGGTACTCAAATATTCCATGAGGCAAGCTTTAACCCTGTAAAATAAATTCTTTTAATTTCGTCATTGGAGTGTTAGCACAAGGACATAGCTACTTTTCATAGACTTCAACAAGAGGTAGAACTGAGTTGGAATTCCTCTGTTACACTAAACAAGCACATGTATATTTTACACTTTTGGATAAGTGGATGAGAATGAGTCCAGAGACTTTTTATAGACAACAATGACACAAAAGTTCAAAGCATCAAAAAAAAGGAGAATTATAATTCCTTACACAGTTCATGTAGAGGAACATGTGACACCGATTACCTTTCTTTTTGCCAGTGTATATAACCATTATGGCATATGCTGTACTAGCCACTAAACAGAGCAGGAATAAATTCAGTATTTAATAGTTTATTTAACATATTTATATATTGACTTTTAAAGTGAAATGGATGTACCAACATTAAAAATAGTTTTAGAATTAAATACAGATTGAAATAAAATAATTTGTGTGGAATTTGGTTTTTAAAGCTAGTATTAGTGATTGAATTTCTTTAGAGGTGAACCAGTAAGCAAAAAAAAGAATTTATGTTCTACCTTAATACCTCCCACAAAAAAACCTGCCTTACAAACCATAGAAATGGGGACAAAAAAATGAAAAAAGTATTCTCTATCCAGGATTTAGTACTCCTACACATCTTGGAAACATCTAGTAATGTGGCCACTCACCCCCCGGGGTATTTCCTAGAAGCAGAATTGAGCAAGACTGAAAATGTTTTTGTTGCACTGTTATGGGCATGAAGATAAGACATGAATTCTTGATCCATAAAATATGTACAAAGTGTGACATCCTTTTTCATGTGAACTTTTAAAGACTACTTCAAAATTTTTATTTATTATTTTCCTACCAAAATCACGTAGAGGTCCTGAAATGATGATCAAAGCTCTGGTTGTTCATCACTAGAATTAGTCCTGTTTGTTTTTGTCTTTTTTTTTGTTTATTTTTTCTCTGGGCTATAACTCATCGTGATGGGACTCTGAAAATGTGTTTCAGGGTAAGTTTCCCATTTCCATTATTATTAAGTTTCAAGATGACACCTCAGTGTTAGTTATATCAGTGTGGTTTTGAGTGCTGTCATGTTTTCACTTCCATAGTAAAATCCTTCAGAAAGGCTAGAAGAAAGATGAAGCAAGACTATTTTTAGAATACTGCTCATAATGCAGTACAAGCTTTATATTGTGAGACATCCTAAGTCAGAGTTGCTCAGTGTTTTTTCTATCAGAATGGATATTAATTTTGGTTTTCCTTCTCTTAGGCTTAGCCTGGCATTGCTATTATATTTTCCAGGTGTTATCATGAGACCTTATCAAAAGAGTCAACTAGAAAAGCCAGTCATTTTCTATAGGAGCATAAACCCAAAGGAGGTTTTCAACACAGTCCACAAGCCGAAGTCATTATCATTAAAGATTCTCAGAGGATTAGAAACTGAAAAAAAGGTCTCGACTCTCACTTGGAATGTGACATTAATGAATTCATATGGAGCTTGGCCTGATGCTGCTCACAGTGAATCAGCAGGAAAAAACTAAGCTCAATTTCTCTTCAGAAACAGGGTTTTCCCAACCTCAGATCCACCCAGCTCTTTCCTCCTCCTGTCACTTTCAGAATTGGCAGAAGTTCCAGGTCTACCTTTTGGTACCAGCTTTCTGGGTTCACCTACATCAAAATGTTTCTGCCCTAACATAAAGGGATTTCTCTCCAGTAAGAGACAGACAGACCTCAGCCCTGTCCAGGCAAACCTATTTGGCAGAACAGGAAATTCCCAGATGGTCAGGAGGAATTTAAAAGCGTTGGAGTAGTATGTTGCAAAACGCTAGCCTGGCACCCATGGAGACTGAAGTCTGTTATTTATAGAAAATCAGAGGCAAAAAAAAAGATGATGTGCTTCCTCACAATATGCTCTACAATCATTGCATTGTGTCAACATGAATTTGTGGGGTACCACATCAAGATAAAAAATGATAGCACAGTCTTTATCCCCAGCCAGTTCTTTCCTCCACATGCCTAGAGAGATACCAACTAAATCTGTGTGCAGTGGCAATTTTATAATAATGAAAAAAAAGAAAGGAAAAAAGAAAGCCCTGGAACAACGCCATAAGTCAGAAATCATGTAATCACTGGCATCATGGAACAATCCCAACATCAATCTGCTGTAGCTTAAGGAAAAGGCCTCAAGCCCAGCCTGTGAGAAGCAGAGAAGCTCAGATATTTTTGTTCATTTGGGGATAGGGTTCGGTGTATAGCTTTTATTATGCATACAGCCTACTCCAAGCACTCCCCAGGCCTGAAAGGGGGATCATGAAGTACATCTCATGAGAACAATTTTATAGAGATATTTTCAGTATTTCCTTTTTATTTCATGTCAAAAAAACCATAAAAGCAACTTTGCATACCTTTTTTTCACTATTCTTCTTTTCTTCTTTTCTGTCCTTTAAAACTCCAAAGAAGAACTGAGATACTTGTTGAAACAGAAGCACTCAAAATAATCAGGCAGATTATCTTAATTTAAACCTAGTTTTGGATTCTATCTGGCATCTGAGTTATTTTTTGTGGACATTTAAGTAATTTTTTATGTTTCTTTTGCAGAAGCAAATCAGGAAATAGTTTAGGATTTTTTTTTTCTCAGATACCTTAAAATAGAAAAATCCTTTTTTTTGCATTTTCTGCAGATAATTTGTACATTTCCATGAGCTCTTTTTGTGACAGAAATGCTATATAGGAGGTATAATCCTGTTAGAGACTCTCCAATCTGAGGTTTTGAGACCTCAGGTTAAACCAGCCACATGATATAGAGCAACTGCAAACCAAGATGCTCTGGTTCCTAGCCAAGAGGTTAGAATTCTAAGTTAAATAATGTAAACCTTCTCTTCTTTATCTATTTATTTATGAATTAATCTTCCCTTTCTTTTAAAAATTTGAGTTTTTTCAATAATTGAAAGAAATGTCATTGAAAAACATTTTTCCTGCTGATAAAATCAGCAGATTCATTTCTTTTCCCCTTTCACATGAGCTAAATTAGCCAGCTAAAAGTTATTTTTCTTAATTATACCAAAAACCAGGGCATTGGAAGAAAAGTTACAAACAGTTCTCTTTGAACTCAGATGCCTCTAGTTCAGTGGGGACAGTTTGCATGATCTTTTCTACATCAACAACATTCCACACGCATATTCTTTCTATCTTTTTCAAGAAAATAAGGAACTGCAGAAGCAACTGTTTCCAGATGAACAGGAGGACACCAAAACAGTGCATCCCTTTTCTTGCTAGAAAATATATCCATGTACTGTGCCTGTACACAAATATTACATTTAGGCTTCTTCTTCATACACCAAGATCATAGCAGAACCTGATTCTACTCTCACTCAAGTTAGCCTTAAGGCAGTCACTTTGTAGACGTCTGATGATTTTATTAATTGAACACATGGTAATAGTCCAGTGTTTTGTTTAGTGATATACTAGAAATGCATATCTGGATGTCAGAATCATAGAATGGTTGAGGTTGGAAAGGATCTTAAAGACCATCTAGTTCCAACCCCACTGCCACGGTCAGGTACATCTTCCACGAGACCAGTTTGCACAAAGCCCCGTCCAACCTGGCCTTCAACACTTCCAGGGATGGGGCAGCCACAACTTCTTTGGGCAGAGGTGCTCTGAAAACCAGGGGCTCTTTCTTTCCTGGGCTTGCTGGAGCCTGTGTGTCTGGTTTGATAGGGTTAAACGTCATCCCTCTGGCATCTTATGACAATGATGTCTTTTAATTCCATATGCCAGTCATCAAACCCATGTACATTTTACTTTTGTGTTTCTACACTGCAGCACACTGAGAAAAAAATTTACTGTGACAGTCATCAGATAAAATTTACAAAAAATTATAAGGGCTGCTTGAGTGTCTGTCCCCATAAATGATCCCTCTGTTTGAATTTTTAACCTGCTCATATTTTTCAGCTTGTACTATATTTGATAACAGCTGAGGAAATGAATGTCTGTGATTCTTTTGTGTAGTCCTTTTTGAAAAATTGTTTATTAAAGTTGTAGTTTCCAAACAAAACTTCACTGTTATTGCCATTGTTTGGGATACCTTTTGTGCATTGAATAAAATAGTTTGCTCAGTTCTTAAATCCAGAAATTATTCTATAGTATTACTAGATGGCAGCAAGCCATGCAGGTTTCCAGTATTTCTTTTAATTACACAATGTAGATAAAAAGATCAGAATTAAATCATTCGTCCTTCACAATTTATGATGACTGAATAATGTACATTAAATGCACTGTAGTGGAGCAGGAACACCTCTGTTTTTAGCACAAATGAAATTCCATTGCAGTAAACATTCGCAGGATTTTTAGCTTGGAAGGGAGTAAACAAAATGATGACAAACTTGAGAAGAAAATATTATAATGATTACATTTCAAATTACTGACAATGGTTTACTTACATTTTCTGATATAAATAAAGCACCTAGCTATAGAAATGCCAGCTGTAGTGATGTCAAAGGCAGAACTCAAACAATTTCTGTACTGTCAAGACTGCATATCTAATTCTGCTGTTTAAATTTCTGGCCCTATGAAAGTAGCAGTGTTACTGCTGTAAGTTCCATGCATGTATCTGTTATAGCTCTCTTCAGTATTGACAGAGGCTCCATTGTTGCTTTACAGTCTTGCATTCCTTTAAAGAATGGCAACAATTAATCATATTTCTATAACCTTTTGTGTTCAAGATCCCAACACATTTTACAAACATCAGTGAATAAAGATTCATAACACTCAGAAGGCTTGGAGATGGCATTAATTTTCTTATTATTATTCAGTGGAAAACCCAAGGTGCACAACCTACAAGCTGATGTACCTTCAGGCACTTCAGAAACTTAAGTACAGCCAACAATAAACCAAGACCTGAGGTAGCTTCAGTTTTTATATGATAGCTATCAAAATACTCCACGCTAATACAGATAAGTAAATATCCAACTTCTGTCGGGTTACTCCTCTCACTGCTGTCCAAAAGTTTGATTTTTTTTTTTTTTTTTTTTTTTGCTAATTTCTTATCTGATGTAAATCTACTCTGCTCAACTGAGGTTAGTGGAATTGGTGCTGATTTAAATCAGGTAGGCTTCTGGATGCTCATGCTTGCACTAAAACCTCATTCTCAGTGATGAATTCAGACAAATTGAGCCTCCTTGATGAATTTGCCCACTTTATTGGAATGAAAACTAAACTGGTCATAGCTCCTGCACTCATCCATGCTATTTCCTTTTCTCACTCAATTTCTAAAATGGCTGGTTTTTGTATTTCTGAAGAGACCAGCCCTGGTCACACAATCTGATGTGCAAAGAGCAGTGCTGTGGTGCAGCAATGATTCCTCAGCAGCACCCACGCAAGGGAATACCAAACCATTTGACATCTACTTCTGTTTGTCAAATGGCACATGTGGAAAAATGAGCTACTGGGTAAGACAAGCATGGCTAAACAGAGAGATTTGACTGGAACTAAGGAAGGAGAGATTCTGACCAATGGAAGAAGGGACAGGCCACTCAGGAGCGCTGCAATGATGTCATGAAGTTTTGTAGGGAGAAAATTAGAAGGACCAAAGCACAACTAGAACTTAATCTGGCTACTGCTGTAAAAGACAATAAAAATATCACTATAATATTACTTTCGTAGTTAGACCAGTTGTTTCTGGGAAGTGGTTGAATCACCATCTCCTCAAGTATTTCAAAACTGTAGATGTGGTGTTTAGGGACATGGATTTGTGGTGGACTTGGCAGTGCTGGGTTAATGGCTGGACGTGATGGTCTTAAAGTTTTTTCCGGCCTAAATGATTCTATGATTCTATTACTATGAATAAGAGAGATGAGTTTCTTGCAAAATGTTTGCAACATATGAACATTTTTAAAGGGATTAGTCTCTACACGGAGACTAATTTGGATCAAATTTGTCACCACTCTTCTATTGTTTTATGGTACATATTTTTTATCACAGGCAAAGTATCATTCATTGCAGAACAAATAACTATGACAGTATGGATACTGAATTGATTTTTTTAATGAGTGACTCTCATGTTGCCACTTATTTGCCTAGGCCCACATTGTGTGAATTTTCAGACACACCAAGCAAAGCAGTGTGTTTTTATATATTTCTATTATATGCATATCTCCAAATTTACTATTGTGTGTACCTTTTTAGATGATTCTTCGTATATGTTCACATGTCTTCGACTGAAGGTCTTAGAAAAACTGTGTTCATATAAATATTTAGAATAGCATACTTTGGTCTGATTTACAGTTTTTTCAAATGTCTTCTAAATTAGAAGTTTTAGCTCGTTAGGTCAAGCCACTGTCATCTCTGTTGCGTAGCATGTAAGGGAACAAACTATTGAAATACATAAAATTACATAAGCACAAGCAGATTTAGTAAAAATGTAAAGAATGTCAGCAGAGAATACATTACTGAACTGTTGAGTAGAAAACACATCAATTTTTTGGTAGGAAGAAGGAATGATAAGAAAATTTCAAGGAACAATGTTATTATGTCCGAAAAGTTGTAGACTACATTTCAACTAAAAGAAATTATTAGGTCTATTATCAATATCTCAAATACTCCTTGGACAGCAAAAGCAGCTTTTATGTGGACTTATGGGATAATCTATATTTTTATAACCTTCTTTATGTTATCAGGGCTATGGAATGTTAATATTAGTTTGATTTTTATTAATTTCACTCTTTCTAGTTATACTTAGTGGAATATTAACTGCCCTTGCTTCTGTTTCTGTTTCTGTTTACTGTAGATTAGCAGAGCATCGCTGACTTCAACAAAATGTAACTAGAAGCAGAACAGGCATTGTTTTCTTTTGCATATGTACACATAATTTTGAACGTATGGTTCCAAGCATATTTTCGAATTAAATTGTTACTAACTTCAATGAATGCTTGTTTTTAATTTTTTTTCTACTTTTATGTTTTGCATTTGCAAGAGTTTCATAGCCAGCTGCAAGGCCCCTTCTTTGGGCAACACCCTAGAGGATGTAAAAGAAGGCAGCTAGAAATGAGGGCATCCAAAGATAATTAGGTTCCTTGGTACAAAGGGCTATGCTGAGAAGTGAACATGGGAGAGGTTAACTCGAACCTTGCTAATTCACACCTCGAATTAGCAATCACTACTAGCAAAGTAGATTTTGAGAGTTACTAAAGATCAGCTTTCATCTGGAGGTAGTCTAACTTCTGGTGATGTCGCTTTTTCTTTCAAATACTCACTGTACTTGGGAGAGGCCAAAAAATTTACATTTACTCTTATTTCAACATACGATCCAAAGAAAGTTTGGCAGCCTTACGTAACCCTTTGGCACAAGATACCCTTTTAAATGTATATAATATTTTTCATCTTCCAGTTATGATCAAGAAATATCTGAATTGTGTTAGTTGAGCACACTGTCTTGAAGAATATGATGCAAAAAGGATTATGTCCCATCTAGGAATTCACATGTGCCGTAAAAGAAGGATATTGAATGAAACTGAAAACATCTGCAGTTTTGACAGACTTGAAATATATTTTGGAAGAACCATTTAACCACATTTTGTTTATTGTTTATTGTCACAGAATTTCCTTATAATGACTTCAGAAAGAACATTTGCTAACTGCATTACAAGTGAAAGAAATCTGTCTTCAGCACAGGCTGGTTTGGTTGAAAGCTGGTATGATGTTAAAGTAGTTAGAGATAATATGTCAGAGTGTGCTGTTCAACTATCCTGTTAGAAAACATGTATCTTTATTTTTTACTTAGTGATAGTGAAAATTGAGATATAATAATAATTCTGATGAAAGCAGTGACAATTTATATGTGTTCATCTTACTAATATTAGCCTCTTTTGAGGGCAAATATAGCTCTTAGTAACAAAACTTTAGTTTAATATGATTTTCTTTTGTCATTAAATACTATTCTTAATCTATCTGATTTGGTGGAATTAATAGAGTGATTTAAATGTTGAATTTCCTAATCTACATACCAGAAGGTTATATAGCAGTAAGAAATGAACACACACTGAGCCTAAACACCTCTGCTGAATATCCTGAAAACTGGTAGATGAAGAGGAAACTAGATTTTAAAGATAGGAAGGGGAAGTCATTTAATACAGAAAAATCTTGACTTGATTTTTTTTTTGCCTATTTTTATTTTCTAGGTAACATAAGCTAGTTGCTTTTAGTTTTTCGTCAGTTCAATACTCTGTACTTTCAGTCATCACAATAGCACTTTCTGCACTTTTTAATGTAATATGAGAGAAGAATTGTGCAGAGTCCTGTCTCTATTTTTTTTTCAAACTTCAACTAATAAATATGACTCTTGGTGGCAGGAACTTCCGTTTCTAGATTTCTAGATGCTAAATAGCCATTTGCCTCCACAATTTTCATACAAAGATATTTATGAAAACCTGCAAAAAAAGTTTATTCAGTTTTAGGGCCATAGATTACCTTTGATTTTCAACATTTACATCACCACCTAATTGTCTTGTTTCTTTCTTTCTTGTTCTCTTTTTATTTATTATAAATTGGAATTCTATTATCTATCTATTTGAGTGCCTCTGTTATTTATGGCACAATTTTATTTCCTCCTTAATATGTTTTTCCTTTGGTCGTTCATTGTAGGTAACTTTCCAGTCATTGCTCCATTATTCAGGTAGTTTCAGGAATTTTCCAAGATTTTAAAATCAAGTTTGAGTTTTATCAGGATCTATTATTCATAGTTATCTGTGAAAGGAAATGCAATCTTGGCTCGGAAGCAGCCAGTCTGATGACCTGGCTTTGTGCTGCAGGTCTTGGATTCCCTGAGACCCCAGTGTGTGGAGGAACTGGAGTGCCTAGGAATCAAAGCTGACCCAGAAACCTTGGCGTCTGGATGTTATGGCTCCCATGAGCTTTGAAACTCCTGGCTTTATGGCTGTCCAGGATGAAATTCAGCCAAGAGCTTTCTAACCTTGGAGGACCTGGGAATCTGGGCCTTTGCAGCTGGCAATCCCAGAACTTTCTGTGTCACAGGTCCCTGCAAATCTGTTCAGTGGCTCTTTGCAGAACTGGGAACCTGGAAATCACCTTGTGTTGGGCCACACAGGAGCCTGGTAGTGAAAGTGACAAATCCTGCCTAAAAAGCAGGTTTCCATTGCAATTTTTGTATTTGAAGTCCTTTCATGAAATATTTTTATAACAATAATTTGGAATTCTTTAAATCTTTACATTCTAAACAGTTTTGGAGCAGTGTCAAGCACATTAGCTTGAAGAGCCTCTGTTTCTTAATGTTTTGCTCTTGTAAACACTGATATGTGGAACGAGAGAATTTGAGGTATCTTGCAATGGCTCCAGAATTGATTTCAAGTCTTGCTCCAGATCTGCCATAGACAAGAAGACGTGTCCTAGATTATTTATGACCTCAAGGTTATTTCACGTAAGGGTGTGCATAGTATGTGTTTATGTTGGAATGCCACAATGATCATAATTCTACTTGCCCTAAAATCGTCTGAAGTTTGGCAATGAATATCAGTAAAAATAAATTAGATGTTCATTCAGAAATAAACAGACTCTTTTGGTATGTTGAGTTTGTGTCTTTTCATAATGGTTATGAGGCTTGTTGCTTTTAAAAATTGGAATGGGGTTTGTGTTATTTATGACAGAAATTGAAATGAAAAAGAATTCCACAGAAAGTGATGAGATTGTTCGGGTTCCAGTAATGTGGATACTTAATGGTTTTACTTAATTATCTTTTTTCTAAAGGACATGCATTTCCCAGAGGAAATACATCTTTAGTTTCTGGCTACAGATGCAGAATTTTACACTTCCCTAGCACTTTGGATTACCAGAACTTTGTGTGGGTTAAAGTTACTTTTAGTTACAAGATCAGAATTCAAGATCACTTTGGATGAACCTCCAAATATTCAGATGCTTATTGTATTTTAATATTTCAATGCCTATGGGTTAAGAAATGTATCAACTTCTTTATTATAAAAAATCTGGGCTAAGAAATCCATAAGAAAAATATTTTGGTTTTAAGATTTCCAATACTTTTTGCTGAGGAGCCACAAACTTTGTGAAACAGTCTTTATCTTAGACTTTTTTTTTTTGTTTTATCAGGCTCTGAATTTTCTGAAATTCCAGTGCATGATGAGGGCACAAAAAAGGCTGGATATTGTCCTGCTTAGTCCAGTCTGTTTGGACTCTTGGGTTTTCTGATCAGCAGTGGCTGTTTGCTTAAAATTACATATCTTTGCTTTGTGTGGCTGTCCTAGCACACAGAGGTCTCCCAGCAAGTTTTGCCACTGCCACCCATTATCTAGGAAGAACTCACTCATCATCCCATTCTTCTGTTTGCTCTCCCAGTCCTGAATTGAGAGAGAAGCTACAGCCTTGGACTCTCAAGCCATCTTCTGTGAATAGGGAAAGCTCTTGGAGAGGAACTCTGTGTGACCGGAGCTGCCTGCTCTCCAAAAGCATCAACTGCTGCAGTTGGACTGGGCTCTGCTTTGTTTGACTGTGTCGGTCAAACTGACACTATGTGTTTGGACAGGACAGTGCAGCAGAAAACGGCCTTTGAAACAAAGGTTTAGAATTGCAATTTTTGTTTTCAGGCATATGTTGTGGTTTAGGAATGGTATTCTCCAGTTTAGTGCTCCCACTAAAACTGCTTGCTCTGCCTTCAACTGTGGCAGGTTGGAGGGGGGACTTGGAGGCAGGAAAGGCAAAGATCGCAGGTTGAGGTAAGAACAACTTACTGGTAACACCAATGAGGTAAGAAACTGAACAGTAACAGCAACAATACTAATGACAGAGGGTACAAGAAAAGAAATTTTTCACACAGAACCCCTGTCTCACCCACCCCCCTCTTCCCAACAATGGGCAACACCAGATGGCTCTCTCCAGACTGGAATCCTTTCTCCCTGTAAGAGATTCTTTTCCCCCACCCCTGGCAATGACATGAGGTGGTATAGAATAGCCTTCAGGTCCCAGCCATGTTCCCTCCTGGGTACTGCAGAAATTAACTGTGTCCTGACTGAATCCAAGGCAGCATATTATTAAAATTCAGTGAGCAGGGAAGCAGTTAAAAATGGTGTGAACCACAGAAACCAATTCAAAGACACTACCTGATGCTTTAAAATAAAGGTAGAAGACTAAAAAAAGAGTGATGAGGTTGAGTTTCTGTTGCAAACTTTTTTAGCTGTCAAAACAACCAATACAGTCTGTGTTTAGTATACCAAGAATAGAGGTATATTTGCTGCTCAATATAGATCTCCAGAACAGAATGTCACAGAACGTAATTATTAAGATGAATACGAAAACATCAAAATTATATTTTTTGCAAAAGAGAGGGTATTATAAATAGTCAAATGAAGTGTCTCAGACAAAGCAGAAACTATTACATTTATTACATTTTTTTCCTCAGTCAGGATTCTGTTCAGCAACATTAAAGTTTAATGCTAAAAATATGATTAAGACTCATTGTGGTTATGTCTTAAAAAAAGTGCCTATGGAAGTTAATTATTAGCTTTAAAATCACTTGTGATTATAGAACGTCTTAATCTACAGATTAACATATAGGGCTTGTTACATGAAACCTGCAAGTATGCCTGCAGTGATTGTAGTGGATGCAGGATTGCATACAAGAGTAAAAGGAAGGACTAGTGACGGTATGAAGGTCCTCCTTCTTTTAAACTCATTCTTGATGTTCTGACTGTGTTTCTCTTTAATAGGGAACTACATTCCCCTAATTAACAAAAAAATACTCCCAAAAGGAGGCAACATCTCATATTTCAGGATTTACTAATCAAAAACATCTACTATTTTGCAATCTTTCTAATGATTTAAAAAGACCTGTTCAAGAACTTTACTCAGTCTGACATCTATGCTGATAAGGCGAGAGGTAGAATTTGGAAGACCAAATGCTCTGCTGAGAAGGTACTTCAGGCCTCATACTACATGTCAGAGTGTTGTATTCGTTAGGCTAATTTATAAGGATCAGAAATGTGTCAACAAGGCTTTGGTATATAATAGAATATATAAAGACTAATCATAGCTTTTTAAGAATATTTCTGTATGCCTTTTGTGAAAAGAATATATTTGGTCTCCTAACACCGACTATATAAAGGCACATCTTTTCAGCTCACGATTCAGACGATGTAAACACTCCAAAGGACTGAAACATTGTATTGTACTATTTCCTGATGAACAATAAGTACTGTGTCTCAAGGGCTAGAACACAGGCTCAGACTCTGAGTTTGAACATTATTCCCAAGGTTATGTCTTTATTCCTTCACTGCTTAGGGTGCAGATACCTAAATGTCTTCTTAGACGTGAATCTAAATTAACAACATGCTTCACGTTTATGTATCTAATTGGGAAGTTAGAGAAGAAAGAAAGAAATACTGAGTGGAAAACAAAAAAAGGAAATGATGGGCAGCATCAGGTAAAGACTCAAAAAAATTATTAATGGTACCACTTCTGTAATAAATTTTTAAAAACTCTGTTCAATTGTTCTCCCATATAAAAATATTATTTTATTCAATTCACGTCTCACTTCTGCATGCTTTATAGAACATACAATCAGCAAAAGTTATACAAACAAAATAAGAATCCAAATATTCCTTAAAAGTTTACTTTGTTCTGAACATCTGCATTAATAGATGTCAAACGATTCGATTATCATTAAATGGATTTTAGAAAAGCTTACAATTTCAGAGGACCTGGCTAGGCATTGTTCACATTATTGACAAAGTTTGTGTTCTGCTTTCTGTCAGTTGAAATAAACAACTAGAAAATGTGTTTCTCTGCAGCCATTTTCTGTATTATGTTAAAGAAGATTAAAGGGTGATCATTAATTTGAGGTGATTCCTTTATAAACTTTGGTCTGTAAGTCGCTGAAGTCTGACAGTTAAATATGATTTTTTATTCTGATTGTATTAGTAAAAAAGAATTCTCTATAGAGTTTAATTTTTATATCATGTTGATACAAATGGGAATTGAGATTATTTGATATAGATGACACATAAGCAACTAAGTCAGATAAGGACATCAGTAACCATGAACAGATATGATTGCTAAGAAAAATAAATGCAGGGAATTGGGAAAAGCTGTTTGTAGGGTGGTATATAAATAAACAGCAATAATAAACTTAAATGGACCATTTTTAAACATAAAACAACATGTTCTTATAAAAAAGCTTTGTTTTTTTTAAGTTTACAAAAATTTATTTTGAATCAGTCTTGAAGGATTCAAACAGAGAAATCACATGTTAAATGATATAGTGGAAGAATATACCACTGTAGGTCACACAGATTGGCTGATACTAATTTACAGGGCACTAGTCATGACCTGTCACTTAAGGAGTCACAATATTTTCCATTATAACCCTCCCTTGATGTCTCTCTTTCCTTTTTTGTAATTCGTAAACTAATTCACATGTATCACAGATGTTTATACAGTTTTATGAACGTTTTTGAAAAATATAGTTTATTTTAGATGACACTCAATCCCCAGTGGGGAGCAAGTTTGGCACAGGGCGGCAGCGTGAAGGGTACGATCCCCTGGCATGGGGATCTGTGCTCAAGGACTTCACAAAACAAATGTAGGTATTGTGTGTCTTCTTGCTCCTCATTTGTTGCTGCTGTGATACAAGAAAAGTGTCAGGCACAAACCACAGACAATGGGTTAGTTCAAGAAATAGAATGGTTCAAACAACTGACTTGCTTGGGCAGGTTAATTGAGTTAACAGTCCTTTTTAAAAATGTATTTTTCTAAAAAGACTTAAAGTCAATAAATCATTATAGCGGCCCTGAAGAAATTGGCTTTGTTTGCTTGTTTCTGCCAAAATAGGAAAATAAATATAAAGAATATTATAATGCAGTTGCAAACCATTATGCTGTCATTTGTAAATTTAGAAACTAGATTTATTGACCAGGAATTCACCTTACATTGCTAATGTCAAGATTTATAGAAGATGGTGAGTTCTGGAGATGTTTGTTCAACACTGACTTAGAGAAAAAAATGAAAGAGGGTAGTTTTGCCCTGACAACAGAGATTTAAAAGTCAATATTCCTTGCTTTATGACTAACAGTAGCATAGGCACTCATGTGACTCATTCCCAGAAAAAAAAGAAAAAAAGTGAAATGAAATTAATTAATCCCTATAAAATTATAGGTCTAAGTCTGAAAAATATCAAGGAAATATGAAATAATAATTCCTTTCATGTCATATTGTTGTTTGCATGACTTGAGTTGGGTCAGAGCACACTTCCTCTTTGTGTAGTCAGAAAAAAAAATGTTGTTGTTTCAGGCCAAAAAGTGGAAATTTATAGTTATAAAATAACAAAACCATGAAAGCTTGTGAGACTAATACTTATATTTCAGCTATGAAATGTTAAAATTTATGCCCTGGGCTGATTTTCTGTCTCACCTAACGGGTGCTGCAAGCTTTTACATAGGCTTTGGATAACAACAGAAATAAAACAAATTCTACTCATTGCTACCTAAGATTCAAATTCATATGAATTTAATGAAACCTGGATGTAATAGTTCATTCTGTACCTCTTATACTACCTTCTTAGAATAGGGATTGAACATGCTATCAGCTAAAGAGAAAAAACTGTTTACATGTTAACATGTAACCAGTGTCTGAATCACTTATATCCTATTGTATTAAATATTATATTAAATCCTTAATTTGGGCCAGTAACCCAAAATCTACTGCCCTTGAAAATATCAAGGGCACACCCACCTGCAAATTTCCACAGGATGTCATATTCAGTTGTGCATTTCATTTTTTGAAAACTGTAAGTATGAATCAATACTTAAAATCATTTTAGTTGAAATTACACACTGTATTCATTATGTCGAATTATTTCATTTTATGAATTTCCCAAAACAAAGAGTGCAAAACTATAAAAAATTTCTTGTGTACTGTTGCTGATCTAACTACAAGCAAGAAATGCCATTCATACTATGACCTAAATTAATGATCCACAGCAAAGGCACTTTTTTTAAGGAATAAAAAAATCTAGTATATAAAAGAAATATTCTTTTTATATGAGAAAACTGCAATCAAATTCTAATGTTTTTGAACTCTGAACAGAGGTAGAGACAAAATTCATTTTTATTCTTTACTTTCACAGTTCAAGATATCAAAAGTATTATTTCCACAATCTCTGTCATAAGGATGAAAAACATAGTATGATTTGACAACAAATATGTCCAGATTTACAATCACACTTGTTAGAAGAGAAGGCAGTAATTTAAATATTTTTTCCTGTACAAATGGAAAGAGTTTTACAAGAATTTAGGCATCTTTAACAGCAGAGGGCATTCTAATTTTCTGGGAAAGTAGTAAAAGGACAATTTAATTTATGTAAGTATTGTGAAAGTACATATACAGCATACATAAAAATATATAAAAGAAACAATAAGAAAAATATAAATACAAGGAAAAATCTCTCAGTGAAATACTAAGACCTGCACACATTTTAAGAAGATTGTCTTGACTGTATTTTGGAATTAAAGGATACCCACTAATATTTGATTTTTTTAGGGTCCAAGTATTTGCTCATATGGAATCTGGTTTGGGTACATGTATGAATGTATGTACACATTCATGCGTGTGTTTATATACATATATATTTCTTCTGTGTTTCCATACATTGTTTGTACAGATAAAGAGTTGAAGCACTTGTTATAATAAATATAAATATATTCATGCGAAGTTGAAAGGAAATATATATATACATATATATATATGTATGGTTAATATAAATAGATTTTCTTCCAAATTCACAGTTAGGAGATGCACAAGTGACTACACCACTTTGGACTGACTCCCTGAATGAATTGCTAAGTGTCTAAACTTTTTCTTCTATAGTGATAGTCCTGCCGTTCTCTTTCAGGCAAAATTCTCACTGAAAACAGGAGTTTAGTCTGAGCAAGTATTTTAGGTTTAAGCTTTTTATCAAGAAATAGCTGCCAATAAACACCATTTCAAAGAACATCTGTGGTTTGACAGAATTGTATTCTGATAATTTTGTTTTAAACTTACACTTAAAAAACACTTATGAGCACATGATTTAGAATTAACATCTGGAGGCTCAGAACAGATGCAGTTTGAGAATAAGGTAGCTGCAGAAATGCTTCCCGTGTACTGGTGCTCAGGGTTATATGGAATTTGCTTCCTGGAGCAGGAATGTAGGCAGTGCAATGGCTTTCATATGTTTACAAATGGTGCATGACAAGCATCACCGTTCAGCATTGTTTGGGTAAGTTAGACCCACAGGTTGTATACTCAGCATGGATTTTTCCTGTCACACGAGAGGATAATCTCATCAGGTCCATTAGGTCAGAGGTTGAATAGGAAAGGCAAGAGACCATGCAAGAGTTCCCACCACTATGCCCGACTTGTAAATAAATAGAAGACTTCAGTCTCCACCATTATCAAGTCTTCTCTTTTCACAAACACTTAATTCAGCAGCACAAATAGACTTTTTTTTTCCTTAAGAGATAAAAAGACACCTACGATCTTATTCTGTTTGCCTGGTCCTGTCTGCCTTTCTTTACCATTTGTGTTGATTGATTGCTTCTGTGTTTCATCAATTAAAAATGTTTTAGAGTACAAAGTCTTCAGCATGTTTAATAGAATCTGGTTAAGTAAACATCCTCCACCAAAGCAGCACGAGTAGAGCTTAAAATAAATATTGCTACTGTGCCAAGTTCATAATTGCTTGCACATTTAGCACTTTACCATATCCTAATCATAGCCATAAAAAAAAGAAAAAGCTTAGTGTACTTGCTCTAGTTGTCATGAAACTGTAGGCATTTAAATACTGTGGGGTACTTATATTTTCTAAATATTTAATTTTCCAGATTGTATCATATATGGAATTTGTTTCAAAGAACAAAAAGCTGAGCCTGAAGGTGAGAAGTGGTCAGGTTTAGTCAACAAACTAGCCACATAAGTGCTTTTGTACTGATTTCTTTCTGTCAGCAGGATAAATTTTCAAGGATACAATGTGAAAGGATCCTATGCATCTGTCACTCCTAATGTTAATTGCTTTACTGAAAAGTCAGACTTTAATTTATTTTTTATTGCAAGACAGATAAAACCTATCATAATTAGGTGACAGATACCTGTTACTACCAAGAAAACTGACCCTAACAACTGGATTATGCACAGCAACTTATGCATTAAAATCAACGTAAATTTAAAAAAAATATGTATATGTACTAGAAAAATATATAAACTGTTAAAGTTATGTTTATGTAACTTTAAGAATTTATTTAAATTTAATTTAAATGTAATTTCTTCCAAATTTAAGATTTTTTAAACTGTTCAGGTGATGCATAAAATCTTTATGGCATATTTGTACAAAGGCATACATATAGGAAATATAATTTCTGTAAGAGAAATTAATAATAAGCTTTGAAAAAGAATAAGGAAACAGATATAAATCTGATGAGTGATAACACAATGTTAGGAAAAAAATAGCAGTGTGTAAATTATCAAAAATTACAAATCCTGTTTTCTAATAACTGCTGACTCTAAGACAAAATGCTGGTCAAGATTTTGAAAAGCCGTTAATGTTTTGTTTGTATCTGCTGCTGATAACAATTAATTCAGGCATGTTGAGGAGATCAGTTTTTCAGAGCAGAGATACTCAAGTTTTCAAGATTAGCAAGTCTTAACAGGAAAGATATACTCAGACAGACTTTGCATGAGCCTCTACAGAAATCCAAGGTAAACTTACTGCTGATCATGAAGTGACTCTTGCATATGTAGTCTTAAAATGTGGTCTCTAGATCATATCCTCAGTAATTTAAGTTTTCTAGGGTGTGTGTTTGACAAGTTGGATTATATTTTATGCATCCATGGTATCTAGTTAAGTTGCATTAGGTCCAAAACTCCAGGTTTGTCTACTCCTAAACTTCCAGGAAATTTGAGGTTGGAAATAGGTGTATAGAAATGAAATAGCTGTGTTTACACGCTTCTGAAATATCTGTCAGGATGGTGCAACATTTATTTTTCATCTGTGACTAACTTTTTTTTCCTTAAAATTTTTTCACATACTGTCTTCTCTATCACTGCTGAAAACTTCATTTTCAATCTCATTGTCTAGAGTGAGGATGCATTTTTTTATTCAGTTACTAAGATATTTGGTAAAGAAAGTAAGAAGTTCTGAAGAAAACAGTTGAAGTTTTTCCCTTCCCTAAATTCATCTTGAGCTTAAACTCCAGTTTTTCTGTCTACAGCCTGTTCTACCTTCCATTTTTCTTTCATTTTCCCTTCAGCACTCCTCTGGGCCCATTAATTTTGAGCATATTAATAAGTGCTTTACACTGGAATTCAAAACACAAGATAGCTCTATGTGTATGATTAAGAAATCAACTATTTAAGATACAGATTATTTTTAGAATTTCTACTGATTGTATTCGTGCCATGTTTGACCAAACCACTGGCAAGTAGTGTTCTTATTCAAATTCCAAACAAGAAGTTTGCTATATTAGGAGATATTCTTTAATATACATGAAATACTAAATTTTATATTTACTCAAGCATGCAATAACCATTCACTAAACTTAAAACTAGGTCAGGAAAAGTTTTCATATTCCATGAGTCTGTATGCATTTAGTTGAAATAGTGTCACAAGACTTCCAGGGCATTCTTAAAGTTTGTATTGCGTAAGTTAAAGGAAGTTTGCATTGTTAAGAAAAAAAAGATCTTTTAATTGACTACTTCAATTAAGAAAACACATTAGATGTTGTAATTTCATAGCTGTGCACTGATACAGTGCATTTGCTTGAGGACATCACAGCACTACAACTACGCCAAAAATGAGTATCCCAACACACTGTGCTCCTCACCCAACAGGAGAAACTGAAGCATTACAGAGAAAGGAAACTAACACACATGTTTGCATCACTTAGTTTAGTTAATCACTTACTTTGACAAGAGATTGAAAAGTATATTAAATTACATGCCATTTATAGTTCAGGAACATGGGAATGAATATCTGATCAAGAAGGGGAGATTTTTAAAAAAAATTTTATCCTTGTGTGAGAGGATCTATTGAAAAGTGTTTTGGTTTATTTTTAAGAAGGACTCTGGAAAATAAAGATAGACTTACCCAAGTTAAGAAAGTAATCTTTTAGTGGATTCTTTCTCTCTGTATTTTTTTTGTTACTTTGTTTAGTATTCCTTCTATTTCTCATCTCCTTTCATTCCAAAACATGTATATGTTGTAGAACATTTATTAGGCACCTAAAGATGTTTTAGAAATTTTACCATGATGCATTGATCTAAAATGGAGTATGTCGCTAAACTGTAGAAGCAGGAAAAATTTACATTACAACATTGAAAATATCTTGAATTCAAAGGTAGATTTGTGTAAGAATTTCAGTTACTTTGTGTAGATGCCCAGATTACATAGTCTTTTTTCTGCTACCATGGGTCTTCTGGAAGACAACTGCTCTAGTCTGTCTATGGCTTTCTTGTATTGGGGAACCTAAACTGGGATGAGGGTTCCAGATATGGTCTTGTGAGTTCTGAATAGTTCAGGGTTGTCTTCAGCCAAGTGCCAAGCAGGGAGGGAGCCTCTCAGCCTGCAGACTGTGATCCTTTATTGTGTTTGTGGCTGGCCTTTGCTACTGCAAGGACATCCTCTCATGTGGCTCCTCTGGGATCCCCAGGGCCTCCTCTGCAGAGCGGCTCCACGGCCACTTGTCCCCACTCTGCACTAATGCCCTGGGCTGTCCCGTCAGCGTGAATGAGCTTATGCCCACCAGTGCTGCACTTTGTTAGGTTTCTGTCAGCCCATTTTTCTGACCTGCTGGAATCACTCTGAACAGCAGCCCTGCCCTCTCACACACCAGCTGCTTCCTTCAGTTCTAGGTCATCTGAGCATTTGCTAATTTAAATGTTTGGACATTATCTGTTGCACACTTTGCCTATGTTCAGCTTTAGGAAATAGTAGGCTGCACACCAACCATCTACAACATGCCACTGCTTCATTCAAACAGTTCCTTGGAGTTTGATAAAGTTCTTGGTCAAAATCCTCCAGCTTTTAGGTCATTTCAGTCTCTAATTCTGAAAATCCAACATATCTTCTTGAAACAAAGTCCAAACTCAGTTCTGCTTTGTTTGTGGGTCTAAAGATCTGATGCATTAAAATCAGGGGACTGAGTACAAATGAGGGCTTTTTTTCATTTATTTAAGTGAAACTGCTGGTAATCAGAGGAATCTGGGGAGACAGGAATGCAACTTTCAAAGGGTGTCAGGCCAGAACTTGTGTGTCCTGCCATCCGAGATCTTTCTCAGTGCCACGACGCTTTTTAGGTACAAAACATGACAGATTATGATGAAGCAGAGTGAGGCAAAGCTGCCTTAAAAACCACTTTCACAACTGAAGTAACTGAGTTAATGGCTGAAGGGTACTTACAGATTTGTTTGAACTTTCCACAGGTAATTGCATACATACAGTTACAACTGTGTTGTATTTTTATTAGGGATTTATTCTGTGTTGAAGGAAATATTCAGGATTTGTAATGAATTTTACATAAAAGCTAACATGAAATTAAATGTACATGAAAATGAATTCTATAATCATTTAATCTCCTCTACGAGCAGACAAAATGGTCCCTTCTGTCCTTTACAGATGACTTTGTGTTACAGTGAATGACCCAAATTTATCACTGAATTTAAAAGGTTCCATTTTTCTGTGTATCTAAATGCCACAGTTCCATACATTCTCCTCTGAGAGGAAGCAGAATCGTCCTCCCAACGCCCTTGCTCAGGAAGAACAGCATCATTTTCTCTGTGGTATTGAGGGAATGGTAGATTAAGTGACTTTCTCAAGGACACAGGAAATCTGTGGTAAAGCAGAAAAAGGAATCCCAGTATCATGAAACTCTAGACAGCAGTGTTAATCACCAGACCACCAAAGCTCAGGCCTGAGGCACCCTCTGCTGAGGGAAAAAAAAGTCAAACTAAATGCTTCAAATTGAAACTGGTGGGACTTCCAATGCTTTCCTTTACTTCCCAGCAGAGCTGCATGAGACCTCGTGAATTGGCTGACTGCAAAAACAAAAGCTCTAAAAGACACACAGTAAGGGGTGTTACAGGGGACAGCAAGGAGGGGGCTTTGTGGACAGCACTGCAGTGTGCCAGCTTTCATGTGTGTTGTCAGCACAGTTCCTGAGTCAGTGAGGGAACATGCGAAAAAAAAAATAGATAGCTGCAAACTCCTCTAGTTGGGCTTGCACTTCACATTGGCAGACCACACCAGGGGAAATAAAGACAAAAAATGAACCTGAAAGTCTAAGATGGCTTTATTTAACAGCCTGTGTGGCCTGTGGTTGTGGAGCAGGTGGCACAGGAGACACCTGGACTCTTGTGTGCAGTTTCCAGCAGTGACGAGGGTGGCAGTCATGGAGTCACCTGAGTACAGCACCAGCCAGGGGCTGTGCCTGCATGTCGTGCCTACCACCCTCCCATCACACCTGGATGCCTGGGTAGGATGGACAAACCCCAAGTTATCTTGGTTAGTACCCTGAACTTAGGATAAGGTGGAGACGAAAATGTAGAGACTGTTCAGACCCACTAAGTTGACACAGGACAAGTGAGAAACAGCAAGAGACTGTTTGCAGTTTCTTTCGCTGGACGAGACCAGTCCATTTTCAACCAGTTATGTAATGAATGTGGATTTTGGGGAAAGTCATTAAAGGAATTGGGAAAATCTGCCCTCATTAGTGCTCCAGTTTCTTCTTTCCTGGAAGACTTGTCCCCTATATGTGCAGCATCATGTTGGAATTCATTTGTCTAACTGGTATTTCTGTGCAAGAACATTTGCAGATGGACCCTGATTAGGATTTCTCGACTCCATACACCACCCACCCACCCACCCACACACCCACACACACACA
>VZTD01001651.1:1088674-1287788 GCA_013397725.1 Rhagologus leucostigma
CACACACACACAAAACCCCAGCTCTGCCCCCATTCTGTTTTCTTTGAAAATAAACTTCCAAAGTGGAGACTCTGATTCAGCAGGAAAATCAGTGGTTAAATTGGACATACTCTTTGGAAAGAGAGGATTATACTCATGGGTGGTCAAGCTGATATATTTTAGGGTGAAATTCAACAGTCCTATTGGAAATATAGATAAAAGAATAAGACAATGCTGAAACACTTAAATTTCATTTTGACCTTGTTTTTTTTACTCCCTTACAAGAAAGTAAATTAGAGACTAATCCAAATATCAACAAGATAAACAATACTATCCCTTTCTTACTAAAAAAGTTTGATGAAGTCACAGTGAGAGATATGGTCAAAGGGTTTACTGAAATTCATGTCACTTCTGTAACAGTCACCTGAAAAATGTTAAACAGCTTTTGTGAAGTGCAGTTGCTAAGAGGTAATAGAATAAAATCCCCAAATTACTCATTTCAATTTCAGTCACAAGACACAATATGAAGTAACAGATTTACCTGTGCTTCAGTGTTTAGCTGTGGTGGGTAAAAGCCAGTGGAAAAAAGTGCTTTGGTCTCAACATGGGCAAATACCTTGAAGAGAGAGATTTGCATCTGATTCCAAACCAAATTTCGTAGTTAGATCTTTCCTTTGGCCCTTTCAGTCATAAATGTAGGCATAGAAGACCTCAAACTCCATGGATTTATTTGAATTTTTAAGCTTGGCATGGTTTCTGACAGTCGCCAGCACCACATGTTCCTGAAGACAGTCTTATTTATTTTTAACTCTGTTGATAGGAGCCATCTGCTTCCCAAATATCTCATCTAAAGAATGAGTGTAATGTATATTTAATTATTAACTGGTAATGAGCTGATCTGAGCAACTTTATAATTGAGTAAGCATTTATAAATCCATTCTTTTCTTTTGCTTACCTAACAGGATTTTAAACTTTTGGGGTTTGCAAACCACAGTGTTTTCCAGCATGAATGAGGGCCTTTTTGATAGGAAGCAAACTTACTTTTTTTTGACACTTTTCACCAATACTTAGAGAAAGGTTATGAACCAAAAAAATCAGTTGAATATACCTTAAAAATACTGCCATAAGTATATTCTGAACCAAAAGTACATTCAGTACAGATAAAATGGCAGATAAATCTTGTAAAAGACAAAAATGGAGCAGAGAGAAAAAGAATCAAGTTATACGTTGGTAAATTTGCTTTCTAAGTTTCCCCTGTGCTCATTCATACTTTTTTGAGTTTCGCTTATTTTATTAATGATAAAATAAGCCACTTCTAACAACAAATGTTCCTGTTCAAGGAGAATAATGGAAGTTTGTGAAATTTCTCATACAAATATTAAGCAGGCATCCTGATCTCAATTTTCCCTCTATACAAAGATCCTTTTGCCTTTCATGCCTTTGATTCTTGGCCAGTACATCTCGCTGTTAAGAATCACTGATGATCTATGATTTATAGTTGAATGTCAGCACCAACTTTGAAAACATGAATGTTCTTTTCTTCAGTATTGCTCTGAAAATCCCTTGAGAAGAGAAGAACTGTCTGGCCCTTCCATTTCCAGTCTGAGCAGGAAGCTCAGGGAAACAAGAAAGCTAGAATAATACCAGAATATTTGTGCAAAGCTAAGACAGAATCTGGAGCGAAATCAATTGTATGCTGTCTTCTTTTTCTTTTTTTAATTAGGCGTGTAATGCTCATGAGCAGATGATTTTATCCTGGTGCTTTGGTCACATCTTAAGGTTTCCACAAAGACCTCCTCTGTAATGAGAACATGACTCTTAATCTTTTCAGTCATGTGGATTTATTGCACCCTGAGAAGACCACCGAGAAGCTGGGTTTGGGAGACACAGCCAAAGTCTGAACTCCTGAGTGTGCTGGATTAGCCACCCAAGTCACAGCACATACACTGACCCATGTCAACTTCTCCTTCTATGCCCATCCTGGTCTCATGTCCCCAGTCCTGCTGCTTTTAGAGTCATGTGGAGAGTATGGATTTTGCTAGCTATGAAATACAGAGGCAGAAAGGCACTTGGTATGTCACAATTATTTTTAAACGCCATAATGCATATTTAGCTACGTATGACCATAAGATAGCTAAAGAAAAACACAAGCAGTGAAACTGCTAAGGTGCATAGCACCCCTCTTTTGTGTCTAGAGTAGTCAATATCTAACAGCATTGGTTTGTTGGGTTTTTTTATTATTTTTACTCAGAAAGACCTTTCCATTAGCTTTTGGCTGACCTCAGATTTAATTTTCTAACTAGATATTTTTTGGTTTGTAACTTCAATCTTAAGCAAGGACAAAACCACTCAAACTCCAGTGTTGTCTTTGAATTATATAGGTTTGCAGATTTTAAAGACTGTTTTACCTGCCTCAGCATGAAGAAAAAGAGGAAGGATGAGTGAGAATGAATAATGGTGAAGCTGAATTTAAGGGGGGGCATAACTTACCAGTTCTATACTGTAGGAAGAAGGAAATGTATGGAGTGAAATCAAGGTAGACTTGTCCACAAAACAATAAAACAGTGGCAAACAGGGAATTTCTCAGTGTGACATTTCTCTTTGCAAAGCTGGCTCTTAGAAGAGCTCTGCATGTGGCTCATTAAAATTCTGCAGTTACAGTCCACAAACAGAGCAAGACACACACTGAATAAAGATCTCTACAAACATGGAGTTTCAGGGAAAAACAGGTTGCTTTGTTAAAATCTGATGGTTCAGTGTTAAAAACCATACTCTTGGTAGTAATCCTGTGGGCTTCAATAGCACGACGGAGTCCTCAGGACTGTCTAAAGATGAAGCAGCTCTGCAGACTCGTCAAAAACCTCATGGGTCCAAATATTCACTCGTTCTTCACCCTGTTGCCTCAGTATGGCTACGCATGAGTATTGCTCTCTTCTTTTTTTATTGAAAATATGAAAGGGCATGTGAGTCCAATTGCGCATGGTATTATTTGCAATTTTTTTGTGAAGAAACAGGGAGGATTTTTTTACTCACAACTTGACAGTAGAACACTAAGTTTTTCAAAAGCTAACGGGTTTTAAGACCTGAGAGGAAGAGCTAGCCAGACCTCTTTCATAACATAAATAGGTCATGTACAAACCCATAGTCTGCAGTTGATCTGGACCATATTTTCTAGAAGGTAATCAAAGGTGAGATCTTGATTCTGCCTTCTCACAGACATAAACAGGTAGCAAGAAGAGAGGACTGCGTTCCATAATTTTTTAGTTTGATTTGGTTTAATTCAGTGCAAAATCTACCCTTAATTATAGTTTATGAACATGAATATACACAATAAAACACTAAGTGCTCTACAACACTGTTCTTTGAAAAATAATATTTCCTTGCTACTAACATAAAACAGTTGCTCCAGAAAGTCCAGTGCTGTCCTCCCTTCTGCTGTCCTCCTTTCTCAGGAAGCAACCCCCTTCCTTAGCTTCATCTGGATTTTATCTGAGTAAAGAGCAGTGCTATCTGCTCCTGTGGACTGTGGATGAAATAAATCCAACAGGATAACTCATTAAGTAAACAAGTCAAAAGGGATTTTTCTGTCTGTAGTGTGAGAGATGTTGACAGCAGCTAACCTTACAGGCAAGCTTGTTGCTTCTATGTAAACCTGTTCTCTTTCAGTTTTTTGGGACATGTTGCCAAAGAATTTTGGCAGAGTCTGTATTTGCCACTGCTGATCCCTTTTAATGAGGTTTGTGGGTCATTTGAAAGCTGCAAAGCAAAGTGAGACTTTGCTTTTTGTGTTTTGCCAATTTCATTATGCTTTGGCTGGTAGTTAAGGGTCATTTCCAAAAGCCTAATAGACATTTTTATTAGGTTTCTACAGGGGTACAACTTATATTCTTTTCCTGGCAGATTTCCATATTCTCTGTGACTAATACAACCTCTATTGTTTTTTTGACAAGAGTAAAAATAGACAGTTTTTTCATTCTCCAAGGAGAGAAGCTGTCGGCTACCAGAAGAATAAAGACTTCCAGTGTTTACCTTTCCACTCAGCCCAAAAACTACATAGAGACAACACGGATTTTTAATTGCTAGAATGAAAGAATATGCGAAATGGCCCACATGGACTGAAAAGTAAGCAATTTGCATATTTATTCTTGTCGGTCCACCTTTTCTTCAATGGCATTTCACTATGGAAACAAGTAAAGATCACTTTAAGATGGCTATCAGCATGTCAGCCAAACAGTCACCTTTTGGCTACTATTTGAAATGTTGCTATGTCGTCTGGATGCACCCACAGTGAACGCCAAAGTGATTCAGAGAGCCTAGAGTGCCTGGCTATTTATTGCTTTTAGGATTGACCTTATGTATGTATGTAGACAGAATTGCCAGTGGAACCAAAAGGGCCTTTTGGATGGGTACAGAATGAGGGATGGTGTTGCTTGGTGCCAGTCATCTGCTCAATGGCTGGTCTTAGGAACTGGCTTGAATGTCAGACAGATGTATTTGAGTGGGAAACCTCAGCTCCCCGATCTCAAGACAGCCCTGCCAGGAGGATACTTTGTTCCTTGCACAGAAATGGAGAGGGGGGATTTTCAGAATACTGGGATCTTTATTCCTGCTTTAGGTTTTTGCCTGCAAGTCTCTTTTCTTAGCAGAGGTGAAGAGAGGAAGAATTTCTTGTTTATCTCTGTGCATCTCACAGCCATCAAACTAACCCTCACTTTGGCAACTGCACATGCAATGCTCCTACTCTGCAGGATGCTCTTCATGTGACTTACTACTCAGCTGGAATAGCTGGGATATACATTTTGCTTTTCTTGAAATGAATAGTATTTTTGCTATGTGTGGCCTTAGGGGACCAGATGCATTATTCAGGAGACAAAGCAAGGCAGGGAGAGTGTGATATGCTTTATTTACATTCCAGTCAGAGTAGAATTGTTGTAAGGATTTGACCCTAGCAGTTACTGGATATGCATGGAAAGTGGAGGGTCAGAAGACTTCCCCTTCTCATTGTTTCCCTACCACAGTAGCACAGTCAGCATTTATTATCCCTTCAAGCATCCATAATGTGGCCCACATCTCTTCTCATTTGGATGGATTGTTGCTTGAGAGGATTTCATGGCACATGCCAACTCATGCCACTGCAGACAGACTTTCTCTGCAGGCCCTGGACCTCCTGTGGGTTGGTGGCCCCTGCTCCTTTTGCCAGCCTCTGCAGTGATCTATCCGCACCACTCAAAGGTCAGTTCCATAGGAAGCAGAACTTTTCATCAGTTATTTTCATCTTCAGAGAGGTTTTTCTCAGTGAAGATTTCTACAATTCTCAAAGATGTTCTACTCTATCCTTCAACTGGAAGGATAGAGCAGAACACTCCTTGTGCTCCTTACACCTTCAACATCTTTCTGAGGTGTGTTTTGCGATATTGTTCCAACATGGATGATTGATTGTACCAACTTTGTACCACTGTCCTTTTCTTGGTCTTGACTACTTTACATGGAGTCGTCTCCTTCCAGCCCCAGGACATCATATCTGTTCCTTAGGAGCACATGGGTAGCAAGGGGAAGGATCTTCCTTCTGCTCTGAACAGAGACAAGAGTCCAGTCTCCCCTGTGAATCAGCCAAGCCTGTCAGCTCAGGGTTGGATGCTAAATGAACTTCCATGTCCAAGGCCTTAGGGCAGGACTGTCACTTTTCATCTGTCAGTGTGCGATGCTGTGCATCAGGCTCTGCTCAGATTCCTGGATACCACACTGCTTGATGAACTCTCACCAGATTTCTATGTACCAATCCACCTTCAGACATGGCTCCACGAGCACAAGCTGGGAAGTTTGTCCGAGCATATTCTGAGAAGTTCAGCCTGCCCTGCGTGAGCCCTGCAGCCAGAACTGCTACCCTACACCACTCTCTACAGCACTGAGCCCCCGCAGCTCAATAGGAGATAGTGCCATGTCTTCCTCGGGCACTAAAAGAGTAAAGTTGAGGCACATTTAAAGTTTCAAGGGTCCAAACACAGACTTTGCTGGTGGTTCTTACACATATTAACGTTCCTATATATATTCTCATATATATTTTACATTTGCTGATCTTCAGAAACATTATAATTTAATAACAAAACCTTGTTATTCCACCTTTCTTTTAAATGCCTTCAGAATATGACTTGATTTTTCATAGTTAATCATGTTTTTTGTCAGTGTCAGCAGTTATTTGTGCATTTTTAAATGCTCAAGTTAACCACTTTTTAAAGAGATAAATATTATTGAATGTATCATTTTAGCTCAATAGATCATGTAAAATAGGTCTGTAATTAATTTATTCAATTTTTCATAAAAATTTATCCCAAGCTAGTCTGTAAATTATGAAACTAGTATTGAATTAAAACGAAAAACTATTTCATGCATCATTGTCTTAATGTTGATGTTGTTAAAACATCTAATATGTTACAGAAGCACAGTTAAAATTTTCTTAAACGGGTTGACTTACTAAGTGTAGGAGCTCTCTGTGTCTACCTCATGATGCTTCAACACTCCAGGAGTTCCAGTACACTGTGGAAGTGAGAAGCGAAACTCTCCCAAGCATAGTGGCCTCCTGTGGGGATTAGAAATGTCTTGGTTTGTCATCTCTTTTTTATTTCTGACTACCCAGCTCTCTGCAACATATTTATAGTATTAAGCTGTGACACTCCCTTGGGTAGTCACTTTCTATGTGCCCATGTTTATTTCTTATATTTTAAAGTGAATACTATTCACAATTTCTGATTAATTTTATTTCCTAATTTTTGTCCTTAACAGACCAAATCTAAATGTTTCAGAAAATACAGGAAGAAAGGCATTGACAGACCTGAAATAAAAAATGGGTTAAAGTTGATCTTACTCACCAGCCTTCTCTAGTTAGAAAAATATAATTGCTTTAAGTTGAAACATACCCCACTGGTTTTAGAATGTTTTTATGAATGACCCACAACTGTAGTTTGAGCTTTTTATAAGAACTGATGACTCATAAGTCTTTTTTGTTTTTTAGATCTACTGAGTTTTTGAGAGCTTGTTCTATAACAATGATTATTTTTACAGACTTGTTCTACTAGATGCTTACTTCATTGTCCTTGGTTGTTAGAAATGTTTCAATAAGAGAGCTAAATAAAAAAAGAAACAAACCCTATTGGGAACACTTAGAGCTCAGGATTTATTTTATTCACAAGTAAATGTGAGATAATCCCTTTTCTTGCAAAGCAAACTAAAGTATGCGGATGGCAAATGAAGGTAGTGGCACAGTAAGATCTAGACCACAGGAGTTTCTAATTTGTACTGTGTCTATTCAGCTTGGCACTATAAAATGAACTTTCCCATTATGCCTGTTTATCTCAGAAAATCACATGCTATTTTTCAGTTTCCTTTAAAGGATCAGTGTGTCATGCAGCGATTGCTATTGACATGGGCAGCCCCATGTCAAAGTTAACACCACAGGATCACATTTTCTAACAGCTTCAATTAGAAACTAGTTAAAATCACATCTATTTAAAACAAGAAAGGGGTTAGCAAAGCAAGCCAAAAATAAGCTTCAACTACCTCAACTCTGTTATTATTTGATGGGACATAGAGCATAGGAAAAGGAACCATATTACATTTACTGTTCAGCTCCAGAAACTTAAGCTGCTTGGGTATATGAGAAGTGTAGAAAATTTACACAAGCAGTGAAGAAAGGAGGAACCTGTGAAGAGTAACGCAGATCAGCAATACTGTGAGTCAGCCTTTACAGACACCAGTGTGGGCTGCCTTGGGCAGGTGGTCTGAACAATATCTAGATTTGTGCTCTTTGAGGATGGCCTGTCACATATGTGACGTGCCCCTTTTGGCCTTAAGGTTCATACATATTTACCAATATCTACTGCATGCTAATAACTTGAAACTGAAGCTAAGATGCCATATATTATTCTTCAAACACATTAGAGGAAATACTGCAGAGATAGGGAAGTTAAAAGGTGTCCCACTTCCTCCATTTATACATTTTTCCATACCACCTAAAGACATTTCTGTTATCTAGTTACCTTAAAATAATACTTTAAGTCAGCTTAAGTCAGTTTAAGGTGACAGTTAAATAAAGCCATTGTGTTCGAAATAGATAACACATTTATGGGAGCTTGTTGAATAAGAAAGTGGATTGAAAAGAAAGGATAGTAAACTGTGTTTTGTAAGGCTGTACTGGATGGTGCTTCTTCCCTGTGACTAGCTAACTTGCTTCCAGGAAGGTGGTAACCATGACATAAGTTTTTAAGCAGGAGACATAACCTGGAGCAATATCGGTTGGAGGCCTCTGTTGGAAAACTCTGAGAATTTCTCATTAGAGGAGCCTTTCAGGAATATAGCCTTTGAATATTTACTGTGCACTGGTGATGGAAGTTAACTTTGCAGCACTGGCCCTTTGAAGTCTTCTTTGAAGTCCAAGTGTTGAATCCTCATCTTCAATCTAATCTCTTGCCTTTCTAACTAAAAAAAATACCCTCACTATTCCTCCCAGCTGAAATAAGGAGACCTTCACTTCGTTAAGGGTGTCTTTTTTGTTTGATTAGCTGCTATCAATTGGTCTAGGCTAAGTCGTAAATACCTCTTTACACATGTAAGGAGTAAACTTTCTTCTTTTTTTTTCCTTTTTCTTCACACCAGTGATTTTTTGGCATATTTTAATTGAATATTTTTTTCTTTCATTGGGCTTTGTATTTGCTTAACCGCACTAGTGAATTACCTTTTTGAATTAGGTGAGATGAAAATTTTCTCTTCACTTTCCTGCATCATAATTAATTCAGTAAGCATTGTCACCAAACAAGTTTATTTATACATAAATACATAGCATAATAATAGCCTATTTAAAGACTGTGTAGAATAATAGAATGAGTAAAAAAATTCAGTGAAGTAGCTTTTATAATTCCTTAATTTCTTGGGGTATAATATATTGAAATTTGGTGTACTTCAGTTTCTTCCATATATTTCTCTGGATTCCTTTGTGCTGTCAAGAAGAACTCTCTCTGATTTGACAAGCAATTTATGTGAAATTTTGCTGTCATTATTATACTCATTTCATAAAATATTAATAAGCAAAGACAGATATGCTACCAACTCTATGTAAACACTTTTGTTTGTTAATTTATTCTTCCTTTTACCACCGCTAGCTATTTAGTTCAGGGAATATTTGTTTTTAAGGTAAGGTAAGACACTGGAATCCAAAGGTGGTCTGAACTACTTGAAGTACTGCAAAAAAAAAAAGAATGACAAAGTACAACTGGCTAATGCACATTCCTAAACACCAGAGATCTTCAGCTGCACTTATTTACAACTATTTCATGCTTTCCAGGTGCTCAGTTTCCTAAAATTACTCTAAGCAGTAGCCATTCATTGGAAAACTCCTCTCTCAATCAATTAATTGCAGTGCTCATATCTATTACTTTCCAGAAGCTTGGCATACAGCCAAAAGCTTCAAAGCCAGTATTTTTCACCTCGTACCGCATACCGTAGTTCTCCTTCCCAAGCCTGAGAAAAGCCTTGAGAATCTCAACCCCAGATGCATTAGGTTATTTTGGCAAACACCATTTACTTTTGATGAAAAACAACGCTCATCGATTATAGCTTATATTTGAAAAGTGCTGCTGCTGCCTTCAGTCCTTAGTTGTGAAGGCCTTGGCTGTGAAGCCATACTTTCTGCCTAAAAACACAGAATACTTTCCAGTTAAGCAATAACGATTTTCAAATTCTGTGGTTAGCAGTTTTATAGTGTGATATTTTAGTCATTTGTGCGTTGAAAAAGTAAGTACAATACATTTGCTTAGTATTTGATAAACGGAAGAAATGCGGGAATAAGCTGAGAAGAAGTGTTGGGTTTTTGCTTTCCATCTCTAGAAAGGCACGGTGTGAGGGTGTCAGGCTGTAACTGTCCATTAAGCAAGTCACACTCTCCAAAGTGGAAATTCACTACCAGCAGACTTACATGCATGTTTACTATCTAAACGTGGATATTTTCAGCTCATTACAAGACCACTTCACAAAGGACAAACCACAGCATAAGAAAACATGCAGCTCTCCACGCCGCAGGCTGTACTGTGGGCTGCCCTTAGGATCCATACAATTTCCTGTTCATGTATTTCCATAGCAGGCTGGGGCTGTTCAGTGGAGTGTACAGGAGATAAAGCCTTATTTTCAGTCACCTACATTTCTCACTGGATATGTGCAGATAAACATCTGGCATTGGTTTATGGCACACAGATATCCAGGACTCAAAAGAGCATTGACCAAATGAGAAACTCTAACGATACACTACAAGCAAGGACTTCTCTCTTTTCTCCTACTGCAAAATTTCAGCCCAGTCTTTGGACAGTGCTGTGACTGCGCCTTGCATTCCTGCCTGCAGAGCTGTGGTCATAATCAGCATCTTCCTTGTGCAGCTCTGCAAATATCTGCAAGTGTTACTGGTTACTGGGTAAATACAGCCCCTTTTCATTTGTCCCTGGTTCCCTTAGGGACAAACAAACAAAAGGAAGAGTACTGTTTCTCATGATGCATAAACAATTATGGAGCTCTGCCACAGGATGTTGTGGAGGCCAAAAATAGAAATGCTTTTTTAAATTATGTTAGATAAATGCAGGAGGATACAGTCCAGCAGTGACCATAAAGTGCAGTTGTCTACATAAGAATTTACCTCACAAGCTTCCTAAACTGAGGGCATCTTGGAGAATATACTGCCCTGGGCTTCTAGTATTGACTATTGTCAGAAACAGGATTCTGAACAAGATAAACCTTTGGCATAAATCTGTATAGCCATTTTATGTCTTTCTGCTTTTGTCATTTTTAATTTCTTAAGAAAATACTTTAATTAACACCAGTGTTAAAGTATGTACAGTCTCTCAGTATGTTTCTTATTTACCTTCTCCTTTAACCCACAAACTTATTTCCCAAAGCAATGAAGCAATAGAAAATGTTACTAAAATGTCAGCTTGTTTCATAAAATTATTCTCAGATTACCACAGCAGATTTTTTTAGTCTGACAGAAGATGGAAGCCAGCTTGCTGAACCAGAGTGGTTTCACGTCCTGCATAACAAGAGTACAGCTTGCAACACATTCTAAGCAAAATAAATACTCCATTGCTCTTTAGGAAAAATCATTGCTTTTTAAAATTTGCTAAATATTGAACTGGTTTATACTTACACCACCACATGCCATCAAGAATCTACAGGAACTGATCTGGGAGCTATTTGCACAGACTGCCCAGAGAAGGTTGTCCATCATGCAAGTGGCTAAAGACTTATGAATATGAATTGTTGTTAAAGGTGTAGATCCTTATCCGGCACTAATCAACTTCACTATCTCCAGCTGAGTCAGGCAGTTGAGGATAAGATCTGAAATTTAAATGACAACATAAACATTGAAATTATATATTTTAAATGTTTCTTCTTCATCAGTTGCTTGCTTTCAAAGGTCATATTTTTCCCTTTTAAATAAACTACTGCTCTTGATCTTGGAAATTGTTAGTAATTTAACTGCTTGTGAAGCAAGCTGGAATGAAGCCATACAAATACAAATGATTGTAATGAAAGCAGAATCAGGCCCGTAGCTTCATTCTTTTGTTGTTTTTGAATATTTTACTTCTTCCCACTCTCTCTCTAAATTTAAGCACCATGCACTAGCCTTTTTCCATACAAATACAGTGTTCTCTCTAACATCAGTAGAAATTGTTCATGTGACCTATGGATGTTAACTATGTGATTTCAGCTGGCAGTAATGGTATTTGCACAGTAGAGCTGTATTCATATATAGGAAAATAGTTCTTTTGCTAAGTACTTAATTCAGCTAGAAAACACCTAATCCAAATCACCCCCAGGAGCACATACAGTAAAGACTATTTACTCTGTGACTATGCATTTCAATAAAAGCTTCTAAACTTAAAGTCATTCTTTCATTAAATACAATCTGTCTCAATTTCATAGCATTAAAGTAAACAGGTTTTGAAGGAAATAATTTAGGGTTTTGCTAGGACAGGGCTAGGAGATTTCTATGGAAGAATATAATGATGTGCTGAAAGATTGTGCTGAATGCTTTTGCTTAAACATGTAGACATAAGATACATAGTCAGATGGCCACAGAGAAAAGGAAGGCTTTAAACAAAGTGTGAGAAGGAAAGAAAATTCCGTGATGTAAATAAGGGAATGCAAACTATGCAGGATTAGTTTCTTCAGAGACATTGCAAAATAGAACTGGACTCAGTGAGACGGGATGTATTTTTTGGGCAAATCTCCATAATCCTGTAAACTGTCATCGTCACTTGTTAACAAAATGTCTTGGCAGCCAACAGCAGAGAAGAAACAACCTCCACTTCGTTTTATCAATGCCAACCACCTCTTTCAAATAAATAGTTGTTGAAGATATTGTGAATGTCTTGTGTTGAACCACACTACCTCAAGCCAAAGTCTGCCAATGTCACATTTAGTAAGTGTTTGAGCTCTCTAGATCCTCTTGCAGGTAAAACCAGAAAGGTATATTTGCAGCCACAGCCTGAGCACAGGGTTGTAGATGCTCTTAAATCTCCTAAAAAGCTAAATACCAGCTAAGTACCAGCTAAAAGGCTAAGTAACATCACTGTACAGCATCCCATATACTTTAAACTTCTGGAAAATCTGAAATTTTGGTGAGTGAAGTCAGAAATTTATTAGAGATCATGTCTTCATAAAAGAAATACAAGGAATGAATAAGCTAATAAGATGAATACTATAAATTCCACAATGAAAAACAGGTAACGAAGCCAGTTGATAAAACTTTCGTGTTAAATATGAAGACAGTAAAGACTGGGGGATTAATGACACATTTCCAATTTCTGAGTTATTCTTGCAGCAATTCAGTTGTTGTCAGTTTGAGAGATCTGATTCGATCAGGCCAGCCCTGAATTTTCTATATTTCTGCAGGCTAATAAATATTGTGGCAGTGGCTTTTGGTTTTTCAAACTGTGCTTGGTCTAAAGAAAGAGACCGATTAATATATTTACATACTGCTCTGATAGCTGGAAGAAGTTGATAGTCCTGGGAGTCCCTTTGTCTGGAATGAAAGACAGAAGAAGAAATGTCTAGCCCTGCCTTATATCATGAAGAAAAAGAGAAAGCCAGAAAAGAATGAAGAGGGGAAGAGCAAAGGAGAAAATTAAAGAGAATGGAAAGGGGAATGAAAATTTCTGCAGTTGCTTTAATAACAGGTGATTATCTGACATTTATAAATTACCTTATCTATGACAACTATGTATTTTTTAGAAGGAGGTGATTATATATTTATGGGCTCTTTTGAAACCTGGAGATCCCCAACTTATCAATAATACCCCTGGATCCTTGAGACAGTAAATTCACAGAGCTTTGTGGTGCTATATAACACTTAAGGATGTGGCCCTCTATCACCAAATCGTAACAGCCATGCTTTAAAGCTTAGATGAGCATATTCAGCAGTAACCAAGCTGTCGCTACTGAAGGTGAAGTCTTTAATTGCATTCTTGAAATCCGATAGTTTGATATTCCTATTTCTCTTGTTCCTTATCTGAATCACAGGAAACGAAAATCCTCTTACACAATGAGCAGGGAACATTAGAAAGGACTAAATGGATTCTCTGGAAAAAAAATGTTTTGCATGTGAAATGTAGACTCTGGTCAGTTTTGCTTCCACAACTGTAACCCATGTAGGTAGTCATAAACTGATAATAGTACTTTCAAGTGGACATAGTATCAGAAACCACATTATTTGGAAAAAAAGAAAGCCAGAAGCTCTATTTCATTTAAGTGATGACTGATTAAAAGCAGTTCATTTGAAACCTGTTTTTATTGGCTGTGTCATGCTATCCCTTTCAACGTCACTTTCATATGAAAAAATATTTTCTTAAAAATAGCCCCTGGCTCTCTTGTAAGTATTAAACATGTCCACAGCACAATATTGAAAGGTTTTGATAAGCATTTTTGGGTTGTTATGTGTAGACATCCACATAATAGGTAAACAGTTTCAAAGAAATCTTATGGGGTCCAAACCCTGTTAAAACGTTAATTTTCGTAAGGATAACTAGTTCTGTCTCTAAAAAAACATCACAGGCTGGATGTCCAGTGTGTGCGTATAGCTGTCTATTCTGATTTCTTTGGAAGAGTCTTGTCAGAATTGAATGCAGTGCAACTGTTTTGCATGTGGGGTGTGAGAACTCCTGGAATCAAAACATTTCAAGCCAAAAGTTTGTCTATGCAAAAAATTTTTAAAGCAATTGTCTGAATATTTTTCTGCTTTTCAAATAAGAAATCAGTGGGAATTAGGTGAAGAAATACAATATGGGCCTAAGCCACAGATGAAAAAGAATCTGATGCCTACAGCGAAATTTTAATGATATGGAGGCACCTAAATTTAAGCATTTTACTAACCTGCAATGGACTTGGTCGGGATCACCCAACATGAGAACTCTCAGGCCAGTAGGTTTTCACAAGTATATTCAAACACTGTCTTCAGAAAGTGTGCATACCTATTGCATACCTGAAATCTTAAACTCACCATGAACTACAACGCCATCTTTTCTATAATATAACAGCTTAATTATTAAGAGAAGTTAAATACTATATTTATTTAATAATCCCTGCAAAATTCATAAACAATATTCAGAAAAGAGACAAGTTCTTAGGACACCTGACATCTGCATTGATGGGCTGTCATAGCACAGTCATACTTGACCACTTCCTCTTCAGCATTATGAACCTTGTGCTCTTCATGGCATAATGGTCCTGCTCCAGCACCATTATGGAGAATAGCGGAATAGAGAACACATTTGACCTATCCTAGCCAATATTTCTATGGCACAAACTCTTACTTTGAAGAGGATTTGCAGGCCTGTAATCCCGCAGACTGAGGAGGGAATAGAATCCCTGTTTTCTAGTGTCTCATGCAATGGTGTTTCAAAAAAATTAAACCCAGGTAAATCAGTTTGCTGTAACTGAGTAACTGACAGCTAATTCATGAGGAAATATCTAACAGAGTGAGACAAACTTGAACTGCTTATTGTGTTTGTGCCCATGAACCATGTTCCTTACAGTTTAATCACCCACTTTTGTTGTATGAGGAATTCAGGTATTTATCCTTGCTCCAAACCTCTCTATATAGATCTAAACTTTGGCACTTCTGAGATTCTTGTCCTAGAAGATTATTCTTAAAAATGTTCCTATACTTCTTCATTTATATGAAAGATACAATCTTGAGGCATACTAAATAGCTTTTATACTGTAGAGGAGTGTCTTGTAGGAATAAGACAGTGAACCTTTTGTAGCTTGACAAATACTATCTATAGGAAGGCAAAGTGAATATTCTGTAGTCAATGCTGTGTATACAGTTTAGCTTGGCACTGTTAGTTCTCTGTGCAATTGGCAACATTTGGCTGAAAACTACTCTTTTTTTGGTTTTGGGTTGGCTACTTTAACAGTAGTTAGGATTTCAACAAGCATCTCTAAAACCATTAATCATATAACAGCTGCTGCCACGGCCTATTGGGAAGTATTAGTGAAATGACAGTATTAATGCCATTAATGCAGAATTGTTCTAGTGCCCAGGGTAAGGGAAATAATAAACCACAGTAGTAAAGCTGTACCCTCAACTTGTAAATGTAAAGGAATATCCTTGTAAAAGAGGTGAACTGAGAGGGCTAATTCTGGCAAATTTATTCCAGTGACTCACACTGCTTCGTTGTTAAGAAAAACAATGAGAAAAAAATTCGACCTTTTATAAATTCAGTAAAACAAAGTTTAGAGGTACTCCTTCATATCTCCCATGGCACTAAGGTATACAATGAACCATCTATGAGACATCTTAAAATCAGAAATTCCTTAAAGTTAGCAATATTTTTCTGTTTTCTCAGAGTATAAAAGTGACAAGATGAATTATGCCAAATAACACAGAAAGTCGTTATTTTTAGCTCTGATTCAACAGAAGATTTACAGACAGATTAGTAGTCACCAAAGAAGTATTTGCATCTGTTGTTTATGTTATGACATCTGAGATCAAAGTAAGGCTTGAAACTGAGGAAAAAGCTGAAGATGTGAGGAAGGAAAAGCTATGGAGTATTAAAAACACTGAGGAAAATTTTGAAATGAAGGGGTTACATGGGTTGAAGCCCAGAGGCTGGATCCACCAGCCTTCTGAACTCTCTGCTCCTCATTCCCCAGATTAGGTACACATAGTGTGTGTGCCTGTGAACCATTCCAGCGACTGTGGGAACACACCATGTTTAAACTGAGGCCTGGATTGGCCTCGGGCTTTGCTGAATGTCCAGTCTTTGCAGCACCGTGTCCAGTGTGCCTAATTCTGTGTAGCCATGGTGATAAAACATTTCTGTGGCTGAACCTAACAAAGTTAGTACTGAGTTGCAGTGGCAGAAACAAGTTCAGTGAAAACCCAGCAGTGGAAAATAAGGCAAAATAAGGATCCTTTCTAAGGACATGCTAAGATTTTTTAAGTAAGTGTAAACCTTTGAGTAGCTGATTTTAAGTCATTTGAGGATCTCTTTGAAGAGATAATTGATGTGCATTCCTACAGTTGAAGAAAGAACTACTAACTGCCTTGTAAAAGAGTGGATCACCAACAGGCAGAAAACCACCACAAAACCCCTACTTGAGCCACTGTTTTTAATACATGATTAAGCCTGTTATGTAGATAGCTAAGAATGAAAAAGAAGAAAGACTCCTATCGTTTAACTGCACAACTCAGAAAATTACTAATGGTCAGGACATCCCATAATAATCAGTTTGCTTGTAAAATACAGTGCAGGTCAGTGCAGTCAAAGGCATTTCCATTTATCAGATTTCAGAGAGCTTTGATAAAACAGTTTACTGGCTTCCTTTCAGTTCATATGCCCTGATCCTGTACTGAGATCTCTGTGAGAGCAAACTATGTAATAACAAATGCTCACAATTTCAGCCCTTATACAAATGTACCAGCACAGTCATATACACACTTGATAATACTGGTCTATACACGTATGCAAAGGCTGGGACTAGGAAGTCCTTGCTCTTTTTCAAAGAACAGGAGTCATAAATTATATCAGTTTGTCTCTGTCTGCAAGTTGCCTGGCTATGGTAAGTGTTGGGACGATGTGTTGACTGACATTGTCATCTTAACATTATTTATGGCCCTTCTTGGGCACAGTTAAGCGAGTAGAAATTGAACAGACACAAAATGTTATTAACTATGAAAACCAAACAAACTTACCAGAAATACTTTCTTTCTCTCAGCACTCATTTACATATTACTGCGGCTATTACTTGGAAAAAGTGTGAATAAGGTAAAAAAGGTCTAAAGAGAAGGCTGACTTTAAGTTGGCATTGTCTTATAAAAATATTTCAAGTCACTGTGTGGATTTAGATTATTACGGAATGTTCTGTTCTCTTAACGAACGTGACATTAGATTTGTCTGGATGAAAATATTTGGATTATTTATTTATGTTGGAAAAACTGTATGAATTTAAATTTAATTTAATGAGCTAACTAACTTGTCCTTTAATGGTATGAAAGTTTCATTAAATTTGAGAAGAAAATGCAGTTTTAAACAAAATTAGGAGGACAGTTAAAATATCTAATTTAATCTGATTTTGGAAGTTAACATAGAGTGAAGTATAGCTGTCATGTTTTGTCATCAGTTCTGATGTTCTGTTACAGGTTTTTTCCTTTTAAAAAAATGGACTTTTTCTAGCACAAAGGCTGGTCTGCACTTTGAATTTCAATGTATTTATCTCACACAATTTTCTGAGCAGAAACCATACTGTTTTATTTTTTAAATAACTTCAAAATCATTTTAAATCATCCAAGAGACAATAAAGCATCTTTTTGTGTTTGTACCTTATTTTACATAAAACTATTCTGGAAGGATATTTATAGCAATTAAAATTCACTCAATTTTTTATTAAATGATCATAATCACATAATAAATCCTTCCAGTACCTGAAGGTGCTCTACAAAGGAGCTGGAGAGGGGCTCTTCAGCAGGAACTGTAGTGGTAGGACAAGGAGAACGACTTTAAATTGGAAAAGGGTAGGATTGCATTGGATATTAGGAAGAAATTTTTTATTGTGAGGGTGGTGAGGCACTGGAACAGGTTGCCCAGAGAAGCTTTGGATACCACATCCCTCTAAGTGTTCAAGGCCAGGCTGGATGTGGCTCTGAGCAACCTGGTCTAGTGGGATGTTCCTGTCCATGGCAGGGGTGTTGGAACTAGATAGTCTTTAAGGTCCTACCCAAAACATTCTATGTTTCTATGATTTGTTATTAAGCAATCATTTTGCTGAGTTACCAAAGGGCAACTATTCACAGCATCTCAGGAATTACAAATTGAGTAAAACTATTTGGTCATCTATTTCCTTCCTTGAAAGCTCAGGATTATTTCCTAAAGTATATCCCTCCAACTATTAAGTCCACCATAGCTAATTATGTACTGTATATTCCACTTTTAGCATTCAGCTCACTCTTCTCAATAAAAGCTTTACAGTCCATGCACAAGTAGAATAGGCTTTAAGCATAAAAGAAATAAAATGAAATACCAATCTGATTAAATTTTCAGGTCTCAGAAAGCCAGTTTATATTAAAAATCATTCTTACCACACTGGGTTTGTGAACCATGCGCTAAAAGATGGGGATTATGAAGATCCATTGCAGCAAAGGATTCAAACATACTTTAGCTGGTTCGACTGATCTGCAGTGCTGTCTGTGCAAAGACCCTCTGCTGTTCTTAAACATGTCAGTGAAACACATCCACCATTGAGCTGTTCTTCATATTTGTGATTGGTCATTTCAGTCTTTTACATGTCACTAATAATTTGTCTGAAGCATCTTGGCAATAAAAGGGCAAATGGGACTGGCATCACATTTTAATAATGCATGGAAGAGTTCCATTCACATTTATGACGATATTTGTTTTTTAAGCAGTACAAAACAACACTGAAGTAAGAAACAGCTGGTAGAAAACCATTTTTTCTGTCAACAATTTTGTGACATATAACTGCAGCTTTCTGATTTTGATAGTTCACACAGTGCTACCTTCAGAAATATGGTGTTAACATATTATTACAAAGAGAAATTAGAGCTGCCCTATGAAGGAAAATTACTGGGACGGCCTATGTTTTAGTTTATTATTTCACAGGTGTATCAGAGACTTCTTGTCAGACAAGCTAGCAGACTTGTGGAAAGTTCACAGAAGCCAGGAAGCTGTAAGTTCAAACATCACTTGTTTTTTAGCCACTCCTTGTATTTCAATGTGCTTTATAGTTATGACTAAACAGGGACTCACATTCTTAATTTTAGCAGCGGATGAGTTATCAGTGTGAGCCTCCTTTTTACCTGATAAATTCATGGACCCATCTGTCGAACACAATCTTTTCTGGCAGGATGGAAACAGAAGCTACTTCTTAGATATTACAGAGTTAACTGTCACATACGTGAGTACACTGTCACCACCAGGAAGGTGGGGAATGGATTAAACCCTTGTTTTGAGCTGTCCAGTAATCCAGAGCTAGGATCCCTTCTGCATTACATAAATAAAAACAGGATATGAACGCATTACATTCACATATAACTAGGTGAATCCCTGATCTGCACTGAGTATCTGGGAGGTAATACAAGATGAAAAAGCTAGACTACTTTTCTCTTACGTTTTTGTAATATCCAAATATAAACCTTTCGGGAATTTTGGTAGTACAGTTAGAGAGATTTCTTCATATTTCTTGCAAAAATCTGCTTTCACTCACAAAGATAGGCGGTTCACCAGCGAAAAGCTGTGCAACCATCTTGGGTAAAGGGGGACCTTGAAGTAACAGAGACTAACACAGATGTTAACAAGAGCGTGAAGAAGAGGAAATAGAATCACATTTTCTAAACACTCGACTGCATGTTTGGATAAGGGACTTTCATCCAGAGCAGAGTTTTGTAGTACATTTGAGATTTTTTTTTCTATTTCTTCTTGGCAAGTAGAAGAAATCCTACCTGGAAGAATCATTCAGATCAGTCAAGATATTGCAGTGTTCCAGCTGAGCCTCTACTCACACTTGTCACAGATTTGAGGATGCCAATAAAGAAGATGCTTTTATGCCATGACCTTCTCTCATGTGGCAGCAGTGGACTGAAAGTTTGCTTGGAATATCCCCTTCTATGGGGTACCATGAAAGCAGAGATCTTGCTTCTGCCCATCTGTGAAAGATCTGCTCTTGAACTGCTAAGCCCAAAAAGATAAGCTTCAAACAAATCCCCAACATCTGATCTTTCAGGAAGTTCAGTTCTCGACTGGAACTCTACAGCTCATTTTATGTAATCCTTTCTGCATTCTTCCTTTTAAGGAAAACATCTTTGTGGTGGCCTTGCAGTTCACTTGCAAAGAAAGAAATGAAGTCCTGTTTTCCTACTTTTTGTCTTTACACTGACAAAAAGAACAGTGACACTATTTCCACTGTTATCACACAGAAATCCATTAAACAATCGACACACTGTGAAGAAATTTACACCTCCCCTTCCTCTTTCCTGCTGGGAATTTGTGGTAGCATGGTAATTTATTTCAAGTGGAACAGAAGCATTTCTGTTTTAGTTTTCTTTTCATGTCTAGAAACTAGAAGTTTAGTCCAAATGTGATAATGGTTAATAATCCCTATGTCCACACTTGCACTAATGTCAGCAGCATACCTTTCACAAGAAAATAATCTTGAATAGCATGTTAATAGGTTTACAGTAAAAGGAAAAGCCCCAATGTTTGGTTTTAGAGCAGATTAGAATCGTAGACAGCTAATAAAAAATAAAATAAGAACATTCCTATTGGCTTTGGGATGGTATTTTTACCTGTTCTGGAGCTGAAAGTCAAAAAGGAAAGCCTCAGGAATGAAATCCGGGCCAAATTGTGGGTACTTGCAAAACCTCGTTTGACTTTAATATGTCAGAATTCCAGACTTTATCTAAGCTTCCTGTGTCATCCCCTCCCCCCCAAAAATCTGTGTCCTAAGCCCATATTATTTGACCTAATGGAAATGAAAACACAGCATTACCTGAATGTAAAGAATTGGATCCCAATGAGACAGGGATGCATTGGGGAATCAGGAGTTTCCTGACCTGTTGCCCCCCAGGTCTCTTTTATGGCTCAGCGGGCTTTGGCACTCTTGTCCCTCCCTCATCAGATCAAACCTTCAGGCATGGCATAGAGTTAAACCTCTTTCTATTAGCAACAACACCAGGGATGGAAAACCTGTGTTCTGAAAAAGAGAATACCTATCTCAGAACATTTATTTTAAAGTATTTTTATGGCTTATATTTAGATTTTTTGTGCTCTGCGCAGAGGGGTTTGCAGGTGACAGTGGTGTTCAAATGTACCCTGCAGTGACCAATATAGTTTCCGTGGGTCCTCTGGGAGCAGCAGATGTGACCTTGATAGAGTCATAGTTACAGCATTTCTTTACTACCTGGCAGGATTTTCCATCTGTTTCCAGTACTGAAGAAATCGCTGTGCCGTAATGTTTTGACTACAGGGCATGAACATTATTGCCAGCTATTGGGCAGAATGTATAACTATCAACATGATTGCAGTGTACAACTCAGTGAAACAGCTGCCAAACTTTCCTTGGGATTCATGAACACTTTGTTCTCTACTATTATAAGACAAAGTGTGATAGATATGAGCATTATTGATGTCAATTCTCCTTTTGATCAAGCAGCTGTAGTCATGAGAAATGTTATCCTAATTCCTATATGTTCTGCACATATGGTTAAACTAATGACCTGAAAGTCTGCATTTGTATACAGCAACTACAAAGTCAGTAGAACAGATATCTTTCCTTACCCATGAGGGAGAAGAATATTACCACATGGCTGTCATTATGAAAATGAGATTGAAGTAAAATCCTGAATCGGAATACTTGAAAGTTTAAGAATATCTATATTTGATTTTGAGCCCTGGTCATCTCTGATTCTGAAGAGTTACAGCATGTTTGAAAGGCCTAGGATATTTTCCTTTTATTTAATAGTCCTGTTATTCTGATATGTTGGTTTATTCAGTGTAATTTTTATTATGTTGTAAATGCTTCTGAGTTATTACTAAACCACTCTTCTGACTGTGTTTTACTTGGCAAGAAAACATTAGTCTTATTGTTAGGCATGACCTACTTGGGATTTATTGTAAAATTAAAAGTATAGTAGAAGGAAGGACAAGAGAGCAAAACCAGTGATAAATGCTAAGAATTCATATAAGATCTGAGTGAAGTACAGACTTATAATAACTGGTGTGTCTCATCTTTGACTCATGGCTCTGTGTTTTCACTACATTAATCATGCCAGAAGGGTTGTCACTTCATATTTGTGAACTGTGAAGGTCCGTCAGGGCAAGGGCCTGTACATGTTCCTGGATTACAAATCGGAAATGACTGTGATTGTTATCACTTTGGGCACAGGGACACTGTGTAGAAATTTGCAAACAAAAGTAGCAACTTAATCAGTGACAGAGTGAGCCTGACAGCTACCCTGCTGCTTCGCTGGGAATGCGGGAGCAGCACGGGTGCCAGGACTCCTGGATCACCAGAAATATATTAATATTTAGATTATCCAAAGGACATATCAAAGACATCTGAACAGTTTCTTGCTATTAAAAAATAATTAAAACCATTCTGCTTCTCTATTAGTATAATGATTTGAATTTGTATTGAACAAGCATGAGCCTTAAACAATTCATGTCTAATTGTGGCCACTAAGTATAACAGTTGCAAATATATGACTGATGGCTTCTGTTTTCCCCATAAAACCAGATGTATTTTCAAGTTTCTGCATCCAAACTGCCCATCTCTTTGTCTGCCAATCCATTTCTAGTGTATGTACCTATTGCTCTATCATTTGTTATGTCTTTACTGCGTGAGTGCTCATGGACAGACTTAGTAGTTCATCTATGAATTTATTCGTACTATCTTTGTTAAGAACAGCAATAGAAACTGTGCATCAGCCATAAAAAGAGAAACTACTGACAGTGAGTTAGCAGACATGTAATTGAAGGCTGAAAATTTCCCCACTTTAGCTCATGATTTCATGACTTACAAAAGAATGCATCACAATAACATTGACTTCCAGTAAGAGCTGTGATTATGGTAAACTGAAGTAGGAGGGAATATTCTTGCCAGGTCCTAGAAAAAAAAAAAAGGGAGAAAAATGCTTCTCCTAAAGTAAGGCTTTAGGACAGAAACTCTTCCATCATTCCTTTTAATTAATCTCCTCTTTCGTTGACTTAACTGCAGGAATATCTCCAAAAAGTTTTTATTTTCAGATTTTCCCTAAATTTAAACATTTGAAATGGCTTTTATTCTACAGAGTTATATTAAAATAGAGATTTTCAATCCTGTTTTCTTGTTATTACTGCTGAGTTTGTGCTCAGTGTTAAGCACAGAACAGCCCAGTTCTGCTCTCATTATTGCAATCCCAGTATGGTTATTCCTTTAGCAGTTAATGGAAATAAAAATGCTCATTCCCACTAGAGAAACCACAGTTCTACGTTTTTCATTTATAGATTGTGGCATTCAAGAAGTAAACTCAGGGCAAGGATTTGATCCCCATAATCATATCCTGAATCTTACTCCAACAACTGGGGATGAAGGAGAATGCATCAGTACACGTTTACCTAAAGGAAACACGCTTGCTCCCTTTCAAAATCTCAAGAGGAATGTAATGAGAAAAGGGACTAGAATTGTCTTTATATGCTTTGGCTGCTCTCATATTTCCTATTAGAAAAAAAGTTCTTATCTTTCTGTGCAATTATTAAAGCCATAAAAGGATATATATCTTGAACTATGTAATTTCAGATAAAACAAGGCACTTTTATGTTATTAAGTTTCCTAGTCTACTCTACAGGCTTATTTAAATACATGGTATTTCATTACATTGTTTAGAGACTCAGTTATTTTCACTGCTACTTGTAAAACAGTTTTTATAATCTATTTGGTGGAATCAACTCATCCTTATTTTATATATACATACATGTATGTGCATATGTAGATATATGCATATGTGTACTCAATATGTGACAGTTTCACTCTGAGATTTTTATGCATTTTTCTGATTTTAATAACTATTGGAAGGAAGTATTTAGCAAGATTTTTATTTATGTATTTAATACACTGTTTGACATGTATGAAGGAAATCACATCCATCAGCATGAGAAGAAACCAAATTTTGAGGGCTGCATGTATTTTGGCAGGACCATCTTCCCGGCACGCTGTTGCACATTCATTATAATGCTGAGAATTATAGGTATGTCTGGAGGCACTTAGAGATTAATGGGTATATATAGAATTTCAAGAATGGGAAGAAAAGGTGTTAGAGTTTGTACTAGCAGTTAACTTTTTTATAGTGCTGTGGGAAATTGAAGCTCTTTGTTTACTGTTACAGATATTTCTGGAAATTTTATTTATTTATGCCTTAAAAATATGAAGAGATCCCAGCAGAGATGTATCAATATAATTTTTTAATGTCTGTTTTAAAGCTAAGGTAAACATTGCCACGTATCCAGAACATCTATCATTAAAGTTCTTGTGCCCAGATTATTGTAATAAAAGTTGAGAACCATAAATACAGCTAAAATTTACAGGACACAAATTAACATTGCTGCCTATGTACATTAAACCCCATAATTTAAGAGATAATATGTATATGCTTATGTAAATCTATGCACATAAATACTGTGTGTGAGAATATGTAAACTCTTGTTTTGATATTAATTCATTATTGACTGAAGTAGTTCAGCAGATTTCAGGTTTTGGCCTCCCTGGGTTCTGCAGGGGAATGGATTTTACAGCACGTAGAGGTTTTGCTCTTTGCTATGGTAGGTACCAATGGACAAGAACATCTTTCTTCAATATAAACTAGAATCAAGGTGTTGAAGCCAAATGCTGAACACAAGACATAAAGCATAACAAGACATAAAATGCTGAACACAAGACATAAAATCATATTTGCCATTACTAGGCAATGCAAAGGAGGAAAAAAGGACAAGGTTCATGATTAAAATACTAGTATTCTGTGTAGTCCAGATAGGAGTTTTATAAACATTTTTCTCTAAATAGGATATGTTGAGGTGAGGGATCTCACTGGCTTACAAATATCTTATCCACTCAGCTGCTTTATCTTGTCAGAGATTTTACTAAGTCAGAAGTTGGTAGCGGGATTCTCTGCTCTCACAGGAGACCATGAACCATGCTGTACAAACAGATGTGTTCTGTTTCTATTTTTCCGTGTGTTTTGAGCTAAAGTTAGCTGCACAAACACTAATTGTGGACACACAGTGTTCCTGCACTTTATACAGTTTTCTGAATAAAGGAAAAAACCCTACCATGATTCAGTCCTTACCAGGTGCCAGTGAGACATCATAAGACAAGGAGTGCACAATATGATTTACATTTCCTGTAGCAATCAAACTTGAGGAAGCTTTCATTGCTCTCTATCACCTAGGAAAAGATCAGAGATATGTTTCAGTTGTCCTCACCAGCGGGTGATTTATGATAGAAGCACACACACAGAGGATGTGATACAGAGTGTGCAGGTCATGAGTGGTTAGTGTTATAAGATTGGTGGGATGCCTAGAGTGGATGTTTTGTGTATCTCTCTGGATAAAGGTAAAAATAAGTAGTTGCCTGGAACAGCGAGGAAGTTGTTTTATGGACCAGAGGATGCCTTTGAATTCCTGTAGCCCAAGTGTACTGAAATTGCAGTAATTTCAGTGGTTTCAGTGCATCTAAACTTGCAATTTATACTTTCAAAAAAAATTAAAAATTGAGACTGATTGGCAGTCACCACTATGATATAATGTACTGGGTCTTCAGTTGACTTTGAGACTTCATATCAGGTTAATGAAAGGCAGAAGGGTAATCTGCAATATGCACAGGAAAGATAGAAAAATGATAACAAAAAAGAATTTTTGATTTTTTCGTCAGGAAAATCCTAAGACAGAGAACTGAAGAGCTGAAGGCAGAGCACATGGCAATGAATAGAGATTCGCCTTCTGTTATATATATATAATAGGAAAAGAAGAATCTTGTTGAAAGACTAGAACATAAAGCCACTGAGTCTTAATTTCACAACCTTCTCAGAAAAGTGTGCCCATATGTCATAGTGATGAGTGTCAGAAACCAAGCAGAATTAAAAATAGATTAAGTAGTACAATGTTAAATCATTATATTATCTCCTATAACAAATATAGATTCCAAACTATAGTCCAGCTTCCCAGGTTCACTGAAAGTTTAGCTATAAGCTGACAGAGCAATATAGTAACCAGAACTATTTATGCAGTTTAAGATTACATTTTTCAAGAACCATATGCAATGCACTAAGGAGACATTTCAGTGGAACTAATTTCAATTATAAGTCCTATGCACATAAGCTAGGAATGAGCCAAAAGGTGTTTAAGTATTATTCTACACAGAAGTTGTTCCAAACTTTGTGTTTCTAAAACGTAGACCTCACCAAAAGTATCTTTGCTAAAGAAAATTAGTTAGTACCACACTTTATTAGAAAACTATTTTTTAAAAAAATCCTCACAGATGTTAATTTGTTTAGGATGATATGTCAGACGTTGCATTTTCTATAACTATGTCTTCACTTTCAGTGTATACTGAGGATGGTTCATATTTTCAGTCAACTGTAAAACCAGATTAATTTAGTTTATAGAAGGAAGTAGTTTAGAAAATGGTCAAGAAAGAAAAGAAATTGTAAATGTCAACATTCAACAGGATAATTCTTTGAACCAGAAATATTATTAATCAGTAGAAAGTGAGAACATATTGTTATGATTTACTTGTTATAAGAAGCTTCCTTGTGGGATCCATTTAATCATGTTTGATATGATTCTCAGTTATGCTCCTTGTTGACTTTATTAAACCTTAAGGTTAAAAAATTAGTTGTATGAACTAATATTCATACAAAAGTAACTGAAATTTATTCCTAAATGTTTTGTATGCTTTTGTAGAAGAGGTAATTAATTGCATTTCATGTGACAAATTTCACTCATATAGATTTTTGGAGTTTAGGTCTAGAAATGGCTAAACTTTTAGAATGACATGAAACTTCAAAAACAAATTGGAAGTATTTCTTGCCACATACTTAATGAGGAACTGAAATTTATATTTGAATATTACAATATTGGGTAAACATAGCTGAGAGTGTCTTTAAATACCTTGAAACAAAGAACTATGTGTTGCCCATATCTTGTATTTCTATTCATAATAAAGTACAGTAATTGATAAAAAAATACTTCCCCTTCCAGTTTCCTAAGATTTTAGTTGGATGCCACACAGCGTATTCTTCCACCATCATTATCTGTTACTGCCTGTTATATTTTATGTACTTTACTAAATAACAGAAGATGGTACAGAGATGCCAAGACACCACTGACACAAGCTTGGATATCCACAAATGGATTGATTTTTCAGAGACTGCAGTTTCTAAAGTAGCCTAATAAAAGTAACTTGAGTTTAATAAATATCTGCCAATTTATAATTGCAGAGCTGGTTCATGCAATAATTTCCCAGATGGTTCTGCAGAGTGCCTCCCTCTGGAGGTATATTCATACATTCAGAAACTTCCTCAATCAATGTCCTCATTTTATTGATATGGTCTATCCAGAACAGTTTCTTTTATTTATATCATTGTGTGCAGCTTGCTTTTCTTAGGGTTTTTGTTTGTTTGTTTGTTTGTTTTGTTTTGTTTTGTTTTTATTTTTGTGGTTTTAATTCAGGAGACTCCTCTGTTTACTTGATTTCCTTCAAAAAGTTTCATTAGGAGGTGAGTCTTACAAACCTCTTCTCAGTTCAGTGGAGATTTTACTATTGAGTTTGATTCCAAATATTGAGCATGCAAGCTTAGGTCTGAAGCACAGTAATAAAAAACCCTAGGAATAATGAAATCAATATAACTATAAAGAATCATAAAATGACATAATTTGTCTCGTTTTTACCTGAAGTATTCTCCACAGTAATGGATTTTTCACAGTTTGCTCGCAGAAGAATCCCTATCAGTATTTTATTACCTGTACTGTTAGAAAACTTTTCACCTAATGTGTAAAAATTAAACTTCTGTTACTGAAGCTTCATGGAAGTGGAAAGCAGGTCATTCACTTTCCCTTGCATTTTTGTATTAGCTTAGTAAGTTATTTTCTTGTTAGTCTTCTTATCAAGCTAAACATTTCTAAGTCTTTCTAGATTTATTTTCTAGGTTTATGACAATTCTTGGTTTTCTGTACACTTTTCCAAATAATGTACATCTTTCTTGAATTGCAACATTCAGAACTGAAAAAACAATTGTTGCAGACCCTATACTTATGATGAATGCAGCAGAAAGATTACTTCGTGTGTTTTGGAATAATCTCAAACACGTGTTATCCCTGATTTCTTCTGACAAAACGATGTCTGGTCTTTATCTGAAGGAGAAAACCTGATGATTTGGGTTTTTGGTTTGTTTGGTTGGTTTTTAGCTAGCTGAGAGATTCCTCTACATTCATAGCACACTTTTGTTTCACTGAAGGTTGCTATAAACCCAAGCTCATCCTCCATGAGGACAAGTGTCATTAGTGTATTGGAAGTCAACTAGACAAGAAATCTCAGTATCAGTCAGCTGGGGCTGAATCAAACAGTGTTTGGTCATTGAGTGAGGAGAACGCAGCTGTGGTTTCACTGGTCACAGTGGAATTGCATCTATTCAATTATGCCTTATAGCCAGACAGTAAACATATGATACACCAAAGATTCAGACGTTCAAGGAATCAAGGATTTAAGGAAAAGTATCATTTATGTGTTTGGAACATTTGGTTTGGAAAAAACAGTCCAATGTTCCAGTTCAGAAATGAACATACATTCTCTGCAAGTCATTGTTTGTTTTTCTGTCAGGAACAGAATTTGGAAAACCACACTATTGTGATTGAGAGTTGAAATATAAAAAATATCTGAGTAAGAAGTCAAAATGATGAGTTACAATATTACAGAAAATGAAAATGCAAAAATATATACATTATGAAAATTAAAAATATGTATGTATATTACTTTATGAAAATGCAAAAACAAGTACAGAATAATTGTGCAAGTATCATGCTAATATTTACTTTTATTAACATGCAACTGAAAAACTAACAGCCTTATTTTCTTGCTTCTTTAAGGCTAGAAGTATGGGTACATTGAATTAAGAAAAAGGAAACACAGCTTTTACAGCCAGATCTCCTCAAAAGTGTTTGTTTGACTACCTATGGAGTTGCTGTATTAGTTTTCTGATTCCTCTTAGAATTGAAACCCATAAATGTATTTCATAACCAATATATTTCATAACCAGTATATTTCATAACCCATGATTTTGTGACAGCCCCATATACCACATATCCCTAGATGCCCTTCCAGGATTCCAATTTATGTAGCAGTCACTTAAGGCTTTCACTTCAGCTTGCAAGGTTGATTTCATAAATTTACTGAAGTTACCAGTATGCATCCTGTATCGCCTTAATGTAGGTAATCAGTTAAGGTTGTTTCAAAAGTGGTACAGATCAGAGTTTTAATATTTGTGCATTATTCATTGCCTTTTTGTGCCATCCACGTTCACTGTCCTTGATTCTCAGTAATCATACATGGACAGAAATTGTGGAAGGATTGTTGTTCTTTACTCATTGGATATGTAATACAAGAAGTTTGAACCATTGTAAATTTATCATTTTATCAATCTTCATTGACAAATAGCTTGTAGAATTTGTTTTAAAATAAATGCAATATTAGCTTTTTCAATACACAAATAAAATCACTTTTCTCTGTGATAAGGTCTTTCCTAACCCCGTTCTGCTTGTTCAAAAGTCAAAGAAATTCTAAAGTATTCTATGTATTTCTACTTCTTCCAGTTTATTCCCACTATGGCTGTTTGTGCATTTATAAAACACAAATCATATCAGATGTCATTTTTATATCTCACTCCCCGAGGCAGTTTGTCACTGCGGGGAGGTATGACCTTCCCTCAAACAGAAAAACAAAGAAGAATTGAGCTTTCATTGGTTGTGTTGTGGTGTAGCATTACTAGTACATATTCATGTTTGCAAAGCAAGACAACACAAAACCACTCTTACAAAATAACACTGGTCATTGTCTTGCTATAATTACAAATGATGTGCAGTCTATGGTAGGAGGAGAACAGTCTATTGTTACTTTAGCTTGTATTCTTGTTGTAAGGCACTGTATGAAAATATTATTTGGATATCATAAGAATTCTTAACATATAGTTGTTACCTGGGACCAACATTATTTGATCAAAATAAAAGAAAGAGCTCTTATTTTATTTATAAGCCATCTGCCATGAACACTTATCATTTACACAGACCCTAAGTTAGAGCTTCCATTTTAACAGTTCCATTAGTGTTTGGGTCGTTTCTGTGAGATTATTCAATAAACATTGTCCAGAAAAGGCTAGATACTTTTAATATATAATCCTCTGGAATGTTTATTAACCAATAACACTGAGCCTTCTGACAGTTTTATTTCTCAGAATGTTATAACATTCTTATGCATCCCACTAGTAATTCAGCATTACCCAAAACTCCTCTGCAATGTAATGAGTCTTGCTGAAAGCAGATGCAGCCAAATTAATAGCAAGTACATCAATTTACTGTGGAAACCCATATAGTTGGAGCAGTGGGATGAGGGGGAAAGAATGCAGAAAATAATTCTGTTCCACTTTTGAAAAAAAAGTAGCTGAAATAAGTAGATACAGTAATTTAAGGACTTGTTTAATTCAGAGTCTCTGGAGAAATTGAATTTAACTTAATTATAGAATGAAGGAGTTCTAGAAAATGACTTAAACCCCTAAATGTTCTTGAATTTACTTCTGTGAATAGGTTTCTATGTGTCAAATCTTCTGCGAGGCCACCCTGCAAGGATCCTTTTATCACCTAGTAAATAGATGCTATTGCTCTTAACTAACCACAAAGAAAGCTCAGTTCATATGCTTAATACAAGGCCTCCAAAAAACGGAAGGCTTCAGATGAAACTCCATTCTTGGTCATAACGAACCTGGTAAATTGTTGGCTTCCTGCAATAAAAATAATAGGTGAAATCTTGGCCTATTGAAGCCAATGGGAATTTTGTCATTGATTTTAACAGGGCCAGTATTGCAGCCAATAAATCTGCTGAGCAAACTAAAAGAAGTAGCTGAAGGAAGGAAGGAAGGGGAATTAATGTAACAGAACCCCTATGTTACTTAGTCCTTGTTCAACCCTCCTTTGCCTGAGAGAACAGCTCTTGATACTCCAGAGATGTGCTCACAGAAACTATTGTGGTGGTATTCTGAACAGCAAATATTTACAAAAACATATAATGAGTAATTCTGAAACAGGAAAGTCAGTTTTGTTGTTATAATGAGTCAGTCTCAGATTCAATCTGAGGCTGTTCTACGGGTGAGTAACCAAGAACAATTGCCAAAGACTGGATACCGTGGGGACAGTGTTAGACTGGAATAATTAAAAGTATGAGTTATCCAATATGCCTTAATCTATGGCTGTGTTCTTGCTAGTCAAAACTGCTGTAGCTCCACACAGATGCAATCACAATCACAATCCTCTGTGTAATGTCAGTAAAGTAACAGGCAAAGAAAATTACTTAAAAATAGACATTTCTTTGTGTATTTATATCCCTATCTGTGGGCTTTTTATTTATGTGTGAAAACATCTAATTTCTGATTTCTGATGTGTAATAAATGCAGTTATCATATTTTTGCAGGGGTTTTCAGAGGCACCCATTGCACACAAGCACCACGTGCCCCATGTACAGCAAGGCAGTTTCAGAAAGCTGGAGGCTAACTAATCAAGCACTGTACAGCCACCCACAGACATGCTCTGTTTCTGTCTGCAAACAAAAGACGTTGGTTGTGAGGAAATGTGTGTGTTGGTAACCTGTCGTGAGCAGTACCATGACTGGAGAACCCTTTGTTTCATTAGGAAGTGAAAATTCATGGGAGAAATGGAAGTTCTTGTTCGGATGTTCCAGAATCAGTGTCCATATTCTGGACCTGAATATGGAAAAGGACAACCATCCAGTTTATGGGGCTAATTCACAAAGACTGTTTGCAATCAAGAGACAGTTTGGGGAAAAAACCCCAACTGTTTAGAAAACGATGAAAATCAAAGGGTGACTGAAAATATATTATCTTATGAGAAAGAGTTATACAGGCAAAATACTTCTGAATATAAAAGGATGTTATAGAAATGCAATGGATCAATAAAGTCTCCCTTGAACCACCTTAATATCTGTAAAATGCCTCACAGTAATAAACTAAATCAAAGCATTAAACTTACACTGGGTGTAATGGTGACATCCATTGTAGACATTACTTTGCAATACACAGTTTTCTTTGGCTGTTAAATCTCATTTAAATATTTATCAAAGTATTCGAAAATAAATTTTACCAACCACTTAAAACACTCTGCAGGTTTTCAGCCCAAAGCGGTTACCTGGCAATTCAAGCAAACTTTTTTATTTTCTGAAACTGTAGGACATCCACTTTAGTTTTTACCAGGATGGTTATTGTTTCTTCAAACTGGGATAAACAAACAAATAAATAAAACATCAACAACTTTCTTATGCAGAAAATATTTTACATTGTGGCAGTGTCCCATTACTGTAAAAATCTTCATAAAATTAGTAGGTGCACATAAATTATCAAACTTGTAATAAATATTTTGTGAGCTCAGCTGAAGTGACTCATTAGAATATCTAATATGAGTGACCCCTAAGCACAGGTATACCTATAGAAAAAATGAAAGCAGCTGTTCTTATTAATCACACTCTATATCTGCCTCCTGCTCCTTTTTGCAGTCTTTAAATCAACTCCATCTGGTTCTTACTATTTGGTTGTGCAACTTACCTTCCACAGTGAAATAGGCTTACTGTTACAGAAACAGGTCCAATGTGATTAAAAGTATTACGTTAAACAGTTGTTGCTTAGGTCTGAAATCAGCTAACCATAAAAAACCATAATCAGTCACAAGACAAAACTGAGGACCAAATCTTCCCTGGGTCTAAACCTGCTGGACTCCAACTGATTATTTCAGTGGAAGGTATTGAAAACTGTGTTCTGGGCCACCTATCTCTATGTTAAAGCTTTATGGAGCACATCAAGCCAGAACAAGGCTTGTACAAGCAAGAAACAATCTCATCATACTGTAGACTAGCCCTGGGTTTATGGCCTGCTGTGGCAGGACAAGGACACTCTCAGCTAGAAGGGAATGATCCTGCCTATGTAGACTAAAACACACTGTAACAAAAAGCACCCCTCTCTGGGATACTCAGTTTATTTAGAGGGTCCTAGTTCAGATTCTGTTCAAAAATTTGCCAAGTCAAACCAAATATTAAGCTTTCTATGTTTTTTGGCCAACAACTTCCTGCTTTTATTGCCATGACAGTGTCATCATTCCTTTACAAACTTTTGATCTCAATTAAGCTAAGCTGTGTTTATTGCTGAGTTTGTGAAAAATTTTTCTGGGGATTCAACCAAATAAAAATCATATTCCTGAATGACTGAATGACAGACATAAACCAGGGGATGTAGGATATGGTAGCATCTCTTCCATGAAAGACTCATATGTAAGTTACGATGTATAAGTAGGGTTTGATGTTTTCCTCTGGTGTGCCTTGCTCTTTTAGGGGTTCATTTTGAAGCCGCTGTGATATCTCCATGACAAATGTTCACTGCAACATCGACACAGATAAAGGCAGGGTCTGCTCCAGCTCATGCTAGCAGACCATGATATTTGGAAAAATATCTTTCCCTCTCTTCCTGAAAGGGGAAGATAGTCAGATCCCTATTCCAATAGTCATATGGTCAACTGAGACTTGGGATCCCCCTGAAAATATTAAAATTTCTGCTTTTGACAAGAATGCCCTTTATGACACCAGAATGCCTAAACATGTAAAAATACTACAGCTACAATATCTTCTCTTTTACAGCTTGAGAACTACATTGTAGAAAACATGAAATCAGAGATGGTGCAGCTGCAGCAGAATGCTGTGCAGAACCACACTGCTACCATGCTCGAGATAGGCACCAGTCTCCTTAGCCAGACAGCAGAGCAGACAAGAAAACTCACGGATGTTGAAACCCAGGTATGTTCCCCGAGTGGTTTTCAAAAAGCTGTTAATTGCAGAGAACATTTCCCAAACTCTTTCCTTTCTAGTGCATTACCACACAAAACATTTCAACACAAGGCTCCAGGAAACACACTTTGTTTCTTGGTACTGACAGGGTTGATGATGGACCCTTGTTATGTGTTTTTCTTTTGATTTAATTTGGTTAGTATATTTAGCTCTGTGTGTGTAACAAAGGTAGGACTGTCCAGGAAACTAGATCAGCATTTGCCTTTCAGTAAACAACTATCCACTGTCAATGATACAAGCGTCAGGCTAAATAATGAGTAACAGTCTAAAACATAGCTTTTGCTCTTCATTGTCGTTACTGCATATCTATAATTTCCCAATTATTCAACCTTTGTAGGACAACAAAAAAGGAAAATGTCAGATTGCTCTGTGAACGTCAACAATTTCAAACAAAAATAAGGCACTGAACTGCCAACACCACAAAAGAGAGAACATAGGGGAAAGCTAAAGTAGGAGCTCTATTTACAAAATAGCAGATGCAACACTTTTACTTCATTCCAAGTTCTCTTGCGCTTTTCTGGTTTAAGCATGCTTTGTAGGAATGCATGTTTGAGGCATGTCTCTTGTTCTTTCCATTGAAATGAAGCTTATTTGGCAGGCCCCTTGCCTTTTTCTGCTGGTCTAGTGTTATTCTACAGTAAACAGAGTGCCAGAATATCAGCTGGTACATATCAGTGTAGCTTGACTGAGTTCATTTGCACCAGCTGAGCAACTGAGGTTAAAAAAGGATTTAGAAACAATTTTTGACAAATCATCAAATCAGAATGAAATGGTTGTATTATGCTGCTATAGCAAAATAATCATGACAATATAAACATTAATGTTTTTAATTTATCCTTAAGGTGCTAAATCAAACATCCAGACTTGAAATTCAGCTACTGGAAAATTCCCTGTCAACGTACAAGCTAGAAAAGCAGCTGCTACAACAGACACACGAAATCCTAAAAATTCATGAGAAAAACAGGTAAGAGTGAGTAGTTGGTCTCTTTCTCTGTTCATTACAAAGTGGTCTGTGTATACTTTGTTTTAAGCAACTGATTAAATGAAAGGAGCAAATATGGTAAGTGGACAGCATAGGTAATATTTATGAACTGACTGAAATACCAGGTGTGAACTTACGCTATATTATGTACTGTATGATAGATGTAAACTGATTTTTACCACTTTTCATGTTCGCTGTAAGTTTACATCTTACTCTGTTTCATGACAACTTAGTGATAAGACCACAGTTCCTGCAACCAAAAAGCACAGAGACAACTTTTAAGAGCACTTTCAAGTAGAAAAACATTAATAATATATTATGAAATCTTCAATTACCTTAAAGTGCATCAGAAATAGAAAATCTTCAGTAGTTCATCTTTCTAATGTTAATGGATACAAAGACATAGCATGTAGAAGGATCTCTCTCTCCTTTTGGACTCGATTATCTATAGCATACTTGTAGCCATTCTCCATTTTAGAAAGACAGTGGTAAACATTTGGGGTTTATGTTGAAGCTGATGAAAAAACTATTTAGCAGCAGAACTTTAAGCAGCAAATTGAGAGCTGAGAAGCAGTTCCAGTGTTCCCTTTCTGTGACACAGGGAGTCAGCAACTGAAGTCACTGGACTTAGCAATTCAGTATGTCAGAGAGCATGTGTGGTGATCTGACCTTGTCTGGGATGCCAGACGCCCACCCAGACACTCTCTCACTTCCCCTCGTCATCAGAACAGGGAGAAAATATGATGGAAAAACTCGCGGTTGAGATAAAGACAGGGAGATCACTCATCAGTTACTGTCACGGGCAAAACAGCCTTATTTACTACCAATTAATAACAGTTTAGGATGGTGAGAAACAGAAACAAACCTAAAAAGACCTTTCACCTCTACGTCCCCTTCTTCCCAGGGTCAACTTCACTCCTGATTCTTCTATACGCCTCCTGAGCAGTACAAGGGGATGAGGAATTGGGGTTGCAGACAGTACACAACACTTTGCCTCTTGTTCTTCCTCATGCTTTTTCCCTTCTCCAGCGTGGTTCTTTCCCACAGGCTGGAGTCCTTCAGGGTAAGATTGCTCCACATGGGCTTTCCACAGGTGTCAGCTTCCTTCTGGACATATCTGCTCCAGTATGGGATCCTCCATGGGGAATATCTGCTCCACCATGGTCTCTCCCACAGGCCGCAGGGTTCAGTCTGCTCCAGTGCCTCCTGCCTTTCCCTTCTCTGGCCTTGGTTCTACAGCATTTTTTCTCTCCCTTTTTCCTTCACTCCTCATGCTGTACCCTGACTGGAACTCCTCACGCTGTACTCCTCACACTGTACCGCTGACTGGAACCAGCTGTGCCCAGCACGAGGCAGCTCCGGCCGTTCCTCACAGCAGCTGCACCTGGGCACTGGCACTCAGTACAGTGGGAAAAGCTGCTCCCCTTCCTGACTGCCCTTTGAAACATCCAATATACTGCTGCTTCTGTAAGGGACAGGTGTGAGCAGGGAGGACAGGGAGTGCTCTGACTCCTCAGCCTCACTCTCAGCTCCCTTCTAGAAAGAACAACTGTGAGGTCAGTCTGACCGGGACTAAGGCTTCTATTTCCTCTGTCTACATTTGATATTGAAATAAGGCAAACAGCTTTAAAGATCAGGCAGACACTGAAGCATGTGATACAAGCTGTAGAGGACTGTTTTAATTAAGATCAGTCAGTCTTCCAAAGACAGCAGTGTGATCCCATGCTGCTGGACAGGAATCGGCAGCTGAGGCAGAAAAACCTTGCCAAGGGTTATGCATAAGGCAGACTAGCACCATACTGGGCAAGAGGCTACAGGGTAAAGAAGGAAAAATACAGGTAATGACGAAAAATAGAAAATATTGTTACAAAGAAATGTGTTTGTTAAATGTGTCTAGTTGCAAATCTGGTTGAATAATATATCATCATTGCTACTGATTATGAAAACCAATTTAGTGTGTTTAATCTAAGAACTGCTTACAACTAGTAATTCCACCAAATGTTATTCTGAAGAAACTGTATACACTGAAAACTCTTGAACTCCACAGATGCCCCTCAACCAATCAGAAATATGAATAAATTAGCGTGGGTTTAACTTTGCCTTCTGCCATCTCAAAAATATCTAATTCACTGAAACTGCTTGTGTGGGCTCTCCCTGTAATCCACAGAGAGAGTGGGTATGGGCAGGGGGCAGTTCCTTTTACGTATTTTACAAATCTATTTCAAAATGAGATTAATTCAGTCATTAGTTGAGTATATAAGTACTTGTACTTTTATCTGCTGCAATATGTTTAGCAACAACATTTTGTTGGTTGCTTAAGAGATTGAATCTTGTATACTTAATCATTTGGATTTATTTGTTTACCTTAGGAATGAATCAGAGTAAAAAGTCTTCATGTCAGTAAACAAATAAGTCCTACTTGAATTGACCTTTGACTTGGCTGACATTATGATAAAATGGTTCTTGAAAAGTCAGAAGAAAAGGAGGGCTATTTTTAAAAGCACACTTTTTATGGTTTGTATCAGAGGTATAGGTATTTGCAGATGAATGGAAAGGGACACAGAATTTCATCCTATAGTGAAGCAAGGACCTGGCAAGCATTGTGTGGGTTCTTTTAAAGTCTCCTCGGGACTGATAAAATTAAGGAGAAGGCAGCGTTATGATTATACTAAAAAGTGGATCATCCACTCTTGTATCATCATCTACTCCTCACAAAGAATTGTGTAGCCTTGGCCTTGCAGGTTCTGATCTTGAAATCAATTATGTGTGTGTCAGGTTCACCATGGGACAAATCTTGGCGATTTCAGCAGGTACTAGGCTTCTGGACATGCCAATGATTTTAGCTTGCTTAAATTGAAACAATATTTGCAGATTACACATCAGGCTGTCTTTAGTAGCCATTTGCAGTTAAGTTCTCTTTATCCCTCTCCGTACTACTTTTACACCAGTAAATAGAGAAAACTCCTTTAATCCACGTTACCTACGTGAACTGCAAGCTTTTTTGGAAAGGGTCTTTCTTTTGCAGTACGTTCACAGCACAATGGGAACTAGTGTAGGAACTACTGTCTTCGCAAAAACAATCAAAACAGATGGTGTACTGCAGGCTGATAAATTCTTTCTCTGTGCTAAAATTTCCTCTGTATAAAATAACAATTAAGATCTTAATCACTTCCGAAGAACAGAATTTTGGATGAAAGTAATGCAAAATCTTATAGTAACAATAACTGATCATTGATGTACTACAGTAACTTGCATATTATCCTTAAATATAACTAACACTGCATATCAACAAGGGAGCAGTGCATATTCTTTAGACTAGAAATATGTCTATTCTTGGCCTTTCTCTTTACTCTCTGCCTCTTCTCGGAAGAGGGGCCAATTTTTTCTTTTTATTCCACTGAAATGGAAGATATTCCATGGCGTAAGTAGAGTCACATTTGCCTTAGAATCATGTTTCTATTGAGTGTTCTCATGCCATAAATAATTTAGTTTTGTGGGTTCCCACCCACTATAATATAAATGGTGGTTTCTTCCACTGTCATTTTTTTCTCCCACAAGAGCTTTCTAAATGCTATTTTGATTTATTCTTGAAAGGTTTTCCTTCTTAAGCGCCTTATGAGCCTCCCCTTTTTTTTCCCCAGAGTGTACCAGCTGCATTTAATTTATAGTGTGCCATTTGTTTCAATATGCAAGTGTAAAAAAACTTCTTATTTGCTAAAATGAAACAAATGAGGGAAAATATAATGGAATTCTGGATCTTCCATCAACAAATAGTGGAAGTGAAACTTAAATGCAAAATCTTGCTTGAATTTGCAGAAAATAATACTAGATTAACACGTTCAGTACAAGAATTGCTGTATGCTGTAAAAAGCAAGGAGTCAAGAATGGTTTTTGAATGTCTGTCTGACTGTGTGAAAGATGAGGAAACGCAATATGTCCGGCAAGTTTTATTTGCAAGTTGTGCATATGCTAAAAAGATAAATCCTGATTTTACACTTCACTTATTTGATTTCAATGGAATTATCTTGTCACCGGTACAAAAAGTAGGCTTATTGGTGCTAAGTGACTTGTTACTTTACTGGCCCTGAGAAATATGAGGACGCATATTTTCGTATTTCCTTAAACTCATCAGACAGCATCAGACTCCCAAGGTAACTATGAGTGGTCAGCACCTAAAAACATAGGGAAAATTTCACTCACCTAATAGGAAGTACAAAGAAGCTGTCTCACTGAGAGAGTAATGTTCTTGCACTCAAAAGTAGGCATTGAAATCCTGTACCCATTTGTCTTCTCATACACATATAATGAAAGAAACCTACATACTTACGGCCAAATAACTTTTTTCTGGTCTGATGTTACTTGTCTTTAGTTATTCAACTGCTCAACAAAGTATATGTTTTATCTGTATGTTTAATAAATCATATTTTTTTAAAAAATTATTTTAATGCGAAAGATGTTGATCTCCAAGGTCTGGTCTATATCCTGTTCTCACATGTCTAAACTGAGGATTCTGAAAACAGAGATTAAAAAATCTCTTAAACTTCAGTGGTCTGGAATGGATTAGTGAATAAACTACCTACTTTATGAGGCAGTTTGTCCAAACCAGACTTTCCTTCCCCCTCAGACAGCTACCAGAGTGTTTCCTATATGTTCTACTTCATCACCTTTCAAAATGACAACAGCTTTCACTAGAAGTCATTCTTTGACTTCTGTTATGGGTATTCTACTCTCTCCAGCATTAGTAGAGGTTTTTCCTGAATCAGCTGGACATAGCACAGTTGAACTGAGGCGCTGCACTGAGTCAGTCCACAGGCTTATATTTGACAAAGTAAAGACATCATTTGCATCATTGAAAATAGATTCCTAGCCCCACCACTACATTAGACATTAAGACATAGTTAACCTTTAGAACAATTAAATTTGTCTGGGTTTGGGATGTGCATGTGTGTGTGTGTTTGGTTTTAGATTAATTTTCTCCTAGAAAATGACTTTAAATTGTCATTGTCAAATGGGTAATATTGATATTTATTCATGTTAACAACACTTGTTTAATCCACAACTTTATTCTGTTCCCTAAATGCCTGATTTATTTCCCCAAACTGAAGACTCCAATTATAAAAAACACATACGTATGTTTATGTGTATGTCTTTATAAATAAATATATGGATATTTATATGATGCTTCTAGTAAATGGTGACTTATGTCTTTTGTGTTTAGTTCCCATGAATGTTTCATCTGTTTAGATTAGTAATATTTTCAAAAATTTAGAAATTTCAAACATACAGAAATTGTATAGTAATTTAAAATGCATAGGAAATAAATACAGAAAACTTACCGCAAAAAAGAGCCATAACATTTTACTGGAAAGTGTTATAACAGAATATTTCAGTCAGCTTTTAGAGGATGTTGAACTGATTGGTATAGAGACAGTCTTCTTTCTGTTTTCGTTAATATGTTGTGTCAGCAATAGTCATTAATGAAAATTATTAAAAATCTTTTAATTTTAACTGTCTTCACAATGCTTCTTCAAAAATTGAGAAAATATCTTTACCAAGCACTCAGCAAAGTTATTTCTTAATGGTATTTGTTAGAGGTTGCCTGATGTTACAAAAAAGAAGTAAGAGTGGTCCTTCAACAGCTAAAAAACCCCCTAAATATCTTCCTGAATGCTTTCAATCTGTTTCAAGATTTTTTTCAAACTTCCTAGCACTTCTTTTTTTTATTTAAATGATCTATAACAAATATTAATGTAACAATACAAATAAATAATTCTGGCCCTATTGGAATCAAAAGCCCTAAGGGCAGATTTCTCACGCTATTGAAGGATTTCTTCCTTTTGGAACAGACCAGTTCAGAAATCCCCAATCTATGTGAAGACTTTGCTTTTGTTCATTTGGAGATTTGACCAAAGTTTTCTCATTGATTCGTAGTAAAACAAAAATGAATGCTTTGGACTTCTTCCAGGAATACAGGGAATGGTCCTATCCTCAGGACTTACTTTTATGTGATATAGATTTATGAATATAAAAAGCTATTTGCATAAATGAATATGCATTCCTGAAAATAGATTAGTTTTGCAGTTTATCATAACAAGACTTTTAACCTACATAGAAAGCTAAAAGAATCAAGTGTTATGACACTTCCATCTTTCCACCACACGTTGACACACCACTCAGAAATATTAGGATGCATTATTATTAAAGCCATAAAACATCTACTTCCTGTCTGTCTCTGTAGATGTCAAACTGTGGACCTCTAAACACTGTCAGCTTCTCTTTTCTTGCTTGACATGGCCAGTGCTTCTACAAATAATACTGTCATCACCATGGGTTCATTTACTATGGCCTTAGGAAGGCTGCAGTGGGAAACAAACAATGCAATGCATAAATTGTGGCTGTCAAAGGCTCTTTCTTTGACACGAAATTATTCAGATATGTAAAGCATTTCGTTGTGGACATGCAGATAGGATATTAAGGAAATACACTGTACTGTATTATATGGATAAAGATAAAGGGAACTTTTTTGTCTTTTCCTACTGTATAACTATAAAGCCATAGTCTATCTTCCCAAATGGCATCTTCTCTTACATTGATAATACACAACATTTTGAGGGACTGTAAGATGTCAGACTGGGATGTGGCCCCACCTAGCACCCATTCTATTTTAGACTGTGACCAGGCTGACCTTTTTCCTATCTCAAATCCATTGATGCAAGTAATCCATCGGAAAAGTTAAAATCTAGAGTCACAATTCAATAATTTCTGTGAAAAAGTGGATAGAACTGATATATTTCAAAAGGAAATGGGTTTTTTCGACAATGTTTTGTAACTAGCACCAAATCTATCTGAAGATTTTTCAACTGCTTCTATGTAACTAAACTACATCTGACTTTCTACATGAGAAAGCTCAAAGGCTACCACATGCATATTCTTAAAAATCCATGTGAATCTAGACCATGATTTTTAATATTAGCGTTCAAGAGATGAAAAAATCAGCCACAGGTTTGATAATGTGCTAAAATAATTTATAGTCTTTGGCTTCAAAATCCATATTTTGTTTCAGGTTGTAACCTTGTACCATCCTATTTCAATCCACTAAATCTTGTTACGCTTTTGTTTCTAATTAATGAGCCTTTTAAAATGAGATATGTTCCCTTTTGTGTTTGGGACCCTACAAAAATGTATTTTCCCTCCCGTCTTTCCTTTTTTGCTCCCTTTACCCAGATGCTTCTGGTTTTCACAGAACTAGACATATTGATATTACAACATATGTTTTCTTCAGGATCTTTGTAAATTCCACATTTATAATATATCAGAAAAAAAAAAAGATTTGCTGCTTGATTTCTTTAAAAAAAAGTTTAATCTCACTTTAGCTTGTACAGCAAATTTCAGGGCCTGAATTTAATCTTTGCATTTTTATCATCTCTAATAGCTCATATTAAGGCTCTGCGATATCGACTAGAAGCAACTCCATATGGATTTTATTACATTCTTCAGTTAGGTTAAATGACCTGAAATTATGCAGGCATTTTGCCACTGATCTATTATCCAGAAGTAAAAGGTAGAGAGAGAGTGCAAATAAACAAAACCTAAGACTGACTTGGAGAGGAAGCAGTTAGTTGGCAAGTTTGTAACCACCAGTTGGTTTGTGGGCCTGAGAAACACAACTTTTGGTGTATACAATAGAAACTCCAAAGAGAAAGTAGCAGAGAAATTGAATTAATTTCTTTATCTAACACTAATACATTCTTTCTGTTAAATTCCCACCACAGCATCAAAGCACTGTCCTGGAAAAGCTTCTTGTTCACGGCTGACAGATATTAGCTGTCCTTTAAGTCTACAACACTGCTATTCTTCTAGGTGTAATCTGATATGCCTTTGATCTTGGTAAATTGAACACTTCCAGCACAGGACCGAAAGGGTACTAGAAAAAGAATATAAATCCAGAGAAAATGTTTCTATACATGTGTAAAATTCTTTATTTTAAGCAGGTCACATAGCGTGATGCCCAAGAGTTTTCTGTCTGCGGAGCCTTTTGCGGAACAAGCAAACATGGCTGGGGAGTGTTAGTGGGATGTGTACATAGTCTTGAGGAAAACAAGGGAATCCTACATTAAAATGCAAGTTGCTGATTTACCTTTTGGGAAAACAGTACTGTTCTTAATGTGAAAGCAGGTACTGCTCATCTGGTGTGAAATTCTTATCCCAGCTTCACAGACCACATCAAAAAATATTTTTATTGTGGGTTCCATATGCCTTGATAGTCCTCCGTAACTTATAATGCTTATCTTCCGTTCAGTGATGAGGACCTTCACAAGCTATTCTGCAGTTTGAGCCTGAATTTTGTCTCATCATATTGACCCATTCATATTACCAATAATGTCCTCTTCAATGCCCTGCTCTTCTCCCTCCTCCGCCTACCTCAGGCTTTTCTGCCTGAGCTTTTACATTCAAATGTTTTACTGGCTCTATGCTCTTCCACTTAGATCAGAGTAACACCTGTATATGCTGTTCCATGTCCTTTAAGCACTACAACATGCAAACATCACAAAATGCAGTCTTAGAGATCAGTTATATTTGATTACTCGACAGAGAAACTCAGTGGGCTGAATTACTAGATGTGACTTTTTTTAGAATTATTGATTTAGGTAGTGAATCATACACTAAAAGAAATGTTCTGGTTTCTGTATTATTAACTGTGTTGGCATGAAATAATATCTAGTAATTGTTTTATTTCATTTCAGTTTACTTGAGCACAGAATTCTAGAAATGGAAGAAAGGCACAAAGAGGAGCTGGCCACTTTGAAGGAGGAAAAAGAGAACTTACAAAGCTTAGTCACACGACAAAGCTACATAATCCAGGAACTAGAGAAGCAGTTAAACAAGGCAACAAGCAATAACAGTGTCCTGCAGAAACAGCAGCTTGAATTGATGGATACGGTTCACACCCTGATCACTGTCTGCTCCAAGGAAGGAGGTAAGAAAGTGGCATTATAAAACATTAGAAGTGCTAGGAAATTTCTTGTGAACTAAGTCCTGAATTTTTGGAAAACTGAAACTCAATGGTCTTATTCCAAGAAAGAAAAAGACATTATAATTGAGAACAAAAGAGCTGATGAGAACCCAAAAATCTAATAAAGTTCAGACAGTGCTGAGGCTGACCCTTGTACCAACAGCCATATTTGATTCTTTGAATTTAGTATAATTGAGTTTTTATACCTTGACCATAGCAGATATAGGCCATAATTACACTGCTTTTGCACTAGAAATACTGATTTGTTCATCTGAGAATGTCTCCTCCTGGTGGAAGTAATCCAACCAACCGTTGATCTTAACTTTTCAAATGTCCGTACCTCATCTGCTCTTGACTTCCTTTTCAATCAATGAAGAGAAGAGGCTACTAAACAAAGGAAAGTAATTCAGAGTTTTTTACATATGTATGGGTTATAATATTGATAATTTTGGATATAGGCTCTTATGGTGCTATAGGTAGACATCCAAAAGATGAATCTCTTCCCTTGAATTAGATTTTATTTATAATAAGGGATCATTTTTCTTTCTTCTGTCTTGCTGTGTTTTGTTTGTTTCTGGGTGTTCCAAACAAAAAAAGGAGAAATAACATCCTTTGAAAGAAGGGCTTGACAAAGACTCTATAAGACAATTTTCCTCAAGTGTGTCTTTCTTAGTAAAGTTTTCTTACAGAAACAGAGACAGAAATGCAGATAGAATTTCAATTTTCAAATGCCAAAGACACTGCAGAATGTCTTCGGAAAGAATTTCTTTTCGCCAGAATTGGTCAAGGCAGATGGGTGAATGGAGACTACTATGAAAAATGGAAATGGGACACTGGGAAGAATATATTAGCAACTATGAAAACCGGGCGAAGTCATTCAGAAATGACGATGGTCATTGTCAGAAATGACAATATAAAAATCCTTCTGAGAAAGGGTACAGGATAAACACAGAGAGAAATTGTAGATGTGTGAGTTGTGATAGTCATTTAGCAATTGTGTAAGCATGGATCGAAGAGTTCTCTGAGAGGTATCAGAAGTCTGAAGAGCCCAGCATATTAGATTGTTGTCATTCTACACCTCTAAGTGCCATAAACTATCTAAAAAACAAAAAGCAAAGAAACAACGAAAAACAAAACCAGCAAACAACAACTCCATCCCCCAACTGAAAACTTGTCACCTGCATCATTATTAAGTGCTCTCTCTAAGAGGCAGAAGACATACTAGATCAGTCAAACTATTCAGCTCAAGGCAATGTGGGTTTTCTCTCTGCTATATATTCCCATGCAACTTGTGTGGCTTAAAGCTAAACTGCTCCAGTCATGAGGATTACATCTCTTTGGAAGTGTTGCATGCTTGGGCCAGTGTTGATAGACTACTTTCAAGAAAAGACCCTTTTCCCCCCTGTCATGTTCATTCTAAACGTTCCCTTCTGCTCATTCTGTTATAATGTTCCCTAGCATTTTGAATTAAATAACATGTTTCATAGAGGCTGCTCTCATATCAGTAGAGAAACATTGTGACGCAATGCAAATCCTTTATTATGTTTTATGGCCTTTTGGCAAAGAAACCTGGCAAGGCTGTGTCCAGAGAGTTCTAATAAAGCTCAGGAGTATTTTAAAATCAATACCAAAATGAAATATATATTATTCTCATACAGAGATATATAGCAAGTTCTTTTTAAGCTTAAAAAGATTTTCTAACAGTTTTGAATTTGATTCAAAGGAATAAAACAACAAACAAACCAACATTTTCCCTGAACTTAGTTTCCTCAGTTGTTTCTTATAAAAACTTTGAATGAGGAATACAGAAGTGGGTGTTTCAAATTGGGCTCCTGAGTACGAATTCAGGTGCCTGAAAACCTGAGTTTTCAACAGTCTTTTTAACTTCTGAGGAACTGTGGAAGTAAATGATGCTTACCACAGTTAAATGCCTAAATATAACTTTAATAGCCTAACGAAGCCCTTGATTCTGAACTCTATTACCTTTTGTGTATTATCATGTTCAGAATTTTCCTTCGATACATTTGTTCTTCGAGGAGAATAACCTAATGAGAAATGTTAATTTGGAGAAATTTTTCTTTCTTATTGTCTGATTAAGTCTAGCTGACAAATATTTTTGGTAGGTACATTCATAGCTGAAAAAGTAGTCAGATAGTTTAAGTTAAAATAATAATAATAATATTTTCCTGAAGCACAAGACCACTCTAAGGAAGATTAAGTACTAAAGGTTGTGCCAAAAATTAATGCCAGCTTCAGTCTGTGCAAATATATGTTGAAGGTGGAAATGTATTCATGTTGGGAAGTACCACTGGAGATACTCTAAATTCACACCAAAATATGAATTTTAGATAGTCTTGCATAAGTCTTGATGTGTGCACTAATGTTCAAAACAAAAAATGCTCCGTGAGAACTGGTGTTTCTTGGGAAATGGAGAGTAACAAAAAGTGATACATAAATCAGTGGCACCTCTTCTGTCTTATACTTCAGTAAATCTCAGTCATCCAATTTCATAAGGGATATAGCAGAAATGGAAATGGTCCAGAGAAGAACAGGACAATGGAAAAATTAGAGTCCTGGAACAATTTTCATATGAGGAGAGAGAGCTGTAACATACAGAACCATTAGGTGAGAAAGAAGGTATGTGGAATGTTATGGAAATGCACGAAATAATTAATGATAGGGAGAAAAGGAACAGCTAGCAACACTGAGAAATATTTTCCATTGATAAAAGAGAGGACTTGAGTAATTTAGGTAAAGGTTACTAGATATCATTGAGGCTGATGAATATCTTTTAATTATTAGAAAGCTGTAGAGATAGAAAAGGACGAGTCCTTTTAAGAACTTTGAGTCTTTAATAGGGACATTCATCTTTAACAGAAAGCACAACCTAAGTGAGGCATCAAGTCTAGAAAGCCAGATTGTCAAATATGAGTAACTTTACAAGAATGAACAACAGAGTTGAGAGGAATTGCAAAGTATGTCTAAATCCTGTGGTATTTTGAGAATGGCCTAAAGTACCTTTTTCAGATTTTTCTAAATTAAAAATGTAAGTCACTATATTATATCTTACATTTATGCCTTGATATTTTAGAAACTGTCTGTCTATCTATCTATCTATGTATCTATCTATCCCTCCATCCGTCCATCCATCCGTCCATCCATCCATGTGTAAATACTTTCCCAAGGTAAGTCACAGACAGGAAAATTATTTTCTTCTTCTTGTAAGTCATAGTATTGAGGATTTTCTGATTTGTGAAAGTGAAAAATATAATACAGCTAAACCAATTAATTTGAAACCAATCTGGTGATAATCATTGCTTTTTGATTACAGAACATGAGGTACATTTCCTCCTGTAATGACATAATCATATCGGAAGACTAATTTTTAGATTGATTTAAATAAATTGGGACACTATCTGAAGTTTTCCTCCCAGGATCTTGTGAATTGTGGATAGTGTAGAGACACAGGGCTGAACAGAGACTGCTTTTGTTCAGTTAAACAGTCTAAGGAGCTAGCATAGTCCCTAGAACTGGATGAATACCCTACGAAATCTGCTTTTGTACTTCTACTGTGCCTAGGCATTTATTAGGACAACTTCTGAAGAATATAAAGGCAAATGAGAAAGAGAAAAAATAAACCAAACCAACCAAAACAGCCAAAAAAAAAAAAAAAATCAAAAAACCAACTGAAAAGGTAAAAGCAACACAAATGAAAAAATTTAAAATATAGTTGACCTAAATAGAAAACCCAGATCCCATTTTCAGTGTCAGTTTTGGTACAGACCAGTTTTTGGGATGAGGGCCACCTGTAAAACTTGGACTTGTTTTTCAGTTCGGTTTCCAAAATACCACCCACCTCTCTCCCAGTGTGAGCGATTCTAAAGTTTCAGTTTCATATAATCCTTCAAACAGACACTCTGATAGGTCACAAGGCCTACAGAGAGTCAAATAAATGCAGGATACCATGGGGATTCACATGTCTCTATTTTGGCCTGTGTCTGTGGCTAAACACACTTGTCACATTGTCTGTGTATATTTTAGGCAGGGGAAAAAACCTCGGCAGCAGCTGCCAGTAAATTTCTACAGAAGAATTTCTAAAATAGAAGCACCTTCAGACACTAGCCTTCCAAATAAAATGGTTGTTCATTATGGTGAATATTAAAATAACTATTTAAAGATGAATTAATCTCCAAATTAAAATTTAGATAAATGCATGAAGCTTTTACCTTTCCCTAACAAAAGATGAGGAAATAAAAACATAGAAGTGAAGGCCTAATTAATCATCACTGAGATATTGCTTGATTATTTCCAAGACTGTAGAAGTGCTTTACCTGTAGCAATAGCAGCTGGATAGAGATCAACTTATTCTTAGCAAAGGTCATAAAAGGTTTCGTGGGTGTTGTGTTCTTTAAACTGGCCATTTTTCATGCTACTTAGAGTATTATTTGTCTGACGATTCATAAAGCACGTTGCTGTCACTGTCAAACAACACATCTGTAACACAGTAAATGGTTTCCTGAAGTACATTCTAAGCTGCCACATCAGAAAAATTATTTATGTAAAAGATAGGTAGTGCTAAAGTAGAGAGTGACGTGAATATTACTGAAACAAGTAATCAACCTCAAAACAAGGCAGATACTACAAATTATGTTAAGCAATAGATAATATAATCAAAGATGTGTATGCAAGTTCGAACCAACTAGTTCAGAAAGTATATTGGTCCAGTGGGAAGTTATGTTTCAAGGCAGATATCACAAAAGGTTCCCAGTCAAAAATACATTGTCTTTTATTACAATATAAGAAAATTTTTTGAATTTCTATTGTGTTAAAAATAATTTGCATAACTCATGATAACTGCCCAGATAGTCCTACCCACAGGATGTAAATTTCAGTGGGAAATTGTAGAGAATGTAAAATTCAGTGGGAAAGCATATTTAACCATAAGCTTATTTTTGGTTTCCTATTTTTTTTCTTTGGCTGTCTTCCAGACTGCATAATAATATACTTTGCTAAAATGTTTGGCCTAAACTTACACACCTCAGAAAACTAATGGAACAGAAGAGAAAGTTTTGTCACCAGTGTCTGGTTTTTTGACCTCCTAGCGAAAGAGAAATGAAGAATTATCTTCCTCTTGAATGCCGACAAGATGCTAAGCATAATTCTCAAAATAATACATGCATATGCTAGGAATTTACCTCCCTAGAAGTGCCTACTGAGTTTATAAAGTAAATAACATGGTTAATGGGTGTGGCATTTCAGAAACTGTCCAACTCCCCTAGCTTATGGGTAGGAAAAGAAAATACATCGAAAAGTTTATTTGAATGGAATTCATGCTTTTAAAAAGCATAAGAATTAATTTATTTATAAAAAAATTAAACAGTAATCAATCTATTCCACTTCTTAGACCAAAGCTGTTGTGATGTAAGAATTTATTCTGAAGTGAAAAGAGTGAGAATAGAATGAGAACTTCAAAGAAATGACCTGAAGGTTACAGGCTCAGGGGAAACTCCATTGACAGAAGTAGAATTACCTCAGCAGTGATGCTAGCCTTCTTCATCAGACAGACTTCAAAGACACCTTTTATAATACAGGCTATTATTTAAAAAAACCCAACAAACCAAAACAAACAAAAAAACAGCCAACCAAAACCACAAAAAGCCGAAACCAAACCAAGTCAAAAATCCTGGTGGGAACACAGGATAGAAAAAGAGAACAGTAGGTTTAAATATTAGTATTTCTACGGTGTTCAATAAGAGAAATTTTCTATATTGTATTGATTCAGCCGTATATTGGAATACAATGATGAGGATATTTAAATCCACTAGATTTTAGCAGTGTAGAAGAGCAAGGTTTTATGACACAGGTCTTGATAATTTTTCTTCTGTACATATAAAGAATAACATTGGTACTCATCTGAGACATATTTTGAGGTGACAGCATGTTTTGTCTGATATCATTTCCCTATGAATATTTAATTCCTTAAGCCCATGCGTCCTCTTTGTACCTCATCCTTGACATTATTAAGTTTTTTTCAATACAATGAGACATAACTGGTGAGGCAGAAACTTAGAGTGTGTCATATCAGTCACTTCATTAGTTTTCTTTTGAAACATAGAATTAAATAAAATAAGATTTTGCTAGATGCATGACGATTCTGACCAGCTTTGGCTGAAAGCTGTAGGTTTGAGGTGGATCAGGATTGTGCTTGAAACATGGTTTAAGAAATGAGTTCATGAATGAAGTGAGAGACATTTTTTTCTTATACCAGAAACTGAAGTTTAATTATCAATGTGTTCTAACACACTGCACTATAATAACAAAGCATGATGATTTTGATATATTAATTAATTTTTAAAATTTTTATTAGTTAAGAATAAATTTAAAACCTCAGAATTGACAAAATTAGAATGCCCACACCAAAGCTTTAAACAAAATCCAGTTTAATGCACTGAAGTCATCTAGTGTTCCACACTTATTAACATCCCCAAAGGCGTCAAAGCAGATAACTTCAGCTAAGGTTGACATTATGTATTCAAGATTATGGAAAACATCAATTTTCTCAGTTTCTCTCTACTTCCTCCATCTTTAGAGATTTTACGAGCATGAGGTGTCCATTTTTATTAAAATATCTTAAAGCATAACAAAAATACCTTTAGTTTAAAGAGATCAAAGGATCACTATCAGAAAATGTTCACTGGCAATTCACAAAGCTCACTATTATAAAGATACATTCCATTATGTGATCTGCTCTTATTTATATTTTGAAAACTCGAGAAAAACAGAATCTTTATTTTGCACTCAGTGTCAGGGAAGAGAGGTCCCCTTACTGTTACAGTGGCTGGATCCTATTGAGCAAATGGACCCACTGAACTGGAAATTGCTGCATGTCCGCAGTCAGAGGCTGCTCTGACTGTGCAGTTGTGCAGATGTTCAGTTAAACATACACATCAGCAACAGCTCTTGTGTTGTTTTTTCTCTTCAGGTGCTATACAATTCCTGTTTTCATCGAAGACTCTCTTTATTGATATGCAATTTTCAGAGGTGCTCAGAAAGCTTTATTAGAGAGTTTTTGGGTGTCAGTCTCATCTGACTCACCTAACATTTTCAGAGTTCTGGTCTGGACTTCCTTTAGATCGTCAAAGTCACTTCTGTCCAAGTGAATTGTTTCATGATGAGGTGACTTACAACTACAAGTACCATTTTTGTCCATATTATCTGTTCAAAGGTGATGATGTTAGTGCTGATATTTATATGATCACTACCTATGTTGGTTTTTAGCTAGAACTAAAAAAATATAAATTCCAAATCATCATGATTTAAAAATAAAAATATTTTCATACCCTGCTTAGGCAAGAATACCTTAATTTCAAAGTTATGCTTTATAATAAAGTACAACAAAGTATACTAGGTAGTAGCAAGTTAGGCTGTTAATAGAGATTCAGTTCTGAAATTAGTAAATTTGAATGTTCAGCATTTGAAATTTATGTCAGTTGAAAAATATTTAAATTCTTCAAAACAGAACTGTGGATTCCGATATTTTATCCCTATTAACTTGTTGATGATCACAGCAGGAGATCAATATTTATTAATCCTGAAAAATTAATATTGGAAGTATGTATAAATTCTTGATTGTTGATATTAAAATCAATTACCCACCCTCATTCCTACAGTACAGGTCAGTGCCAAATCCCTCTTCACTCAATTTTGTGAAACTGGTATTATTCACTCACATCAAAAATATAACAGACAATATCAGCATATATAAACCAACTAACAGCACAGTCGGTGTCACCCAAATGGCTTGTTAGTAAAAAATTTCTTTGTATGCATACCATTGTTCAGATGCAAACATTAAATGCACATTAGGGTGCCTGTGTGGAAAAATAGAAATCAATTAAAGAAATATGGACACTAGAAATATTAGACAAAGCCAGCAACTTAATCTCCTTGTACAGTTAGTGAAAGACTTCTTTAGTTCTCCTCTCAGTGAATAGCTAGTTACTCACAAAATTGCTGTCTCAAGCAGAAACTCTTAAGGAACTATATTGCAGCTGGATAATTAAGTGTCTTTATCTCTTTGTAAATGGGCCAAAAGGCATTCTATTGCAGCTCACTAATGAGGACCATTTTACGTATTCTTAAGTGATTTCTTTCAAATGCACAGTGATTTGAAGTATCATTGTTCTTCTAGTCACTAAGGCTGGATTTATTGGGAAACAAACTTGATAACTGTAGATAATTTATTAGGTATTAAATAATTATGCCCTGGAGAGGGTGAAAGCTCTCTACATTAATGTCGTTTTCCAAGACCAAGTTAATTCCTGCAGCACTACAGGAGGGAAATTCTGCTTTAAATGATTTATTTAGTAAGTAGTTGGATAGCTTGAGTGCTCTTGCTATGCAATTGTTTGCCTTTCTTACTGCAGACTCTTAGAGGCTGCATGGGAGGGCAAAGTAATATTCTATTAGCTGCTAAAACATTTCTATAAATACTAAACTGAGACATCTAATTGACTGCATTTTTTCTCTTTCCTCCCCGTGTTAAAAGTATTGATCTCAAATTCTTCTATGTAATGAACCTTAGTGCTCCTAACAAATCTGGCACTGGACTAATGCCTAGGCTGGTAGAATCGTTGTAGACCTGCTAATTGCATTTCAGCATGCCCTGGTAGTTACTCTGGATTGTACTTAGGCGAGGTTTACACATCTCTTTGGGCCTCCCACATGCAGTGAGGGAGATGCATGTAGGCATTAAGAGCTAGAGGCTGAGAGCAAAGGGACTATTTTTGCTTTTGTCATTGCTCCTTGGAAACAAAATCCTTCCACTTCTCCATCCAGTCCAGGGACTGTAGGGTCACAGGGTGAATCAAGATGATTGAGCTGCTCCAGCAGAATAATAAACTTGTATAATAAACAAAGAAACAAAACAACCAAGCAACCAAACAAAACCTCTAACCTTGCCTCCCCCTTTTACCCCTACAACAAACCCAAACACTTTGTTCAAGATCTTCTATTAGCTGATTCATTCTGTGGCTATGGAACCAGTCTACAGCCAACAGATTTAGCCAGAGCAGCACTGCTCCTGTAAGTGACATTTTGTGATTGTACCGCGTTTGGGGTTAGGACTAAGTGCTCCCTTAAACATTCAAAATGTGCATGTGTATTATATACATGCTTATACTGTCATAGAGTCTGAGCATTTTAATGGAGGCCAGCATTTTCTATTGTCATCATTCAGCAAATGAATGTCCCTAAGTAAGGAATTCTAGAGTTTTATTTTCTCTCACCTTCTAAAACACCCATGTGAATTCAAGGTAAGCTCCCAGGGAAACCTTGAATGAAAGATGCAGGAGGTTTTACTTGCCAGTTAATGGTTCAAATGAAAATACTATTTTAAAAATTGTTACAAAGGAATAGACAGGAAATCAGAAAAAAATTGTACCGCACAATCCATGATGTGCTCAAATACTGTGTAAAGTCTTGGAACCCACATTGCTGACAAAAAAAAAATCTACAAAGACAGATGATTGAGTATATGAAATACCATTAATTAAGCCTGTAACAGATACTTCAGGCAGTGTAAAAGATAATAGAAGGAGACTGCAGTAGAAATTGTAGGTGAAGGTGCCTTGTAGAGCATGGGTGCAGACTTACTGGCACTTTCAGCTAAGAATGAAGTGTCACCAGCTGGAACACTCTTGTTACAAGCTAACAATGGGAAATTGTGCTTCACATGGTATGTGTATGAAATTCATTGATATGGGACACTGAATGATTAAAATTAATGTGGCTTCAAAAACCTAACCGGAGAAATTAATGGAAGAAAATTCTTTCAAAGCCTATTAAAGATGCAGATATTACATCTAGTGGAGGAAGAACTTATACTGTAAATTCCTGGATATGCTTTCCTGCATTTATACTGTTCTCCAGTCATCTACTTTGAACATCTCTTTCCATAGAAGACTTCTTTTTTCAGGCCAGGTGTTAGCCAAACTCTTGCAAAATCTCAGGACCCTCCTCAGGAGAAAAGGCCTGCAAGAAAAGAAAAAAGGAAGAAAATAAATAATTATGAGAGTATAAGAAGAAAAAAACCAGAAAATGATGGTTGAAAGATCAAATTCAATGAGGAAGTCATGATTTCTAGGGCCCTGATGCTGGAGATGAGACACTGGAGAGGCTGGAGCAGCAATATAACCTGGTGTATCTACTCTTATAACTTCATTTGGGAATAATGTAGGCTTTGACAATACAGTTTTACAAACTAGAATCTGCAAATTTATAATCTATAGACTTGATTATGGAGCAATAGTTCCCAGAACAGAAATATTTTATTCCAGTATGTCAAAATGAACTTGCCAACGTCCAGTGGCCTGTTCTTTTTGTCAGATTCAGAGCAATGTCACAAAAAAATATCAGCTTTAAAAGCATTTTGGTGAATGCATATTTGATTGAAAGGAAAATGCATGTCCAAATTCCAGTCCTAAACTTCCTTTCACGTCCCTAGTAAACAAACAGGAGTAAATAAGAATGCACAATGACTTATCTGAGAAGACTGCTGGACTCCAAGACATACAGAAGCAGCTTTCATACTGATATCCCCCCCCCCTTTTTTTTTTTTAAAAGAAGATATTCAGACTTTACAGACATGAATATAAAACATAGAATTAGTAAAGTAGGAAATAAGGTTGACACTGGAGAAAGTTGTGAATCAGGTGGTGATAGTTTGTCTTTATAATGATTGGAATTGGGTAGTAAAAACATATAAGTTCAAATTTAAAACTTTTAGTTGACTAGCTAGATGCATAAAAAGGTCCTGATATTTTATCAAGGATAAGTAACTGCAATATTTTTTATTTCATACATCTCAATGTGTGGTGTTGTATTTCCCCATTTCTTTTCTTACCAAATTGCCTGCCCTTTCCACGTGGCTGTCCCTTCTCCACCCCTAGTCCTAACTACTCCCTCTGGTTTTTCCTATTTGTTCCTTTACCCTAACTGCCCATGTACTGCCCCTGTGCTCTGAGACCATTCATCCATGTGCTCTCTCTGTCCCCCTCTTCCCCAAGTAAGCCCAGGCTTCAGGCCATGTGCTCTCTTTCTGCTCTCTCTCTGCTTTGCGGCAGCAGCTGCTCTCTGCCTCTCTCTGCCTTGGGGACCCAGCCATGTGCTGGCTCTCTGCCTCTAGGGATCAGCCTGTCACCATGGAATAAAGATCCTCTGCAGTCCCCATGAGAAGAGCCTTCTCGCCTCCTTTACTGTCACTGTGTTGTGGGGTCTACAGCCAGCCAGAGCAAGCGAGGGGCAGCCTGGAAGAGGCTATGGGATGCGGCATAGCTGCTATCCCCAGGAGACCCCCTCTGTGCTCTCGTGGAAGGCATGCCATGCCACTGCATGAAACCACAAACTGCAACATCAAGGGATTGTAATTTTCTAATAATTTTTTGCATTGGTTGTATTGAGTGATGGTGGTAGCTCTAATAATCCAGAAACACATTTTGTGGATGAAAAACAGATAGTGTGTAATATGTACTTGAATGAAAATGTGTTTTCAGCTCTGTTTTAAGAGGGACCCAAATGTGTTCTTGCATAGCTATCATTTCAGTTTGTAGGCATTGCTGCAGTTATCTGGAGAGCAGACCTGAATTGAAATTAGCCTTCAGCTTTCACAATTGAAATTGTGCCTTTCCTTTGGTTTATGAAACATTTGCAACACAATGGTGTTGTCACAGGGTTGTCTTACTGCAGGCAATACTGGGTGTCACAGTCAGCTATCAGGTTGCAGTTTAATGTTTGTTCTCGAGTGGGGGTTGGTATATGCAAGGCGAGGACACTGAAACAGCAGACTATACCTCTGGCTGTAAGTAAGCAAAAACTGTAAGTCTGTGAATATTTTTCTACCTCAAAACAAAAATAATCCTCACCTTAGTCTGTCAGATCTGCTAGTGGTTGCTGCTGCTGAGTCGGGGCACATGTATACATGTGTGGGTAGTGTTCCAGGCCTCCTCACTGTGGCTATTTGAGTAACATCCTTTGGATAACATTAACAAACTGTTCCGGGTTTTATTCTTCTCAAGACAGGCGCTATTTGCCATCGTAACTCGAACTTTTTTGGTGCACAGCAGCTGCACCCAAATGGCTGGGAAAGAGGTCAGAGACACAGGGTCACCTACAGAAATGCAGGATTCCTCACCATGTGTCTGGAACCATGACAAGATCAAGGCAAAATTTATTTGCAGTCAGGATCTAGATAGAAACCACCGTTTGGCAGTCCTTGGATGACCCTGTCCTGGAATGTAGCAAATTTAGGTAAAACCATCAATTTACAGCCTTCTCCTTTTTCGATTTTTAAGGAGTTGCTCAACTGGGGACATAAATTTTTACCTCAGATGCTTTTTGATAGCTCAGCTAAAGTTTAGGTCAATTGTATATGCCAGTAAGATGTGGAGAAAAACTTTTCTCTTCTGACTTCAAAAGCATGAATAATTTTTTTAAGTGCCTTTTTGGTACTTCTATTGTATAAGAAAATTAGACTTATGTAAATAAAACATTGAAACAATGAATATATAATAATTCACTCAGACACTAAAGAAATCTCTGCATATCTGTCCAAATAAGTCACTATCATGCAGAAAAACAAACAGCTGGTTTTCATTTGTTGTCAGTATTGCTAAAGGACATAAGAGTCTAGTAATTAACTCAGTCTCAACTGATTTCACAAACATAGTACTTCGGATATCAAATAATTTAGGAAATACGATTGTGATTTATTGATTCAGTCAACATAATGAATGGCATTTTAGCATTCTTTATTGCTTACAGACAAGCTGTGCTATTCATTCACCAGATATCTGATTGAGACCTGAAAAGCAAAGAGACAACTTAATTTTCTCAAAAACAACCAGAAATTTCAGTGAAAAAAAAAAGCCAAAACAACAAGTAGATTATTTTTCTTTTTTGTCCTAGTCAAGATGAGATTAGATAATTTCCATACAGATAAGAAAAAAGACAGATACTGTATGTTTTCAATTTCATATTCCTAGAGGAGAATACTAGATTACTGAATATTTCAGCAGCTACTTATTCTTAGTAGTCAGTTGGTATTTCTTTAAACCTGGGCAGAAAAGCAAACATCCTCCATTTTTGATAGCTGTTAGGAAATAAACTAATTTATCATTGATTTAATTTTACAACTGATAGCAGAGAAATAGTCCCACTCTACACAGAGACACACGTAACTATCAATCAGTTAAATTTCCCCAACTATTGATTTGGGAAAAGCCCTATATATCTGAGCTCTCTCACTTGCAAGCACAGGTAAACCTTTCTAAGAAAACTGAAGAGGCTACAGCCTCAGGTGCTGACCCTGGCTTTCTACTGAGGGTTAATATCCTGTGAGCAGGTGCAGCAGAACAGCTGCTCAGCCCTGGTGCTGCAGAGCCTATGGGCTGACAGAGACCTCACTGATTTGGGTTCCTGTTCACCCATAGGGCCTGGGGAGTTATGGATGGTACTTCCTATATTGCCTGGACACCCGTCATCGTCCAGGACACTGAGGAAAAGGAACAGCTGAAGGACTGATAACTGAAGGAAATAATTCACATCAAGTAGGGAAAAAACAGACAGCGTAGCCCAAGGAGAAAGTTATTGGGCTAAAAATTACTCAGAAGACTTATGGAAATGCAGTGAAAAAATTATTTTTATTGTTGGTTCTCCTTCTGTTCAGAAAAACAGGACTTTCCACATAAGCATCATTGCTTTAAAGGAGCATGACTTCCTCACCAGTTTATTCATCCAGACAAGGGAATAAAAAATTCTCATGCATTCCAAATCTTGGCTAAGCATTCAGGTTTAAAAAACGATAATATTATTTTGCTTGACATAGACTTACCTTTTTCTTCAGGTACATAAAAACCTGTCATAAGCATTATATTTGAAAACATCTAAACTAACATTAGAAGTTTGTGTAAATTCAGTATCTTGAAGCTGACAAAGGAATTTAATGGTTACATATTTGGTTTTAGAACGAATTTATTTAAACTTTATTACTTTTTAAAAAATTTACTTACACATCTACCATATGTGAACCAACACATCTTTCAGGGACTTTACTTAACATATAAAGGATTCAAGGTCTATGTAATCTTGTAGAAAAAAATAGTCTAGAGCTATAGTACGTAGAAGTGGTTTGGAAACTGTATAGAATATTAAGTTAGAAAAATAACAGCAAACCTTAGAGAAAACATATTTTATGCTAAAAGTACATTACCAGTAACATTCCTGAGTATTAATTTTCTGTCAAGTTTGGCTGTTCTTGCAAATTACAGTGTGATGTATTAAGAAAAACTAAACTTTGTGCTTGTCATGCTTAATATACTGTGCTGCAATCTGTAATAGTAGTCCTTGTGAAGGAGCTGGGCTTTTCTTCCAGTGGGAGCACCAGCTCCTGAGAGAAGGGTGAGAGGCACCCAAGGAAAGCCATCTTTTCCTGGTTACAGTGGGATAAAACCCCTGGTGCAAAACAAACCAAACTGGTATTTGATTTCTTAGTTTTTAGGAAATTATATGTTTGCTCTCTGGGATCTCAGCTACTTCAGCTGTCTGATTCTAAGAGGAAGGATGGGAATAAACTGGCTATATCTATGGCATTTATCCTTCTTTTTCACCTTCATCTCTCTCACAAATATCACTTCTATGGGGGTTTTTTAGTTTTTAAGCATGAGGAGATAATTTATTTCTAAGGCTGCTTCCTATTTGCTCTAATATTAAAATCTTACCTTGTTTAAAATTTTAATAATATAAACCTTAGAATATACTCATGATTTCTTTTGTCTAAGTTTCAGTTACAAAGCAGCCAAATTCAAATTTCCTTTATTGACTCTTGGTACTTATTTCCAAGCGGTTTTCAATGTGTGTATAACAGTTAAGTAAGAGGTAAGATAATCTCGCTACATAGAGCTAATAAAATATAAGTACTTTAAGACTGAAGGAAATGAGTACTGCCTCTGCACCACTAAATACAATTTTTAGACAGGAGAGACTGATGTCTCCAGTTGAAACAACAGCTTTAGAGAAATTCAGGCTGGAAAGAATGCATCTATTCTAAAGCCCTCTGAAATCAATGAGACTTTGCTTTAACCCCTCTAGGCTTTGGCTCCAGCCCCAAGTAATTATTCAGGTTGGACTTTGGCCACAGATACTAACACCATCTGCTTACAGAAAGCACCATGAAGTCTTTAATTAACACGAATCACGAAGGCCTCAGTTCTATGTCTTATCTAAAAAATGGCACCTTTGAGAGAGTGCACAGCTGATGTGCACCTTGCTAAGGACCTCAATCCCTGCCATCCCACAGGGAAGTGTGTAATCTACAGCATTGCCAGCACTACCTTTTCCAAATATGGCCAAGTTTCAAAGCCATTGATTTCCTAATTGAAGTTCATATGCAAATATACGAATTAGGTTTTATTTTTATTGATGGTGTTGAATTAAAATAATAAATATGCAGCAAATACATGGAAGGGGAGAAGAAATGGATTTTTTTCTTAAAATAAAATTTTAAAATAATAATATAAAACACATAAAAGGGAAAGAATAATACGATTTTTGTGCAAAATGCCTACCTAGAGAGCAGTATAGTCTTACAGTCAGGATTGGATTTCTCACTATTTTTCTATTTTCACCTTTTCACAGTATGACTGAGGTAAAATGTTTAACTTTTTTTTTTTCCTCAGTTTCCCCATGTGTGAAATGGTACTAATACCAATTGCTCTGGCAAGAATTTGCTGTCCTAAAATACTGCTTTGAGATATTCAAAGGGAAGACAGTATTTCCATCTACAAACCCTTGGCATTATTCTCACCATCTACGACCCGGATAGTCCCACATGCCATTGCTTTGTTGCACATCAGTGTCATTAAACACCAGTTTTGCAGCACAGGCCACTTCATTGAGAGTGAATAAGATATAGTCCCTTTTGTATCTATAACTCTCGCTTTCAAGCCAAAAAATGAAAAAGAAGTATCTCTCACCAGAGTATGAGTGTGTCTGGAAGACTCAAACATGGTATCCTTATTGTAGGGATTAATGAAGTGCTGGCCCCAACCCTGCATATCACTTAAGGACATGTTTAACTTTAGGAATCTGAGTAGACGGATGGATTTCCATGGGAATACTGATGTGCTTAAAATATGTGTTGCTGGAATGAAATCGTATCCTACACTATTGTGTGGGGCCATGCTACTTTCGTTTGTGAAAGTGAAGATCACTGTCAGATGTTACGCCTTCTACAGGGAATTTCCTGGTTGTTCAAGACTGGGATTCTAAACATTTTGCACTCCTGATTTCTCAGTCCAGACTCATATCTATATGGTCTGTCTGTAAGATACAGGATAAAGATCTGCACTGGTATTATAACATTAACTGTTTCCCTGTGCTGAGCCAAAATGAATTCTATAAATCTTGCCTCGAGACATCTGACTTCAGTAGCACTTTTTTTTCTTTATTGTATCTAGCATTGTATTTAGCATGTATTGTATTTATGAATGTAGATATTGTATTTATGAATGTAGATATGAAAATAATTAAATTATTCTCTTCTAAAAAATAAATTTAAGCAAGTAGCTGCCTTGCCCAAAGCTCCTATGCTGCTCAAAAGTCATTACTTCATGAACAGCACAAGCTCTCTCCTTCCAGCATTGCTGTCTTAGGTGAGCATCTGTGTCAGATCACAACACTGAACATGTTTTCCACCTTTGTGTGCCATGTCTGGGGCATTCTTTTGCAACCTCTCAGGTACAGCTTTAGTCAGAGGCAACACCTGCAGTGGCACAGACCTTTGCACTCGGAAGGAATGTGCTGTTACCTCTCAGTAGACAGGATGCTCTGTTTAGCTGTTTGCATCATGACTACTTCTTGTGGTGCTTATTCTGCCATCTGTTCAAAAGCTTTGTACTAGTTCTTTACTAGAATTTGCCAAATGCATGAACTGTGTAAGAAACACAGTACAATCATTACTGTGCATGTTTTAAAGGAAGGCAGTGTGCAAAAGTGGACTTCCTAGATACAGAGATGCCTAAGACTGTTGTTGTAACTTGTATTATCATGTTTTTTGTTTTGCAGTTTTACTAAAGAATGCAAAAAAGGAGGAAGAAAAGCCATTCAGAGACTGTGCAGATGTATACCAATCTGGTTTTAACAAAAGTGGAGTCTACACTATTTATATTAACAATGTGTCAGATCCTAAAAAGGTAAAGACTGGGTTTATTTTCTTCTTTGTTAATATGATATTGTTCTGAACTTAAAGAAGCATTTTGATCCTTTACTGAAGTTATCATTCCACAAAATATTGTACTTGTATAAAAAACTTGTGTTATAAACAGTCTTTAAAAAGTACAATAGACTGAGAAAATGATTAACTGTATTATTCCAGACATTCTTCTTTCCTGCTGACAGAGAATCCTTCCTAAGTTCCAACATACACTCAACAGTTGACTCATTTCCTCCCACTTGGCGGGCTCAGTTGAATCAGACTACGGCTGCAAATAAATCTGCGATAAAATTTAGAAGTGATTTTGTAACGTGTGATAATGAGGAAGCTGATCTAGGGGATTATCTGGTAGCACAGGGAAAGAAATAGCAGAATGAGTAGTTTTTAAAGATAAGGGCTTACAAAAATCCTGCTTCTCTTGTGGGGGACAGGGAAAAGTGGTTTTGTGTGTAAAGAACACAGCATGCTGAGTACTAGCACTGCTTGAAATGATGAAGCATGTATAATCCCATCCTTCTCAAAAAAGAGACTTGGGAGGGGGTGTTTTTTTATGCAACTGCAACATCAGTCTATAAAGGAGACTATTTTTTGTAAGGCTTTTGTTGCTAAGGTACCTGAGTCAGCTGAGGCTAGGAACCTAAGCTGAACTTATCCGTGGAGGAATGCTGGCTGTCCCTCTGACAGGGCACCATTGAGAGAAGCCGCCAAGACTAAGGGCTGATTACCCGGCAGAGGGAAATATGGTGGTGGCCATAGAGCGGGCCAGACAGGAGGGAGGGAACCACTTCTGTCTGGTGAATTTATTCTCACTGCAGTGAAATGGTGACCCTGCAAACAGAAGAAGACTGCAAAAAATATTACCAATATTATTGTTTATAGTAATATTATGATCATATGATATGTAGAACTTACTGCTAAACTGAGTTTGGTATTATAAGAAGCCTTTGGAATCCTGTCAATATCAAGATGTTATAGTTTAGCATGGAATTAGAGTTCATTAAACCATGAGTAGAATTGGGGTGTGAGAGCTTTATGGGCCAAGATCAATATAATTCTGGTGAATGTGAATGGAAAAATAATTGACATGACATAAAATACAGAAATCCCTTTAAGCATTACTGAGCAAGACAAGAATAATAAAAGCAGTTCTGTAGAAGTTACTCCACTCCAAAAAGAGATGTAACATCTACGTCCAAATTGCATGTACCAATTGCAGCAGTTTTTCTTAGCCTTACTGAAGTTCATAAACCATGCCCAGAAGCTGGACTGCAATTAAAAACAATGGTTACCTGAAAGCACTGTGACACTGATAATTCTGGTATATTTACCTCAAACCCACACTGATGCTTCTGGTGTATTTACCTCAAACACACTTCACTGGCAGTATAAGGTCAGTAACACAATGGAAGCCACCCTGTGTTTCCACTTTATCCCTGTTTACAGACTCTGCTATCAATCAATTCGGATATCACAACTCAGCTGATACCATAGCATTATGTTTTCCTGGAGGGTTCCTTTCTTAGCAAGAAAATACAAGAGTGTTGTTTCTGTGTGTTGAGAGAATTTCTGATGCACCTGTTTCTGTCTTGCCCTAGCAATAACACAGCAAGAGCTGATCCCAGGCATGTTCATGTTAGTCAAGTGAGGAGTGTGATTGCTTTAACAGGTGTTTTTTTAGACATTAAGGTCATTTAAACAAGCTGCAAGGTGGTGCTGTGCAGATAGCTGAACTAACTCCAGCTGAGATAGCTTCAAAATCACATCAATGCAGCACTGTGCCAGCACTAATTAGCCCAGAGGTAGCACCATGCAGACACAGTCAGATTGCTCTAATATCCTGATAGGCACTCCATGGAGACATACTTGCTTGTTTAAAGCCAGCTTAGTTATCTGGATTACCACAATGCAATGCACAGCTCTGACGTGTCTTAAGAGGCCTAATATATTGTTACCTTCTGTAATACTCACAGCCACAGGCAACTATCTCATTCATAACAATTTTATACATCAGGTCGCAATATACCTTCGTTTCATTTTATGTTTTCTAGAGGATCTTTACTAGAATCCTGATATTCAATGGAAAATACCTTTGTCATATACAAATGTTACTCTCGGTTCTAGTTTTTTGTTGGTTTCACACTCATATATCCATTAAAAGTTATCCTTCATGCTTACAGCTTCATACCATTTATATGCCTCATTTTCATATGCCCACATATGCTTTAGACTACAATTTTTGTTTCATGTTCCTAGCTTCAAGAGTTCATTAATTTAGTTTGTTAGTCTTCAAGCCCTGCATCAAAAATTAGTGGTTAATATCTGTTTAAAAGGATCTTAATAATAGTCCATATTTTTGATATGGAAAGACAAAAAGATAGAATTGAACTATTAAGCTAATTAATTGACTTACTTTGATGTGTGTATGTGCAGGGCCTGATAATGTGGACAAATGATTGTTCCGAGTGAAAGCAAAGGCAAGAAGGATCCTCTCAGTCCCCAGCAAAGTTGGGGTCAGCTACAGGGGAAGCAAGGCTTCTGATAAGCAAGGGAGCAGTGGGAGTGAGAATGTCCCCATTTTGGAGTTGAAAGAGCCAAGTCACCTTTGGGAGCCAAAGTAGGCCAGGTGTGATTGGTCTGACTGCAAACAGGACCTCTGCATCTCCCTTTGGATCAATGAACTGACTGGCTCACTGTCTCCTCTAATGTCCTCACAAGCATGGCTGTTACCAACCTCCAGGTCCACTACACTGAAAATGTATTGTTATCAGCTGCTGCTGGGGTCTGTGGATCTGTGTCTTTATGCTTCTGCAAAAGCAATTGCTATGACTGTGGTCTTCACTCCTTCCCCTCTGCTTTCTTCTTGTGGATTTCCCCCTAAATTGGTGCTGATGCTCTCTGAGCACATCTGGCTGAATTTTAACCCATTAAATGTATGTTATCCCTCTGCACTGTGGAAACTGTCATCCAAAATGGTTGTCATCAGACTGTTTCTGCATAGCAGACACGTTCCCTGAATCTCAAAGGTCTTGAGCTTCTTGCTCCATGCCAACAATGTAGACTTGTGGTGTCTTAGTGTGCATGCACTTAAAATGCAAGTTGTAGTAATTTCACATCTTCTATTTACTTTAAAATTGAGCTTATCTTTGAATGCTAATCATGAAATTTTTTAATAATTTAGTCTATAAAACTAAAGTAAGTAGAAATAATCCCATATTTGCCTTTTAGGAACTTGAGAATTTTTACCCATGCATTAAGGAAGACCAAGAGTTCAATATTTTGGATGTTCTTTTATTCTAAGTTAGCTTATTTTATTAATTATAAACTCAGAATCTAGAGATGCATATGAATTCAGTCACTTATTTTCATCCTTTACTTTTCTAGTAGAGGGCTCAGTATCAGAACACCTTAAATGGTGTTTAATGGCTGAGTACCTTGATCTTTTCTGAGACAGACAAAGCTAGAGCTATGCACAGTAACATCCACAATCACCTTGGAACTCCTGTTAATATGGGCAGGTGTTTGTGTCTACCACCACGGAAAGTGCCAGACTGCACAATGATGGCTAGTGAAAAATGTGCTGCTGGCAAATCTTTATTTCACTGTGCACTTTTCTCTTTCGATTTGATATATTATTCAGAAAACTTCAGTCTTTTCATAGGTATGTCATTATATTGTGGTATGAAAATCCCAAAATTTGTGTGTGTCTTTAAAATGAGTAGTCTTAATACAGTCAAGGATTTAATGCTTTAAAAATTGGCAGTGGATTTATGGGAGCTTGAAATGACTTATAAGGAAAGTAAATCCATCTTTTAGAAATTCTCACCGTAAATCAGACTAAAGACATTAAATCCTGTAGATAAATGTTTTGACTCACAGTGGCTTCCCTGAAGAAGGAATAGGGCCAAAATGTTTGTCTAGAAAATAATGGGTTTTCTTGTGGTTACCCTGAATCAAGTCCATGTTTGCCCTGGTGTTCTATTTCCTTCCTGTACTTTCACAGGGACTTCACTTGGCATGCCTGGTGCAAATTAAAACAAAAACACTTGCATATTGTTACTATGACAGTTATTATGAGTAGGAGAAATTTAGAATGGCTTTTCCTAAAGGGAGAATATGGTCCTCTAGTCAGCTGCAGGACAAATTTTTATTTAACTGTGTTGGATAGTAACCTCCAATTTGTCAAAGCAACATAAAGCTTTAAATTACCAACCAGTGCTTAATGGATTGACTCTTGCTGATGTGAGTGCCAAAAGCTAAACGCTTCAACCCTCTTACATACTGACATCTTACTTAAAAAGCAGAATACAGCTATTTAAAAGGGCAAACAAATTAAATTTAGGGTAGTTGCAGTGTCAATATGGCATGAATGAATACAGAGGAATGAAATCAAGAAAACTTGCTTGAATGAGTAACACTGAGAAACTTAGATCTTCAAATCAAGCATCCTACAAAAACAGGAACAATAATTGTTGCCACTTGTCACATACCAAGAAGAGCAAATGCACAAGCAGTATTTTCATTTTTTTCATAATTTATCTTCAATATTTTTGAAAGGATGGTGTAAAAAGAGTGAAGTGAATGAAAGTTAATATCGATTTTTATTATCATTTGGATTATTTAAGATGGGTAACATTTCAGTTTACACAGTATTCTAACATCAAGGGTCAGCAAAATTGTCAAATTGTTTCATTATCCTTCATACACAGAATCTTTAGTATCTAAGTTATAATTTTATTAGTGCGATGGTTGACAGGGCATGATCTTACATAGTCAGTATAGATCTTAACTTCTGAACTTGTCTCACAGACCCCTGTTCTTGACCCTGTTTCTATCTATGTTCCCTGTCAGTATAAGGCAGCTTGCTCTGAGGTCACTTGTTCCCATTTTGAGACACCGCCTGTAACTCTGTAGGTAACATCACAATTCAAAGCAAAACAGAATAACCTCATCTGTGCTACATTTCAGACTCCTAGGATGAGTACTTTCTGTAAGAATTCTCAAGATTCTCTCTGAGACCAAACGGCACTCTGCTAAAAGCTATAGAAAGCATTATTATCACTTAAAGAATTACTCTTCTTTGTTAAGAGGAAGGGAGTGGTTTCAGGGGCACTGCAGCAAAAATAGAAAAAAGAGCACGGAGAGAGTGTGAAAGGAAAGCTGAAGAAGCAGAGGGGGATGATGGGGAGATGTTCTTGGGTGAGGTACTGAAAGGAGATGTTACTGGGAGAATTACACTAAACGTACCAAGAGAAGTGGTTGTAATCAAATAACTGAGGATGTCACTGAGGGAATAGGGCATGACTGCATAGGAAAGCACACTTCCTTAATACTGTTATTCACAAGTAGCTTTCCCCCCAAGATGCCAGGATTCTAATGAAAACTTGTTTTATTGTTTGTTTGGGTTTTTCAATTTTTCTGTTTTATTTACTGCATAGGTCTTTTGCAATATGGAAATTGCTGGAGGAGGGTGGACAGTTATACAGCACCGAGAAGATGGAAGTCTGGATTTTCAGAAAAGCTGGAAAGAATACAAAATGGTAAGGTGAAAAATATGCAATAGCTGTACAATTCATACAAGTGTCAGATTTCAAATACTACTTCCTATCGTCCTAGATGGATAGTTCTGCCTATAGTGATGTGGTATGGTCCTGCAGACTTTTATGACCTACCTTTTGTCATATCTGTTACTTTTCAAAATCATAATATCCTTTTTATTCAGTTGAGTATTATCTCCTATGATTTAGAGTTTCTTTCAGATCAGTTACTGAGACTAAAATGAGATGAGCCCAGAATGCTGCTCTCTGTCCCACTAAAGTTTTGACTTAATATGATGTTCAGGGGTAATAGGCATGTGATGATGTTTCTAAGGCATGAATATTTTCAGCTGAAGGGAACTCATTCAGAAGTTGGAGCACCTCAGATAGGAATAAAAATTTTTACTGGGATTTATCCCAAGTCATACAGCACCTCTGCCAATCAAGTTAATGTACTGGAAATGTTAATACTTCAAATAGGATTACAAGAAAATAAATAACTTACCAAATTAAAGATGACATGACTTCAAACAGGCTATTTTCTCTTTGCCAACTCAAAAAAATTTTACTCCAATCTAAATAACTCCAATAATTTTTTTCATTCTCTGCCTGATTAAACTTTCTGATGAGCCCCTTTCTCTGAGTCCCTGAGGTGTGGCTTGGATTTCAGTGACATTCCTAGTGAAGTTTTCAGCCCTATGTTATCAGCCTGGCAGAGAAAAGTTTTTTTTCTACAGTTTTCGAAAAGCACTAAATGAAAAGGGAATTTTAAATGTTTAAAAATAAAAGCAAGTTCCATTTAGTAAAAATTTCTATGGAAAAAAGTTCTGTTGCAGAACTTACAATTTCCGAAATAAACATAATATCATATTATTGAACCAAAATCTAATTTTGGATTCTACTGATGTTTTATTTTCAATATTTTTATATTGCTTGAAAGTATAAATAATCATTTGGTTCAGACTTCTGCTCCTGTGGATAACTAGGGGACGTAATCTATTTTGTAATACATATTAACTAAAGTTATATTAAAATGACAAATATATTTTTAATGGAATTACAAAATTGGAAATTTCTTTTAGAATTCATATTGTTTTAATTTAGCAGAAAACTTGAAAGCTGTTTTACTTGATTTTGGTTCAGAATCAAATAAAATATAAAGCATCAAATTATTTTAGGTGAACCAAAATTTGAAGATTCTACCAGTTTTACTTGTGAGGAAATTAGAATTTGTATGTGCAACCTACATATGGACTTTCCAAATTTATGCTTGTCACATTAATGATTTTCTCAGTTTTAATGTCCTGTGCTTTTCTTAGGCAGTTTAATAAATACAACCAACCTTTTGTAAAGTTTTCCCACATGGCTTTTTTTTTTTTTAATATATGCTTTCATTTAGTCATTTTCCTCCACATTTCCTTTACTATAGTGTGAATCTTTTCAGGATTAGATTCTGTTGGCTTTGTCTAGTTCAAGCAGTCTGAATTAATTTTGCTTCTCTTTAGGAATGATATAGTGTTTAAGAGATCATTTACTTCTACCAAATGAAAAGGATCCCTTTTGGACTTTTATTTATAGTTCATCCTATATGTCATGGAAGAAGATGGGATTCAGGCTTGCTCTGCTTCTATGAACTGTTTCACCAAAGTAAAAATCTTAGGCCCCCTTCTGTGGTTATCATAAAACACCAAATGTTGAATGGTAGAGGCTGGTGGACTCTCTGTGTATTACTGGGATATCTGAAAGCCTCCGAGCTTCAAGGCAATAACACCACTACATTAATTCTTTGATTGTTCAGAGAGGGTGTGTGCTGTTTTTTGGACCACAACGCCTCTTCTTTCTGAGACATCTGCCTGGTGTTTTTTCCAGTGGTGGGGGAACACGATGGCACTTAGGCTTACTTGCAGCAGATGAACTTAATGTGTTTTCTCAGCCTGTAGTTCAGATAGAGCTTTCCAGTTTTGTTAAGATATTCTTCTTGTGCTTGTATCTCATTGGGGTCCTAAAGCTGACAAAAATGATATAATAATACAATAACAGCAACAATAAGTCTCTGGGGCTTCTTTTATTTTCAGTGCATTTAGTTCTTACTGGAAAGAAATTTGGAAAACTGCTGAAGTTTCTAAGCTATAAGCAAGTACTGACTGCCAGCTTCTGAGCTGGACAGGAATTCAGGCCACCAACCTGCACTGCTGCTAAAGCCCTCACAAGTTACTGGCTGTTACAGTGTTAGGAGACCACTGCACATATGCTCTGACTCTAAACAGATCCTTACAGCAGCTTACTTGGGAAGGGTGCACGTGGAGCAGTCTCTGCAAAGGTGACAGCACTGCCGGGTTACAGGAGTCACCTGACAACGATGAGGCACTCATTGTCTTTGATGCAGTTTCACACTGGTGCCTTCAGCTTACATGGAAGTATTTCAAGTTCTGTTCTAGACACCAATACAAGAAACAGGTTAAGTGAGAGATAGGGTAGCCATAAATCTTTTGAGTCAGAAACATACAACTCCATTCATTTATAAATTGCCACACAGTCAGTGATAGTGCTGTAGTGGTAATTTTTCTTCCTGGTATTTTTTTTTTTTTTTGCTCCGTTTCCACCAGCATTCAGTCTCCACTCTGGAAAATCAAGTGATGCTTTCTTTGGTATCTACAACAACAGCTAATGAGTGCAAAATCTTTTCTGCAGATTCACTGTTATGCAAGATTGGTTATGTATCTTGCTTAGGGGCATATGTTCTTCCCAGTATCCTTCCGTTTTCTTGTTAGTCTTATGATGTTCAGTGTAATTTGTACCTTTGCTTCTGAGAACTCATTTCTGACTAAGAAATCTCTTGGGCCATTTGAGTTTTGTACATTCAATAGTAATTGGAATAAATTCAGAGGAAACCCTGTAAGTTCATTCTTTCATCTTTTCCTTATCAGTGTCTACTACATCTGTTCTTTCACATTTTGCAATTGATTTTCTGTTACACTGTTTGTTGCTTATCAGAAAAATTGAAGTGGAATAACAAATAATTTCTTTAACAGCAGGTGAGATCACCCTGAAGCAAGTTTCAAGCATTTTTCATATTTCCTTGTCTGAGTAAATGTAAATGTGAAGCACTAGTAAGAATTTTGGTCTCTAGAGGGGAATATCACTTTAAAAACTATTGCTTGCCATCTGCAAACCCAAGACTCTTTAGAAGGGGGTTTTCCACAAGCTTACTGTCTAAGACACAGTTTCTGGGATTTATTAGGCAGTTATTAGCAATGATCAAATCTGAGTAAATGGTTAGCTCATGTGCTAGCTTGGCTGTCGAGACTTCTTGATCATTTTCCAGTTTTTAGTTCTTGGATGAATGCACCTTTCCCAGTGACTGTCTCCATTTTTGCCAAATTAGGTGATGGAGTATTGGATTCCCTATTCTCTAGCCTTTTAGCATGTCTAGTTTAATAATTCCCATGAAATTCTCAGAATTTATTCCACACTTGATAGCCCAACATTCACTATGAGTTTCCTAGGAGGCCTTCGTGGGGGTCAAGTCTGTTGGGGGTTTCGTCAGACATTTAAAATTATTTTCTTGCTTTCTCTCATTGCAGAAAAACTCTCAATAGGTATTTGAGATTGCATGCCTTGGCCAGCTCACAACAATCTTTTTCCTAGCCAATTTTTTTCCTACATGTCAGTATTGTACTCTATGCCTTAATTGCTACTTTACACTCTCTGATGAAAAAAACCTATCACTTCTTTTAATCATTCGTAATGCCATGAGCTAGATTAGGATCACTTGTACATAGTACACTCAAAGATGAATTTCTAAGCTTTATGGCAACCATTTCCTACCTTCCTGACCAGCAGCTGTTTTTTCTTTTGGTTTCTTGGAGGCAAGAATGGCGTTCAGTGTTATATTCCACATTCCTTTAATTTCATGTTCCTGATTAGCATCTAAGAGTCCAACAACAGTTCAGTACTTTAAGCAAGTCTGGTGCCAATTATTTCAGAAGTCATCAGTAGCATCTGTGTGTGCCTGAAGAGCACATCTAGAAAACCACTTCCATTTCTGTTGCGGTTTCTTCTTTTTCTTTTTTCCTTAAAGCCATTGAGTCAAATTGGTGGCTACCCCATAGTGCCAACATGGTATAACACCAGAGCAGAATAATTTATATTTTTCTGTGGCTTAAATTCTTCACACACTGAGAGACAGACCATGGAGGTAGTCATCAGAATATACTGAGAAAATACTTTCTCAGAAAGTATTTTTGGATGCAATTCTAGTGGAAATTTACATTATGTTATCTGGAATAACCTGACTTTCCTTTGAGCCTCAGTAAATTTTAGCTGTTATAACAAGTATGGTGATCTGTGTCTTCTGCTTACTTAAAAGACAGCCAAACACATCTTTGGACTGTAAATCTCTGATTTCCTTCTAGGCATGATGGTTTTTACACTTTTTTATATACTTTTTACAGTTCACCTGTGTGAATAAGCTCTAGTTTGGACACAGGTCCCATCTATTTCCTGGAAGACATTCTTGTTTGTGACAGCCAGGTGGCTGGTCACCTCATGCTTTCATCTCACTAGTCTTCGCAAGTCCCACATCTCTGAATTATACATAATAAAAGTTACCATTCCAAGAAAGACTTTATTTCTCAGTGCCTTTGTTCAGTTCATTCTGAAAACTTCCAAATGTTAGTTACACTTAATTTTTATTTGCAGACTGTTCAGCTCCTGTTTTAGAATATGGCTTCTTAATTCCTTTTACAGTCTCCATCTGTTGTAAGCCTTATTTTAATTTCTCTTGTGAAAGTTTTGGTTCCAGTTTTAAGTTCTGTTATCATTCTCCCTGCCCATTTTTCTTGTCTTTAAACTCTGACATTTCCTTTTTTCCACATTGCTTCAGTAGCAATGTTAACTTGCACATTTTTCTCATTCAAAATAGGTCTTCACTACCATTTATATTGTATTTGTCTTGAGCAAACAGACAAAAACTCAAGCTGTTGTACTGCTTCCTCCTGGAGCATTAACTGATGATGGAGAATTCTCTGTCGTAGTTCTATCCATTTACAAATAGTGTTCAAGTTCTATTTTATCCCCAAATACTTGAAAAATCAAACAAATACAGACAGAGCTCCATCCTCTTTCAATCATTAGACCATTATGTTCCTCACTTTCTTTTTCAAGTGAGAAAATGACTGCGTAAAAATGCATACAGCACATTTTGGAATTGTTTGTGTAAGCTTATTGATTCTGGTTCCACTATCTTAGTGCAAAATAACCTCAGATGTGGGTGGGTTTTAAAACAAAAATTACGCAAACCATATGGCTTGGCTGAGGAGAATGTTCATGACAGAAAAAAAATTGCTCATAATTTGAAAGCCCATACTGTGGGAACAATATCTTTCATAATTCTCAGGTTTTTTAAAGCTAGATATTCTGAATGAATTTTCATTCCTTTTCCAGGATTATAACTATTTAAGGTATTTTATGCATTGTTACAGTCATGAAATCTTCACACTTCTTGCATTGATAGATATACCCCTGTGTCCTTTAAAAGAGAACTCACATATCAAACAGCTCTGAAGGTGATAACACTGATCTTTCTGTGACTATTCCACATTAAATGAGTTTGTCAAAACCACATTTTTTTTGGTCTCCATTCATGCCAAACTTTTCCTTAAAGTATAAAGAAAATAAATTGTTGGGAACTAAAAAATGTGTTCCACTGCAAATATACGATGAGCTCCCAGGGCTCACAGGATGTCAGTGAAATGTCCATTGAAACCAGCTTCACCTAACTTCTCTTAGGGAGATTTAAGAAGATGCTGCTGTTGTTCACAGGAATTAAAACACTCATCAGCTTTCCCATTGATTATTTGTAATTTTGATAGGAATTTAAAATTAGGAATCTTTTATTGCCGTGTGAAAAATGTACACACACATACTAGACAAAGATTCCTTGCTACCAACAGGCCTGTGATTTTATGACAGTAGATTTCCTCCACTGATTTTGGAATGAACTATATTCAAGTCTTCTATATTTAGGTCACAAACAGTAACTCAAAGAAACAAAAGCTAAGCAAAAAATATTACACTCAATCATACGTATGGTCAGATAAGTAAACCTTAAAGTATGATTGTTGATTGATCTCACATGGGCATTAATTTTCACTTTCACTGTTATTACCCCCAAATTGTTTGGCTATGAAGGATTTTTCCAAGTGCAGCATATGCAGCTGTTTCTGTTAGGTAGCTAATTAAATTTCATAATAAGAACCTATGTCTTCCTTCCAGTGAGAGCTTCAGTGTTTTGCTGATTTGCAGGGTGGGGCTGGGGACCTTCCTCCTATTTGACTCACTCCTTCTTTCTCACCTACTAGGTCATACCTGTACTAGTACACTGAACAGGGTCACAGCCTGCGTGTGTGAACAGTCTTGCAACAAAAGATCCTCATCACTAAATTTTAGAGGAGTTTTGGTCTGACTCAAATAACATGCACAGATAATGCCAAAGCAGTGACAGGTAATGGGCCATTCTCAAATGACAGCTGGTAAAGGGCTACTTTGGTGTTAGATCTGAGACAGTTTCACTGTTAGCACCGGAAAATTTCTGGGTTTTTTTTTTATGCTTAGCAGCACAGTAAAGGCTGTTCAGAGCACTCTTCAGAGTTTCTTTTTTTCCCCCTGTGTCTTAGTGAATCATTTGTGAGGGAAAGAATTACTGATTCAGAGAATTTGGGCAGGTATTTTGAAGATAACCTTGGAACAGGAAAAAATCCAAAAAGTTTTCTGGAAGGAGGAGAACCTTCATAAAGCTATCTGTACAACATCTATCCATCTAGCTACTAGCTGGAGATGAATCCCATAATTTCTTGAGCAGAGATGGCTTTGTGGTTTTTTCCCTGTCAGTAGCGTGAAGCATTTTATAAAGTGCCTTGTAATGCCAGCATGCTCCTGTCTGCAAAATGAAGGATTTGAGAACAGGAGGGACCTGTGAGAAAAGCAAAAACTAGGGAACACATGACCTTGGAAAAGACAGAAGTTGTGTTGCTTCTGTAGTGCAAGCAAACCAAACAGGTTGGGAGTAGTGGTGGTCTTGAATTGATATGTTGAATGAATGACTTATAAGAGTGAGTTATGATTACAGAGGGATAAAAAAGGCACACTCAAGACATGAAAAAATTTGTAACATAACAGCGACAAATTCATTACTTATGAGAGTATGCTTCAAAATCATAAGTTTCTTACATCTGAAAAAAAGAATTTTCTTGAAGGGACTGGGATAGATGACATGGAAATAATTTGTTTCTTTCACACATTTACCAAGTAATTTGGATATAAGGAAATGATTTTTGCTGACTGGAATGTGTATTAAGATATTATGTGAGTAACGCCTTTCACAGAGACCCACCCTTCTGCGATAAAGAACGGCATGTCATGCTGGTTTAATAAAAAGTCTATTCTGACTGCAACAGTTGCTCAGATAATTGTTGCTTTCATCAGTGCTATAAAAAAAGACAGCATTTTCTCTGCTCCTCCTGAGACCTAAATCCAGTATGTCCAGTAGAGATAGACATGATATTGAAGTGGTGAGAGACCATATTTCATCTTATGAAAACATGCTCATTAAATTCTTCTGGTCCTGACCAAGGCTTAATCTACAGTGTAAGCTTCAACAGAACTATGTAAGAGAGCAAGAACGAAACAATATTTGTCTCAGAGAAGGTTGAATCACTATACTGGGCACCAGAGATGTTACTACAAAAGGAAGCATCCTCTTTATTTTGGAGAATGTTTTTGGATGTAAAATAAAACACAATTTTGTGTTGGAGCACAGTTGTGTTTTAATACTCAGCACAGTCTTTCCTAAGCAAGCATTACTGGATAACATCAGTTTCAAGAGCTGTGTTGACACATGGATATATACTTGTGCCTGCTTTGCCACCAGTGCTTCAATTTAACAGCATTAATTCATATTGATAAGACTCATGTGGTATTCCAAAGACTGTTACTTAATAAATTTTATATAAAATGATATCAAGATTTAGCTTAATTATGCTAACAGCCTCTAGTACAGCACCATGAAAAAGATTAAAATTGTTAAAGAACTGTTCTAACCACAAGATGAAAATGCTATGTTAGAAGAGCCAGGTGAGATTCTATGAAGTTGCTTTTTAAATTTGTGACTTGACAATATAGTAGAATTGTAGGAGAGGTCTTCCCAAATAACAGTTGTGTGCTCTCATCATGGAACAGCATTTCTCTTCAGGGAGGAACATCTCCTGTGTGATCTGCTCCATTTGGAACTTACCGGACCAGCTCTTCACTTTCGGGCTCGTGTCAAATTAGAAGTATAACTTTTTGACTCTGATGTCAGTCAACATCTATTCTTCTTCATCTGTTTAGACTACCAGCTGAGCCCAAGCTTGAGATTCAAAAACAATCCATAAATTTGATGCTTGCTCTAGTTGGACAGATTGTGGGGCTGAAATTCAAGTCCATTTTCAAACTCACAAACTTTTGGACTTTGCTGTAGCAGCTACGCTCCTAGTCATGCTCATCTTTCCTACTTGGGATTAATCAATGTATTTGGAGAAGAGAATTAAGTTCCACATCCTAATAGTTTTTCTTTTTGTCTGAAATGAACAAAAATACCGTTTTTAGTTTTTTTTCTTACATTTTGCATATTTAGCCCTAAAACTTACCATTTATTTCTTTGCAAATAATGAATCAGAAAATTATCTGAAGGGCAAAATTCATTTTTCTTAGAGCACAAAAAATTTAGTTTTCTTTTCTTTAATACCTCCCCATGTCCCTGGGATGCTCTTACTAGGATCCACTCTAAGTATCTGTACATTCTTAGTATCCACTTGTCCTAGAATGAAAAAGGTGGTTTGAGATAGAGGCTCTCAATGTAATTTGTCTCAATAGTAAATACTCTCCTATTTTCAGTTACATAGTAAGGAAGTTAGATTGAAATCCGGGCCTGAGGAAGATGTACTGGTTGTTTTACTTGTAGGAAATGTATGTAGGCAACTGAGCTGTTTTGAGCCCCTTGCCCAGCCAGAGGTAACCTTTGTGTAAGGTTTGCACTTCATTCTGTCACTGTGATTCTTATTCATCGGGAATTTTGCTGCTCCTGATACTGTGTGTGTTTGAGAAGGAAAAAGTAAAAAGAGAACCGAATTTCTCTATGTCTACTAATATATTTAGTCTAGAGCAAAGCACAACAGACTGAATTGCTGCAGATTATGAGCAAGATTATCAGACAGGTTAAACAGCCATTTAGCTCTTTTTTTAAACTGACAGTAGCTTTGTTTTCTTTTTAGTCTTTTCAGAAGGCACCTCTGCCTTCAATCTAAACACATTTTTAAAACTTGCCAACAAATATTTGTTAGTATTTCCAGGGGAAAAAAATCTGAATATTTGGAATTGTTTTCCAATATTATTTTAAGTTAACATTAACTAACACATATGTTGTCTGAGGAAACTGGAGTAATTTCTATAAACTGAATCTTTATTTCAAATAACAGAATGAATAATACAAGTGATGGGAATGAAAATATACAAGTATACAAAAAAACTATACAAACATTTTTTAGAAATTATCTTATTAAACAATATGCATTCCACACTCTCAGCTAAGGCAAAAGGAGCTGAATATTCTTTATGTCTTCCGAGAAGTCACTGCTGCTATAAAACACTGAATTATTATCTGCTTTATTCACTGAATTGTCTGACAGAAGATGAACCCATAGGATATATTGACTGTGTCTGGTTTCAATTTGTTTTGTCTATAAAAAGTCAAAGCTTCCTGTGAGCATTATCAGACAAAATAAATAAAGTAAGAGAGATAATTGTTTAATGAACTTGGAGCAACATGATTCAGGCAGAATACCCTCACAGATTTTGCCAAAGCTAATAAAATTCTTTTGCACCCTACTATTATTTTTGAATAAGTATCAACTTTGTAAATTCTTAAGGGCATTTTTAAAACCAGTATTGAATTCTGTTTCTTTGTACTCATGACTGCTTTAGTAGTTTGGACTCTGTTAATATCCATGCAATTGAAAATGAGCTGATGTAGAACTCAGATGTCATCTAGAGTAAATATTATACAATCATGTACTTTTGTCTTTGATTCCTAGTTCTAAGTACTTTAACCCATACAAAAGAATAACACAATCTTTTTTTTTTTTTTTGCCTGGCAGTTGAGAATTATGTCAGAATTTACAGAATTTACTATATAGTTATATAGAACCAGAAAAGACCTTTGCTTCATCCAACTACATAAATACATAAAATGTCAGTAAGGTTGTGTATTGTGTTATTCTTTGTCTCTGAAAACAAATTCTATCGTTGACAAGAAAAATCTGCTCTAAGGTAGTATAAAACATTACTTTATTATTCCTCAATGAAAAACCTGGATGAAAGAATTTACTCATTATTTGTAATTTTTATGTCTTATTTCAGATCAGCCTTTGCCAAAATATGATAACGCAATTTTCAGCAGAAAAAATATAAATGTTTTCTGTTTGTGAAGAATAAAATGAAACATTATAATAATCTGTGCTGGGTCAGTGCAAATATTTGTGAATCCTTTTTGTGACTAGTAGTGGAGAGATAAGAAAGCGTATTATGAAAATGCAAGCATATTTACCTGCTATATTCACCCAGCTTCCATAGAGTGCTGGTGAGGAAAATGAAGCAGACCTCTGAGAACTTTTGGAAATTTCTGACCTTTTCCTATTACATTAAGCACTATTTTGGGAACATAAAGACTCTGATTTGCCAGCCATCCCAAAATACTATGCAAATTTCTAGGGAAAAGCAAAATTGAGTATTTTTTGGAATAAAATGTAGAGTTTAAAGAACTAATATCTCTATTTGGAAACATATAATGAACAAAATTTAGAAAGATAATGACAAAATAGTGTTTCTTAGTCATTTAAAATGCAATTTTGGAACAGTGCTTAAGACCCACTGGGTTTCAGAGAGTCTTAAAATGCAGTTAACTGCAAACACATTCATGAAATACAGATGTTCCTTTTCCTAGTGGATTGATAGCTGAGGATGACTTGGATCACCTCATGTAATTCCTTGAGTTTAGGCACAAAACTTTGACACGAATAATTCTGGAAGCATTTGCTATAACTATTTGAATGCAAAAACTGAAGTGTTTGTTGACAGTGTATATATATACTGGGAAACAAACATATTTAATGACAGCTCTGGGCCTGCAAGAGGTGACTCCTTGTCTTGGGATGACTCTATCATGTGTATCCCCTATCACTCTCTATGCCCAAAAAGCCCTAATGTTAACTTTTAACACTGCCCTAAGGCATTCTCAAAACCAAACTTCTTGTCCTAAATCTTAGGCGTCAGTCCAGAAATGACAAGCATGGTCTTAGGCAAGGCTTTAGGCATCTTATGACTTGGGGCCCCACAGATTTGAGCAGCAATATTAACCTAAATGCTCTGCTAACTAAAATGCTTATATTTCATAACTGAATTTTAATTACTGAACAATTACTGAATTCTCTCATAAACATCAAAATTAATGAGGTCTGCTTTTCTGTGGACTTTTGTCCTGTGTCCCACATAGAAGTCCCATTCTTACTACTAATAATCTTCTGAAACCCTATTATTTTCTAGGATTCTCCGTGGTAAAAGCTTGAGTTCCCCTTTTATGTCCCTCAATCTCTCCCAGATGTCTAAGAACCTCTGAGGCAATACTTGCTCAGCATCTGCACTTGGCTGGCTGCTCTGTGTCTGCGTGTAGCAATTGGAATAGGCAACTGCTGAGCTTCTCCTTCAGCATTTCTCCCAGCAGCAACTCACCACAGACACCAGTTCTCTGAAACCTTGCTGAATTTCAAGTTTCTGTGATTTTCAACCAAACCTCAAAAGCGTTCAAAAAGTATTGCACAAATATAAAGGACAGGTGGGCATAAAAATTACACAAGTTTGTTTTCCTAAGTTTTTTAACTGCGAAAAGAAAAATATATTTTGTATTTGAAGATAAAATTCTGAAACGTACTTTGAAAGCTAAGGATTCTGAAGGTAAATCAAAAGAACCAGGCATGACCATTTTCTTCGCCAGCCTCAGGTTTGGGAATGGAAACACAAAATTAAATCTTGTTTTTCAGGGTTTTTTTAGCTAATATATGTCATTTTCTTCTGCACACAAGAGCTTATATATCCCATCAAAGCAGTAATGTTCTTGTAGTAGAAACAGTCTAAGTAAGATATAAACACGGAGAGCTGTGTCGTTATTAAGTCAGCCAAAGTATCTGGGAAGAAGAGTACGCACGCAAGTCTTTCTTCAGCTCTGAAATATAGGCAGTAAACTGCAGACTAAATACAGGTTGGAAAGAGTTGAGTTTGGCATAATAAAATTATACTTGAAGAAATTGCTGCCAGCTCTGTGTTTAACAGAAATGTACTGCTCCTCTCTGGTTTAGATCTACAAAAGCTTTGAGTGCCTGTTTGTTTGTTTATATCTTTCCAGCCATATTAGGTGTTTAATAAAGTACACTGCTTCTCCTTTGGAATATTCCTTGCTTCAGAGAGATGTTTTATATCCCACTTACTTCCTTGGTTTTCTTTTCATAAAAGCAAGTAGTTTGTTTAAAAAGAAGTTACTTCTGTGAAGCAAAAAAAATCTTATTCTAGGCATTTCTAATCTGAGTTTCAGTATCCCCTGAGTAGCCTGAGTATCCCTGAGTAGCCCCTGAGTATCATAGCCCCTGATAGTGGGATTCCATTTTTCATGACTAATGTGCTGGATTTCCTCATAATTTTTAATATTTCTTTTTATATTTCTTTTGTTTCCTGTTGCTGCAGCTTCATTTCCTCTGGTCAAGAGAGCAAGCCACTTAGTGATAGATTTTCATCTTAATGTAATAACACATGTGAAAAGGGAGAAGGAGGTGAAAATTTGAAGAATAAAAGTTATTACTTCAGAATACTTATATATGGTGTCTGGAGTTTCTATAGAACATATAAGGGATCATATAATGTTAAAACACTACATGTATTACATCCTGAATAGGCTGTAGTCTAAATGAGATAAGACATATATAATTGAATAGACCAACAGTTCAAAGGGGAGTCCCCTTAGCTTTCCTGCACTGGGAAAAAGGGAGAAAGAATTTCCTGTGAATCTTCTTTTAAAGAAAGAGAGATGATGAAAATGATGATGATGATGATGATGATGATAATAATAGTAATAAATCTTCTGTGAATAAGAAACCCTATAAACTTCAAACAAACCTAATTTTATTGATATCTAAACAACAATGCTCCTCTTCTACTTTCTGGATTTTAGGGAGACAAACTTCCTGTTAGGTAGTCCGTGCAGAGCATATTTTGGCTTAGTCTGAGATGAGTGACAGTGACCAGTGGTGAAAGATGAGAGAGACAAACCACTAACTGCTCTTGCATGACACTGCCAAAGCTACTAGAACGAGAGACACTGGGTGGGACAGTCAAGGGTAGAAGGACAAGGCAAGAAGATGGAAAGAATCAAAGGCACAGACAGAAAACAGTGATAATTACAGAAGGGTGTGCCAGCTGTAGACAGGTTTCATACAGGTGAGGAACCAATATTTTTTTATTTCAAGAGCAATGTACGAAGCCAAATATAAATGTGAATGCCATCAAAGCAGTAAGTGAGAAATAAAAGAAAGCATCATAATGGGAAAACTTGAGGAGCAGGAGCTCACACTGGAAGACACATGTTCAAAGCGGGTATCACCAGTATTACCTACAACCAGTATTTACAGAGACTTATATAGGAAATAGTCTACCTGAGAAAGAGAATGTAATGAAATAACATTCAGGAAAGGAAAAGCCAGCTAATAGTATCCTCCCATATTTCAGTCTGAGACTTCTTTGAGACTTGCCACAGGCTACTGAATTTCAGTTCTTGCAGATGAAGCACCTTGTCCATGGGTATCCCCTGATGGTCTCTGAGCCAAAAGGCAGATATGCTTATTTAAAATATAAATTATATTGTGTACTCAGTTCAGCATAGCCAAACGTGGCATTTCTTCTCAGCCTCTGCTATCAGTGACTCACCAAATATATGCTCAGGTAGGGTAGTATAAAAAAAAATGGGTCCTGAGTAAAGTACTTTCTACTGTAATTCTCTGTAGGAACTAAAAAAAAAATTTCCTCCATTTTTATTTTTTGGACCAGTCAAACTTCTAAGATTCTAAATTTTTAAAATTAATTTGCTTTAGAAGTTTGCAGCTGATATACCTATGCGTTGCCTGAGTACTACCTGTGCCACCACATGGCCTCTGGGGAGGCAGGATTTCATCCTCAAGAGACCAAACTAATCAGGGCTGGAGCCACAGCAATACAATAAAGAAAAAAAGCGAGAGAGAGCTCTACTTTCAACATTTTCATCTCATGTTAGGAGGGACTGAAACATTATATAGAGAAGATCGATGTCTTGCCAGTGTGTCTCACAGACACATTTCTCATTACCTAACCTTTAGTCCCAAGGAAGTCTCTTGGTTTTAACCCCTTTAAAAAATATGTGCTTTCTGGAAACAATCCAATCTTTCATTTAGTTTGACTAGGAAATTTTCACAGGATCTTCTAAAACACCCCCAGCACACCACTGTAAGCAAATCAGGAGATTTCTGGTTCCATTTTTCCTGTCTTAAGAAATATGAATAAGAACAGTCATGTTGGAATAGTTCTTCACAAGTAAATATGATGATTTAAAATAATTTTTACTGTACATGGAGCGAAGAGTTCTCAGGTAAGAACTAATAGTTTAAAAATAACAATTATTCTAATACATAGTAAATAAGTTAATGACATTAAATAAAACCTTAAATTTAATATAGTAAAATATTCATTACAATTTAAACAACTTTAAAACCTGGAAGATGTATAAAAACATATGTCTAGGAATTGATTTTGAAAATCAATTATACTTTGTCTTTCGTTACTATTTTTCCATGTTTGAAAATGATATAGTTTTCTTAACTGCAAATAGGATCATCTGAATATATGAAATGTGAGAAGAGCTAGGTACCTTAAATATTCTGCTGATGGAGTTTTTTTCCTTTTTAAAAAATAAATTTAGAGTACTCTCTACTGTGCTTTAGGATAATCTAGGCTAATTTAGACTCTTTTTAATGTTTTATAAAGTGCAGAAGGATTCTGTTTTGACTTAATTGTCTAAATGCTAACTAGGTTTAATTGAAATGCATGAAATGCATTACAGAGTATGACTATGTTCAGTATTCCCACTGAACAACGGGCAAACACTGCATCATGTTATTAATATCATGTACCTGGAAAATGATTCCCAACTGATAAACTCAACTGCCCTTTCAAACTCCAGCTGAACTGCCACACATTCCTAGATCACACATATTAGTAGAATCGTTTTAGAGATGGTCAAACTGGAGCAAAGAAAGCTATGACCAGTAATTAGAATGTACAAGTAAAATATAATGATGATTTTATTATTGCATAAAGGCTCTACCAATTACAATAATTACATTTAGTTATTTTGCCAACTTTTTTCTAGGGTTTTGGTAGCCCATCAGGTGAACATTGGCTGGGAAATGAACTTATCTTTTCAATAACGAGTCAGAGGCAATATTCTCTAAGAATTGAATTAATGGACTGGGAAGGAAACCGGGCATATTCACAATATGACAGATTTCACATAGGAAATGAAAAACAGAATTACAGGTAAGAATCTATTGAAATTCTTTTGACTCTGCTGAGTGATAAATATTGTTCATTGTTCTCTTGTCAAATATGAGAAAGGACAATAAGATGATGCTGATTTTCATCAAAAGTGAATAAAGAGCATAAAAATAAAACAGAAATCAGATTTCTCAGTGACAGAAGGATAGAGTAAACCTAACATATCTGAAAACAAAGGATCTCTTAATTGTGTTGGCTGGTAGAACTGCTAAAAATCATATAACTTTTACCATTGGAACTCAAAACTGGTTGAATAGAAAAAAGATTTGGATTCTTCATTACAGCCTGAAGGACATCTACCTCAGAAGCATAAGACTGAAACAATGGACATGGGAATAAAAGACCAAAAATGCTGTTAAACTATCTGATATTTCCAAACTAAAAATTTAGTGTAAATGAAGAGGAAAAACAGAATGCTGAATTTTATTTTGAGGAAATTAAACACACAAACTTTTTGCAATAATATTTTTCTCCCATACTTTTTTTTAAGATAAAAATGTAGGAAACCTAAATCCACTTATTAAAAAAACAAAACAAAACAAAACCCCAAAAAGAAACAGCTTGAAGACACAAGAAATGTGGATGACCTAAGTAGTCAATGACATTATTTTCAATCATCGCTTCGTCTGAACAGATGTCAGAAAAAAAAGAAAATAAACCCATGGAAATATCCAATTTATTACAGCACATCTAATTAGCATAAGACTCAGTAGAGAAACAGATGTATTGTAAACTCAGACATTCAAGGCATGTGAAACTAGGCTGGTATTCAGATCTTTAAATTCAAGTAACATGATTCTCAAAAATGCTGATTGCCTGCCTCTCCCCGGGTCCCCAGAGGAATGGAGGTGAGAGCAATTTGCTCTTTCTACTGACAGGACTCTGCCCAGGTGGGACAGAGAGCAGTGCCCCTGCCCTCTGGGCTTTGTCGGGGGGCAGCAGCAAATGGTGTACAAATGCAAAGGATACATTTAGAAGCAATCAGTGCGAGTTTGGCTCCTGCATAAAGCAAGGACTGTCCCACTGCACACAAAGGATGGCTCTGTCCCTTCCTGCCTCCAGCAGTGCTGTGCCTGGCACTGCCCATGGAAAGCCAGTTTACCAAATCAGGAAAGGTGGAGCACCTATTCTGAGGTAGTTTTAGTCAAAGAGTAAGTATAAGTAAAGGAAATTTCTCAAAACAGAGGCTAGAAAGATTTATACAAAACCTAAAAAAAGAAGTGTAAAAGTGAGTGATGTGAGGTCTTAAACATTAGTAGAAGATGTTCAAAAGGAAAAGATGGGACAAATCCTTGTCAAACGAGGAAAAATGTTGAAGGAGAGTTACACATAGCTCAAAAATTTATGATGAATCAGAGGAAAGGACAGGAGTATTAGCCAGGGGATGAATTAAAACAACTGAATTTGCTAACAAAAACAGGGTCTTTTTTACTCATTATTCTGAACTGAGTAGGGACAACATATTGTTGAGAAATTGGAAGGTTGTTGAAAATTTAACATGTTAAAGCTTATGTTTAGAGAGGATTTCTTTTTCAGGACTCCTCTGGCTTCATTCATGGCAAAATAGCAAGAGAATGTCTTGTTTTGTTTCAAAATGCTGGGAAGGGAAGGGAAGGGAAGGGAAGGGAAAAAGAAACCCACTTTCATTATAAAAAGGGGAGATCTTTTGCAATCTAAATCATATTTTCTGAACATGGAAAATATTGTAAAAGTTGATCCATGTAAATTCTTCTTTCTGATCAAGAAAAACCAAAAGAGATATAATTCAAACCTGTAGAAATTAAATCAAAGGAGGCATACAGGCCTCAAAGAGTATAATGTTGAGTAATAGGCATAAATTCTGCTAGCCATGTCCAAGTCACTTTTCCACAAAAAATCAAAGGGAATTTGGCGGGAGTCTATTGACTGCGCTTTTGGTTCCTGTCCTATTCCATAGTAAGAATGAAGGCCAGAATGAGATCTGCTCATGCTCTGTGGCCTCCTTATGGTGCAACTGAAGCTCCTCTGTTGAGGACGGGGAATCTGTTTCATTCATATTTTTCTGGAAGAAGCAAAGAGGAAAACATAAGGAAGTAAAAAAGTCCATCTCTATTGGCCCTTTGGGTTTCAGATTAATTCCTCTATTATTTTTACTCAAGTGTATTTGAATATTTAAATAAAATAGCTGAGTAACACGGTGACAGTTCTGGAAATAATGATGTGTAAGCCACATGCAAGTCTAAACTGTTTTTCATGCTTGACAAATGTACTAGTGCCTAGTCCAGATAAATATCTGCCCAATAGATATTTTGCAAACCAAAATAATGTTGGGCTATTTTATAAATTTTTGCAAGAATGCATCCTATGACATAAAAACTCTTTATTTTGCTTGCCAGCATCACTGTCTGTGATAGAAGCAAATCCAGAAGGCTGGCTGAATAAAAACCTAATTATTGAGTACTAAAGAGCTGGCCACTCTTCAGAGAATGCTCTTTTCCCTTTATCTGAGGAGCTGCCATTAAGGATTTAAATGACTCCTCTGAAGCTAAAAAACACAATTCCCAAACTCCTGCTCCCAGTGCCTTTCCATCACAACTTTCGGGCATTTGCCATGCTTGCTTTCAATACCTCAAACACAGAACACCATACCTTTTCAAAACTTTAGTTACTGTTATTTGAAATAATTTTGCCAAAGAAAATAGATGCTCTCCTATTTTGGAAGCTCGTTTCTTATAATGACCCACATTAAATATTGTTTCTGTTAGCAAAAATAAGTAAGTGTAGACTGGCTAGACTCACATTAGTTTCAAAAAACATGAGTTTACTAAGTAACGGTAACCAGTAAACAGACAAGTTTCTAGGCTAGTCTGGGAAGTGGATCAAGAAAATCTGAAATAGAAAAAGGGTATTGAAATGAAAAGAAAAGCTCAAGAAGCAGAACATCTTTAATTTTGCTATGGCAGTACCTTGTACATTTGGAAGATATAAAAAAAAATAAGGTTCCAGGTCTTATGCTTGAATACAGTTAAAAAAAGAAAAGAAAAGTAATAAAATCTGCTTGAGAAAATATCAAAAAATCCTTTTCATATTGTTATTCCAAAATCCAACCTCAACATTACGCAAAGTTCAATTCAAACTGGATAACTCCCAGTTGGTGATTTCAGAAGGGTTCTGTTTTTTCTCTGGGCTGTTTGTATTCTCTTTACTACTTTTTATTAGTCTAAAGAATCTATTATTAAAAAGAGTAATGCTGAACACATGTAAGTTCAAATATACTTGTTTCTCTTTCGAAATGAGACAGCTCCAAAATGTTTTCTGGGAAATCAGAATAAAATCTATTTATCCCAGATGATGACTGGGAAGAAGGTTGAGATGGGAAGGTGGATTGTATCAGTAAATGTATCACGGTAAATGATAACTGAAACAGGAAAATCAAATGTTGCACCACGCATGAATTCTTTAATAACAGTATCTAAGTGATTCATTTCTTTTAGAACATCCTTAGGTTTCTTATCTACATGAGATGATTACACAGAGACTATCTGTAAATATAAGGAAAATATCTGTCAGTCTCTTTGCAACTTACGCTGTGGCAAGTAAAATCTCCACGGAGTAAGAAGAGCCAGATCTTGCATCTCTCCCATTTAGTGCAGTGTTTCTTAATGTAATTAAGAATTATTTATAGAACTATAAAAACATGAGTTGAAAGAGAATCCTAAAAAACACATGACCTCTCCTCTTTTCTTGTGTAGACTTCGCCCAGCCCACTTGACATTGTTTGATGTTCTTAGGAGCTGTACAGCTATGAAACGCTGCTGCTCTGACCCGTGTCCTCAGATCCTCCAGAACTGAACAGGAAAAGTAACCACGTGTTGGGATGTCAGGCACCACAATTCATAATCCTACATATTAGTTTATGAAAACAGATATATCGATGCTGAATTTTGAACAGTAGTAATTTCAGCCTGCAGATACATCTGGTTTTGCTACTCATGATACAGGAGAAACACTTCCAAGCAAAGCAAGGGGTGAAGAATGGGGGAATTACACTTTTTAATTGGCTTTGCTACTTGTACTTCAGAACAATTAGAGAGGTTTAATAGACACTCACCTCCCTATGGCAATATATTCTGGTACTTAATCATTCTTTTAGTTAGAAAAGTTTGCTTTTGCTCCAGTGATTCACTAACTTTCATCCATGGAGAAATATGATTAAATGATCAGACAGCACTGCTCAGGTGAGCAAGACTTTGGAACTGATGTAGGCATAGGTGAAAACTGATGATGCACAGAGAACATCCTAACTTCTGTGAGTCATGGACTTAAGGTGGTGACTGCCCTTTGGTAGTTAAAATTAAGAAGAGACTTTATATTGGAAAGAGCATGAGAATATGGTTACAAAATCTCATCAGAAAGTGAAAGAGAGCATAGATCCATTAGTAGAGTAACACACAAGAGACTTGTTGACAGGGGAATAACAGTCATGTAGGAAAGAGTCAGGTGTGTGGGTCCTCAGAGGCAACAAGCTGATGAAGTTTGTTGCAAACAAGAGAGGTAGTCATTAAAATTATTCAAATCCCTTCAGGCTGCTGACATGATCTTCCAGTTCCTGCAAATCTAGGTAACAGTTTCGAAGCTCTCCAAAATACTGTGTCTCTCCAGGCTTTGCTTTGGGAAACCAGACCAGTTGTTGAAAGTAAACCAAGAATTGTTAAACTTTATGGGCCCTGGTAGCAGAGAGTTTTCTGTTCACTGAGTAGAGTGTTGGACTTTTAGCTCTTGTTTGATTACAAGTGTGTATGTTTAGTTTCAGCGATAGTATTATTTCTCTCTCTTTTCTTAGGCTAATCTGGTAGGTAGTCTGCTGTTAGAAGCCTTGATGTAACGTTAATCTTAGATTTATTTTGTTTAAAGTGGAGGCTATTGATTTATTTGATCACCATTGTTAAACTAGTGATGGAATTTCTTGCAAAAATTCTCACCTATCTTTCCGTAAAGTGAAGAAAAATATATTTATCTGTACAGTCTTTTAAACTGTACTGCTGAAAAATCTATAATAAGTAGTAAAATAAGTATTATTTGAGTGTACAACTTTTATGGGGACAGATGGTTGTATGTATCTTTAACTAAAAACCATATCCCACATAGTATTGCTGTTTCAGGAGCAGGACATAAATAGGCCATTGTCACTTCCTTGGTGTACAAAATCTCATTTTTAAATATTGGTGTTGTTCTTTGTTATTATCCAGGCTTTGCAGTGATGCATCTGTGTAACATTTTCTTCTTGTGTCCCTTGAGTTTTTTAGGTAAAACAGGGGATCAAGCTGACTTGTAAGTTTTTTAAGCCATCTGCTTAGGTTCTTCTGTGTCATTTGTATCACAGTAAACCTTCAGAGTGTCTATTCAGTCTTTTCTCAAATGGGGAAGGAAAAGTGCAGTGGAAGACATATAGGAAATCTGTAGCGAAGTGAAAAAATAAAGACAGATCCTCTTGGGACCCAGTTCTGTGCCCAGACCCCAGTACTTTTCTTGCCATATATGAAAAATACAGAATAACTTAAAAAATAGTCATGGTGAAAAAATGCAAAAAGCCCGTAGTAATTCACTTTTCTTTGGAAGCTTGAAATTAAGTTTGCAAGTCTGCTTCAGAGGATATATCCATGTAAAATCCTATTAACAAACAGAATGCTATCTGTGGTATGCATAATTTCTATGATTTGAAAATATTTTCACCAAACAGTGGTTATAAAACATATAATACAGAAAAAAAATCTAACATCTCTATGTATATATAAATATCTGGCTTAAATTATTTTATTTTATTTAACAACACTGTCAGTCCAATAATATTCCATGAAGTCTAAATACTGGAAGTGCAAGGATTCAGTCCAATGCCCATTAACCAGACGTCTTTCTGGAACCGTGCCAGTGTTGCTATATCATATCAGTGACTAAAACTCACTGGCAGTTCATGCAGTATCTTCAAATGTAAGCAGAAATTAAATATAACAACTTCTCTGACTGAAAGTTGATGTAAATATACTTATGGAATTTATGCATAAAAAAATTAACTTAATCCACATAAATCTCAATATACACTATCCATCCACAGCTAATCATTTCCCACTTCTAACTACATTAAAGTCATTTATAGTTCAATATACAATAGCTGTGACTATCGTGAAACAGGAACAGAGGTTTCCTTCTTTGTTATGGAATCTAATGCAAATTCAGTGAGAGGTGCTGGCTACACTGCAGTACAGTTGAAGTTTTAAGAAGGTGAGCCAGGGTCTCCTGAGGTAACAGAAGCCAAGAGAGAAACATCAGTAAAATACCTCAAGAGAATCAAGGGTTATTCCTCTAAGTCGGCGCAGCTAACAGCCCAGTGCACACAGCATTGACAGGAGTTGGAAGCCACCGTGGCCCTAGAAAACTAAGACCTACTTGCCATTTCTGAAACGTGGTGGGATGAATCCCCTAACTAGAGTGTGGCTATCGGAGACCAACAGGCTGTTCAGACGGGGCAGGCGAGGAAGCAGGGCTGGAGGCATTGCCCTGTACATCAATAAATGGATACACTGCGAAGAGTTGTTTCTGAAGAACAGCCACAAACAGGTTGAAAGCTTATGGGTAAGAATTGGAGACTGAGGCAACACAGGGAGCCTGGTTGTTGGTTTCTACTCCAGGCCACCTGATCAAAGGGAGCCTATTGACAAAGCCTTCTTGCTCTAGCTATGGGAAGCATTGCACTTACAGGCTCTTGTCCTGCTGGGGGACTTCAGTCACTCCAACATCTGCTGAAAAATTATCATAGTGAGCTGTAGACAATCCAGGAGACTCCTGGAGTGCATGGAGGATAAATTCTTAAACCAGGTAATAGACAGCCCTACCAGAGAGGATGGAATACTGGATTTGATGGTCACCAACAAAAGTGAGCTACCTGATCACTGACATCAAGACTGGAAGCAGCCTGCACTACTTCAGTGGTCATAGAATCACAGCATCTAGGTTTAGGTTGAAAGCCACCTTAAAGATCAAGTTCCAACCCCCTGCCAAAGGCAGAGACACTTCCCTCTAGACCAGGCTGCTCATGCATTGGTGGAGCTCGCAGTCCTGAGGGATATGGGTCAGGCAAAGAGTAAAGTCGGGACCCTGAATTTTAGGAAAGCAAACCTGCAGTCAAGGAATTAGTTAATACGAGCCCCTGGGAAAGTGTCCTCACGGACAAGGGAGCAGGACAGACCAGTAGATCTTTCAGGACACTTACCTCAGAGTTCAAGATCTAGCAATCCACAGGTGCAAGAAATTGGTAAAGAAAGGCAAGAGAGCAACATTGTTGAGTTGCGACCTGCTGGTCAAACTAAAGGGTAAGAAGGAAATGCACAGGCAGTGGAAGACAGCCAGGTATCCTAGAAAAACTGTAGGTACACTGCCTCGTTATGTAGGGGTGAAATCAGGAAAGCTGGAGCTGAACTTGGCAAGGGATGCAAAGAATCATAAGAAGGTCTTCTCCAGGTGGGTCAGCAAGAAAAAAGAAAGCCAAATAAAGTATACTCTCCTCCAAGAGCAAAACTGACAAAACAGGTTCCTCAAATTAGTGGTAGATGCCCCATCTCTGGAAAAATTCAGGGTCAGAGCTCTGAACAACCTGATTTAGTTGAAGATGTTCCTGCTCACTGGGGCAGAAGCTTTGGCTAGATGACCTTCAAAGTTCCTTCCAACCCAGACTGTTCTACGATTCTATGATTTTATTATATTATTTACTAAATACTGTAAAGGATTCATATATACAAAGGCAGCTCAGAAACAGATGAGGAGAAAGCTGAGGTATTCAACAAATTTTTTGGCCTCAGTCTTCACTGGCAGTGTCTGTTCCCACAGCTCTTGGGCAAATGGAGCACAAAATGGGGACTGGGGAAGCAAATTCCTTCCCACTGTAAGAGAAGATCAGGTTTGTGACCATATGAAGAACCTGAACATACATTAGTCTATGGGACCTGACAAGATGCATCCCAGAGTCCTGAGGGAATTGGTTGATGAAGTTGCCAAGCCACTCTTTGTGATATTTGAAAAGTCATGGCAGTGAGGTGAAGATCCTGGTAACTGTAAAAAGGGAAACATTACACCTAATTTTATAAAGGGTAGAAAGGAGGACCCTGGGAACTACTGATCTGTCAGCCTCACCTCTGTGCCTGGAAGGTCATGCAACAGATCCTTCAAGAAGCTGTGCTAACGCACATGGAGGACAGGGAGGTGATTAAAAACAGCCAGAACTGCTTCACCAAGGGCAAGCCTTGCCTGACCAACCCAGTGACCTTCTATGATGGAGTGACTGCATCAGTGGACAAGAGAAGAGCTACAGATGTCATCTACCTGGATTTCTGTTAGGCCTTTGACATCCTTGTGGGTCGCCCACAACATCCTTCTCTCTAAATTGGAAAGAATGTATTTGATGGGTGTATTTAAATGTTCAGTTGATGAGCAATCAGTTGGATGGTTGCATCTAGAAGATAGTGGTCCCTCAGGGGACAATAATGGAACCAGAAGTGTTTAAAACCTTCATTAATGACATAGACACTGGGATCAAGCATAGCCTCAGCAAGTTTGCAGACAAGACCAAGCTGAGTGTTGCAGCTAACCCACACAAAGGATGAGATGCCATCCAGAGGGACCTGAACAAGTTTGAGAAGTGGCTCCATGAGAATTTCATGAGGTTTAACAACACCAAGTGCAAGGTGCTGCACCTGGATCAGGGCAATGCCCAGTATCAACACAGGCTGGGGCATGAACAGATTGAGAGCAGCCCTGGAGAGAAGGACCTGGGGGTGCTGTTGGATGAGAGCCTGGACATGATCCAGCAATGTGCACTTGCAGCTCAGAAAGCCAAACATGTCCTGGGCTGCATCAAAAGCATCACGGCCAGCAGGGCAAGGGAGGGGATTCTGCTCCTCTGCTCTGCTCCACTCTGCTGAGACCTCACCTGGTGAAGTATGTTCAGCTCTGAAGCCCTCAGAGCACAAGATATGGACCCATTGGAGCAGGTCCAGAGGAGGGCCATGAAAAACGTCACTGGAACAGCTCTCCTCCAAAGAAAGTCTGAAAGAGTTGGGGTTGTTCAACCTGGAGAAGAAAAGGTTTCAGGGAAACCTTAAGAGAAGTTTTTCAGTACTTAAAAGGGGCTCATGAGAAAGGTTGGGACAGTGTTTTTATAGGGCCTGTTGCCATAGGACAAGGGATAATGGTTTTAAACTGAAAGAGGATAGAGTTAGACTAGCCATAAGGAAGAAATATTTTGCAATAAGGTGGTGAAATACTGGAAGAGGTTCCTCAAATTAGTGGTAGATGCCCTGTGTCTGGAAGAATTCAGGGTCAGGTAGGACAGAGCTCTGAGCAACCTGATTTAGTTGAATATGTTCCTGCTCACTGGGGTGGAAGCTTTAACTAGATGACCTTCAAAGTTCCTTCAAACCCAGACTGTTCTATGATTTTATTATATTATTTACTAAATGCTGAAAAGGATCCATATATCCAAAGACAGCTCAGAAATTACACAATTTATCAGATATTTTCTGTTTAAAAATGTTTTATTTTGGTCACAATTAATGCTAGAACTCCTTAATTAACCAGTATCTAGGACATGGAGGGAAATCAACATCAGTGTTACGTAAGCACTAGGAAATTATTTCCTTAAGATTTTAGAAAAGTGCTGGTATACAAGCTTTGCTAGGTATATACTGTTGGTGGTACAGCAGCCTTGTTTTCAAGCAGGAAAGCAAAGCCTCCAGTGTAAGCTGCATTCAGAATTTGATGCAAAAATGGCCTAACCATTTTGGTGAATCTACTTATTCATCAATAATAGGTAGATATCTGTTATCTGTTTTCATTATTAGCTCTTCCAAGCTATCTCTAAATTGATGATGTCTTCAGTCTTGATTTTCTCTATCCTTTCCTCTTAACAGGTTAATTTTCAATCATCTTCTCTAAACTGATATATTTCCTTCATCAAAACTGGATAATTCTCAATATATTCAGTGTCACGTGCCTGCAGAATCCACCTGCCAGTAGTTTTTTATAGGATATTACTAAGAGACTTTCAGTAATTACGTTTGATTTTGCTCTTATGGTTCTAGAAGCTTTTCTTTCCTTTGGCATTTCAGGGCTTTTCAACCACTTAACTGGAGAGAAGATTGTTTTTCAGTGTGTTCCACCACAGCTATCACTACGGAACACAGTGGGCATGACATTATCTCCTCCTCCAGACTCCTAAACTTGTTTTTAAAGTAACAGAAAATATATGAGCAAGAACAAAAGTATCTTATTTTCCATAAAGCTTATCTGCAATAAAATAAACATCAATTCAAGCTTAAGGCAATAAAAAAAGAATATTTTGTAACAATTTTCTAGTCTTATACATCAGCTTGGATTTAATGAATTTAAGTGATTATTCACAAGGCAGTCATGTTTTCCTACAGGTAGGTGAGATAAAGACTTTTCAGTGCTAACATTAAAGCTGTTGAGCCCTAGGAACAGACTGCAGGACCCTATCTGAGACACTTGATTCTCTCTGCATGCCTGGGGAGAGATAAGCTCCTTAGACAGAAGCCAAATCAGGCAACATGCAGAGCAGAGAGCTGCCTAGAGTTAACCATTAGGAAATTCTGAAAATAGCAAGGCATCCATTTATATCCCCTGACAGTTCACAGCCCACAGCCTGAAGGTAGGAGACAATGTCTTGTCTTACTCAAGAAAGAAATGAAAGGCCTTGGGTTAATGCATTCATTTGCCAGAGGGTATCCAGACCATAGTTATTGCTTCCCAAGAGAAAGCAGCAATCTGTGCTGCCAGGGAACAGGCTCGTCAATGAATCTCTGACACTGTGCAGGAAGAATTCACTGCTCAGTGAATGAATAGGTACCAGGTCACTTGTCAATGAAGCGGGAGAGGGATTTCCAAGATTATGCTCCCTGCTCCATGTCTTATTTTGAATTAAATAGATTTTTATTAAATTATCCAATTACGTTATTAAGCAGTGGGTATTATTCTGCTACACACTTACATTTGTACTTCCTTTGAGATCAGTGAATCTCGAGCAATTTATTTGCAGCATGATACATGTTGCTGGTTATAGCATCCTGAGGGAAGTTTTGTGGTTTTAAACGCTTCTCTTGCTGAGTCCATAAAAACCTTAACTCCTATGTGGTGGGTAGTAGTCACTCAGACCAGTAAATTGTTACATGAAAAGTTAAGACTAACAGTCACTGGTAGCTCAACCACTTACTACCTAGTGAAGGATTAAAAAAAAAAAAAAAAAAAAAAAAGGAGTAGATTTATGGGAGAATAATGTAATTCTAGACAAGAACAGTGTTATGAAATCCTTGCTGAGGGCTACTGCACAGGTACACGAGTCTGAGGTCTGAGAGAACTCTTTAATGAATGTAAGTATTGGCAGAAAAATTATCAATGGAAACTCAGTAGTGATCTTGTTACATATTGTAGTTCAGTGGAGATTTCTCAAGGTCTTAACAGGGGCAGACAGAGTGTGTTGTGGCACCTAAGAGAAAGCTGCACAGACTTTAATAAGGTATTGACCATTTTTTTCCTTCTCCAGTTTAAAATGACTACTTTCCTCTTGTTTTTCATGATCTTCTCTATCTACATTGTCATTCTTCTTGCACAGTGTTGCTCTCTTTTAAACCTTTATTCTTTATGCCACCTCTACATTTACCTTATGAAAGAATGTCAAACCAGTGTTTTAAAAAAATTTATCAAATCCTGTGCTGAATGGACTTCACTGTCCCCAAGGCGAGAGCTCCCACTTCTACCAGTACTAACACCAAAAAGAGCTACATTTCTTTAACCTACTTCCATCAAAGCATCTACAAAGAACTTAAAACTGCTGTTGTTTTATTAGTCTAGCTTTTAATATAGAAGCCAGTAACATTGTTTCTTCATCTCCACTGGGCTTTGACATGAAACAGCTCCTGAATAAAAGGATCTTGTGTAGCTGAGACAGTTCTGGATATTTGCCACCCATGAGGAATTTTTTTTTGTCGAAACTGCTCTGTGTAGAATATTCAGACATCTCCAAGGTCATGTGGTTTTTAAATTCAGACTATCCGTCACAGGGACATAAGTGATGTGATATTTGCTTCAATTTCTATAAAAAATAAATAATATAATAACTAATTTTTATTGTTACAAAAATTTTTCTTAATTAGCAGTTGTGTGCTCTTGTAACTTTTTCACTGTTTGAATTCACTTAATTCTTGTATAACATAAGCGTTAAAACCCTCTGCAACTTATAATAATTATCAGAATGTAGATTAGCATCATGAAAATTTATGTACAAAGTGTAATGGATGTGTGTAAGGACATGTCAAAATTTACAGATAGATACAGCGTCACAGTGAGAAAATTCAAAGTTTCATTAATGTTTGCTAATTACTGATATGCAGAAAATTTGGTATTGCACCATAATGCATCTGTCTTAAGTCTGCAAACAGAAAAACTAATGCAAAAGTAAAATGCAGAATGAGGAAAAATCTCAGTAAAATTCACAATTAGAAAACATTTATGTATGAGAAAAGTTTCTTTAATGAAGATTCCCTGATTGTATCTTTCTCTTCACTATTATCTGTGGAAGTTGTAAAGTGCAGTACATTTTCAGGATCAAATTCAGGTCCAGCTCAAAATATTTAACCTGGACATTTTTCTTCTCATAACTTTGATCAAAACTGAAAAAAATGACACTTCCAAATACCAGTCCAGAAAAGGTAGAAAATCTGTTTACAAAGAATGGGATGTGTCTTTGATTTCAGGGAGAAAAATTGTATTCTTCCTGTGGATGACCAAGATTTCCATCAGTGAAGTTGGCCACTAGGTGGTCAGCTGTCGCAGGGGGTCCGGTGCTGATCAGCAGCGGTATGCCGCGACCTTCCTACAGAGAGCGTCCCGCACAGAACAGCTCTTTCCAGGAGGCACTGGCAGGCCTCCCTGAGCAATAGGGGATTTCAGCAAGCGTAGCACTTTCTCAGCTACAAGCGACTCCAGCTCTTGTAGTTCAGCTCTTTGTGAAATCACCCAAGGCAGACCTGGGGAATAGAAAGACAGAAGCCTCACTTGGCAGTTCCACAGAGGCAGCCTTTATTGTCCAGCCACCCTGCAAAGGTGAGGCCAAGGATGGCTGCTCCCGTGAATCAGATACAGAAGCAGAGGCTTTTTTATGGGAAAGGCAGGGGGTGGGGTAGAAATCAATTAGCCAACGGGGTACCGGCTATTACCATAAAGGAACAAGGCATGCTGGGAGCTCACCCTGACCCAAGAAGGTTGGTTATGGCTGGGGAGATTCTTTTAGGGGCTCCGGCATCTCTCCTCCAAGGGAGTGCAGAGGGCTCCTGTGCCGAGGGCTCACAGCCCTCCACAGCCAACAAGATTATGCTGAATTTATTTAGTATTAGCAACAATATCTCCAGATTAAAAAAAAAAAAATGTTGCTTGCAAAGTTTTCTGAAATGTTCACAATTTTCACCATGAGCCAAACATTCAAATTTAGATCTCCACAATGCAGAAGGAAAGAAGAACGGGACCTGGAGACCCCCTCAGAGAGTGTGGGCTGTCTGTGCCCCCATAGCTGTTGACTGTCTGCCTGCTCTCTGAGCTAAACAGAAGCTTGGTAGCCCTGTCAATGTGGCATCGAGCCCAGGCTAAAACATCCTGCCCCTGAGTAGGTTCAGCGTCGCGCTTATTGCAACAGTTAGCTTCCAGCCAGGATAGAGTGTGGGCAGAATGAGCTCATGTCTGCTCAGAGAACTGACAGAGCAAGCTTTCATCTGCTTGAAAAACACAAGCAGAAATTCTTAGAGTGACCCCTATTTAATCTAGAATATACATGGTTAAAGTCTCTGAAATCTGTTACCAACTTCCCAGCCAACCAATGCCAGCATTTTTTTCCCCTCCTTTTATCGTTAACAGTTATACTGGCAAGGTTTCTAGAGCCTGATCCTGAGAACACTTTCTGCACTGATTCACCATATTTTCAGCAAATATCAGCAAAGTGGTGTGGTATTTTTTGTGAGTTTCCTTCTTTCATGAGTCAAAAAGCAAAGTATACCTGTGGGACCTCAAGAGAATCTGGCAAAGGGATCATCCCAGATTTTTCAGTAGTCATTTATTGCACTAATCTTTAAGATTTTCTTATTCTCTTGGGTTTGAGTTTTGGGGTTCTTTTCCTATGAAAGGGAAAAATGATTTTGCTGTCTCTACCTCTAAGATAATGGTAATAAAAAGTGATATTATTCATTATTTGGTCCACCGCAGCAATGCAGCGAATGAGTTAGATCACAAAGCAGAAGTACACCATGTCTAAAGAGCTGCTAATTTACATAAACCTTCAAACAGATAACAACTTTGAACATCAGAGCATAAAATTATTGTGATAGCCAGTGCAGTGCAGTTTTTATTTTTTGGTTGATCTGCAAAGGTCTGCAAGAAGTAACAATGAAAGCCTAATTAGAAAAAGAAAGAAAAGTGCCTGGTACCATACGGACTCTGGTCTCCAGTCTTCTGTTTCATCACATCCTAGAGGCTGTAGTGTTTTCAATTTTAAATGATTGCTGGAAGAGCTCAATGCACTTGACCCAAGTGCATGCGCACCATTTGTGTTTTGTTTTCTTTTATTTAGCATTATAGTTCAGTTGCACTAAAGTAAAACTTCTTTGCACCTATCTCAATGCCATTTGAACCAAAGGAGTCATTATTGTGAATCACAGCTCTTATTAGGTCATGACCTGGGTTTTTAGGGGGAAAAAGGCATGTAAAACATGCTGATCCCTGTTAGCCTGGTCAGTGTGGCACCAGGAAAGAACTTGGATCATAAATGGGTGACAGTCAGTTAACCTTTCACTCACAGATGACTGTTTATTGGCCACAAATGACGCCAAGGGAGTTGAAATATGTTTTAATAGTCTGTTTATATTTTTCCACTGAGGTCTTAGTGCCACATAACTCATTTTGGCATATTTTAAACTTAATTTTGCATTAAGAAAACCAAGGAAACTGTGAAGCCAGTATTTATTTTTCAAAAAGCTATAAACATTTCACAGAAACTCTCTATGCATCAGTCACTTATAAAATTTGTTACCTTTTCCTAGATACTTGCCCTTATAATGAAAGCTTAACATTAGTGTGATAATGGAGGTAAAGACCAGAGGATAAGTGTAGCATGTTGTACAATACAGCCACTAATGAGTAAAGGGATCAAGCCAGAGCTGCTGCACACTATTCAGACTGAAGGAGGGACATGCTTATGTATATAAGTACTTTTATTCTACATCCTGTTTTCAATATCATAAACCTTTAATCAAACAATGGATAATGCTGGTGTGAATGACACTGTACGAATAAGAGAAGCCTCTTCCCCACCTTTTTTTCTTCTTCTCCTTCCCCTCCTATTTTTTTAAATTTTTTTTTGCACAGACTTAGGCCCTCATTCAGCAATGCGCCCAGGTAATTTTTTTTTCTTTTAAGCACATAGTAAGTACTTTGTTGAGGCAGGACCACCAGAGCTCTCACTGAAAGTCAAGTCACTCTTGTTTCATTATGATTGCACACTCTTTAAGATGACATGAAACTGTAAAAAAAATATTAGAGTCAGAAAGAGATCATGATCATAATCATCAATTATGTTGTCATTAATACTACCTTGTATTGTTTCCATATTTGGAAATTATTGCTTTTCCTGTCACCTCCACAAAGTGATTCTTCAACATCTCTTGCTGTTTACTGATGTCATGAGTCTGAGTACACAGCCACCAGAAAAAGCCCCTTAATCTGATTAGTAGAAATTCATAAACTGTTAACTGGCTTATCCACCAGGACTGAACAAGTTCAAACACAGGTAAGAGAATGAAAATTCTGATTAGCATTTTTTCTTTGAAAATAATATCCCCCAAAACATCCTTGCATTTTCCTCTGGGATTCACGCAGTGGGAAGCACACATTTCTTGACATGAATCCCAACATAAATCTTGAAAGTCTCATGCAGAACTCAAAATATTTATTTTAATGTGTTATTCATTAAGTTATTTCTTTAAATTGTAGTCTGCTGGCAGCTGCAAACTCGTCATTCCATCCGCATTATAATAATGCTGTAGTAAGATTTGATAGGGTCATTAGGTCATTAACATTGGAAAAATTTCTACAACAGAATCTGCAAATGCCCAAAGGGGCACAACTGTAAAAGAAGATTACACTGCTAGCACAGAATAAAGTATAAATAATCAAAACAAACTGATGAAAATTTAATTGCAGACTATTTTCACCTTTAGCAAAAATGATTCATTTCCTTACATCCAAGCTCTTCACAAGGGAAAAAAAAAACCAAACAATAACCCCCCTCAGAGATTTCTAAAAAATGTCCTGACAAGGGCAATGGAGCTGGGGAAGTGTCTGGAGCACAAGTCTCATGGGGAGTAGCTCAGGGATCTGAGGGTGTTTAGTCTGGAGAAAAGGAGGCTTGGGGGAACCTTACCACCCTCTACAACCACCTGAGAAGAGGTTGTAGCCAGGTGGGGGTCAGCCTCTTCTCCCAGGTAACAAGTGACAAGAAGAAACAGCCTCAAGCTGCACAAGGGGACTTTTAGATTGGATATTAGGAAAAATTTTTTCTCAGAAGAGTTGTCAAGCATTAGAACAGGCTGCCCAGGGAAGTGGTTGAGTCACCATCCCTGGAAGTATTATAACCTGTGTAGATCCGGTGCTTAGCAACATGGTTTAGTGTGGACTTGGCAGTGCTGGGTTACTGATTGAACTCGATGATCTTGAAGGTCTTTTCCAACATAAATTTTTCTATAATTCTATGATATTTGAAAGATATCTTCCACAGTTTCAATTAACTATTGTGCCAGTGGAAACATGAGGAAAAATGTTTTTCAACCTAGATATCTTGTCCAATTCAGTATTTAAATAATTTCTTAATGGTGATTACATGTTGCACCTTATTAAACACCCAATTTGATTAAAGAAAGTAAGTTCAGTAGTCATATTCCAGTCAGGAATTCTGTTAGTTAGTGTGCCTGTCATTGCTGTTTTAGCCAACAGCTTGGATTCTACACACAACTTCAAGCAATAGAAGCCTGTGTGAAGGGGACATGGTTCTTGAATGAAGGGGACATGGTTCTTGAATGACAGCATTCTACTTTCACTGCATAGAAGGGTAGATATTGCCCTAAAATGAATCACAACAGCTGACTCATTATAGGAGATACTTCAACCTCTGACATTTTTGCAACAGGTTTTTTGAAGGACACTGCCTCATTTGGGTTTATGCAAAATCTTTGGAATCTAAAGACGTCATCTCAGTGCCAGTCCTTCGGTTTGCTCTTATTTTTCTGCTCCTCGCTTATCTGATTCTTACTGCTTGCTCCCATAGAAAATTCAATATTTTGTGGCACTATATACAAGTCTTGATCTCTCCCTCCTGCAGGACAGGCATACTCAAGGCTTAATTTTCTCACTGCCTGATTTGTGACCTGAGATATTATCATAACCATGGAACTACAAAGAAATAGTCTAATATTAAGGTGGGGCCAATATCAATTAAACTACCACTTCAATTTCTTCCCTGAGAGGTACTCTGAATCCTTGGGATTGTTGCAGGTAGACTGCAACAATCAGTTCTCTGCTGAGCTATATAAACATTCAATTGAACCTCCACAATTAAGAAAACAGTGATTACCCAATATCTAGGTAAAATAAAAACCATGTCCACCCAGAAAGTTACTGATATTGTTTGGTTTTTTTAAAATAAAATAAAATAAATATGTAGGCTATGGAACATCAAGAATTAGGCATGCGCATATGAACATATTCTTTTGTATCTCTGTTGACAGAAATTGCACATTTAAATGTCATCTTCACAGATTTCTTTTTCTAATTGAAAACAACAACATAGCAAAGTTTTAATTAACATAATTGATCAGTAAAGATGGACTTAGGGTACTTAACGTTCTTAGACCACAACTATAGCTAATTTCAGGCATGATTGCAGCACACTCTTCACACAGAAAAAAGCCCAACCAAAACCTCCACAAGAAACCCAAATCAAAACCCTAGCACCCCTTCTCCCAACCTACATTGACTATACACTCTTTAAACACACTCATTTCCAAACACCAACTTATGTAAGTAAGATTAATATAAATTTTTAACATGTCTATCTATGATATTTGTAACTTTTATGGTTACTTATGATTAATGACTTTCAATTAAGTGAACTGTGTGATAAATATTTTACTGTGGCCTGTAAATGATAGTTCTCAAAGACACTGCACAATAACAAAAACCCAGTATCTCTACAGTAGCCATCAGGGTAAAAGTAAGCATGAACAGCATGCTGATACATGAAGTTTTCTATTTCCATTTTATCTAAAACAGTTAATTAGGATAATGTATAACCTATGTGGGTGACAGTGTATAATTAATGTCACCCTCAGTACAACTAAAGCATAGATTTATGAAATCCACTATTACAATATATGTGCATGGATTTCAACAAACTATATTTATGAGACTTTTGGAACTTTCAAGCATATTTTGGAAGAAGTATTAAGTTTAAATTTTACTGTAGTTGTGTGGGTCTCTTTTACTGGATTTTCAAACATGATTAATCAATTTAAAGATAAATCAAATTTCCAACAAATGTTCTCTGAACTTTTCCACTAACTTCAACGTCTGTAAAACAGATATTTAAATAAAGATATACAAACACCACAAGCTTCAACAATTCAGTAAAGATAAGCATCAGAAGGTCTGATTACGTACATAAGCCTTAAAAACGTTTAAAATAAGAGTTTCTCTGTAGAGTCCCTGTAGTTCTGTGCTGAAAAAATCCCCTTAAGAATCACTTTTGGCATTTCTGCTGTTGGCTTCAGCCAAACCCAGGAAGTATGTTTGAGCAGGGAGAAAAAATATTTTTTCATTTTAGGTTGCATTTTGAATTAAGCAAATTTCTCTAACCTTGGCTTTGCCCATGTGCTGGCAAAAAGTTCAGATACCTTTTAATTTGGTATTTTATTTTTCAAGAAGTTCATCAATCTTCAATGATATAAAAATAATTTGCATTATCATTTAGCATAGTTCAGTGTTTATATGTCTATTTAAAACATCATTCATCTCTAGTTATTTCAAGCTTGAAATTAATTCAGCCCCTATATTTTATAAATTAACGTTATGTTTTCTGGAGCCATGAATCACTACAAAAGTGGTAGTTTCTGTAACAAGAGAAAATCTTAGCATATATGTAGCTGGTGAGAGAGTGAATTTTTATTTCTGTAGCAAGATTTTAACTTTTATATAATAAAATATATAATAAATCTAATAACTGAAAGGTTTCAGTTCAGATTTCCATGAGAAAAAACACTGGTGGGTGATTTTGTTTTAATAAGTATTGTGTTGAAACACAGTTTTAACAGAAAATGGTAGTAGCAGATTAATGTATCTCTTCTGTGCTGTGTTTGGTGAGAGATTAGAGTAGAGGGAATTATTTCTGTTCAACACATCATTGTGATAGTAGCCTTAAATATGTTTCTGTTTCTGTTAGCAGTAAAACCCAGTGTTACCGTATGTTTCCTCTCCATCACCACTATGTTACTGACATCAGCTGCAAACCCAGCAGCTCGCACTGCCACAGTGACTTTCTGTGGCTTCTGTAGCATGTATTTCAAGTAATAGAAGCATATGTTTGCTTGTTCACTGTCCAGAATAAACATATTTTTAAACACTTTTTGTAAACCGTGACAAAGCACCATTTGCCTGCACACAGCAGTATGACAGGCCGCGTGCTGTACGTTAGGAAAATTCCTCTGACTGTAGATCCTGATGTCTTTTAATTATCCCTACCCAATATACTTGTTCTCAATAAGTACAATGCTTTAGTCAAATTAATCAAATTTAATATAGAAAAAGCAAATTTGTTGCATTATATGTATAAATTCACAATCAGTATAACATCCAGGCTTACCTAGATTATTTTATATTTTGTTGTAATGTGTAGATGTGTTTCTAATTCATGTCTGGGTTGTTTGTAGATGTGTTTCTAATTCATGGCTGGGTTGTCTGCTTGTTCACTGTCCAGAATAAAGACATTTTTCTACTTTGACCTGTCAGGTGTATTGTTCAAACACAGGCTAAAATTACTGTGGGGTCTTAGAGAGAAAACAAGTTTTTCTGTTAACAGTGTGCAATTCCAGGGAAGGATCCCTCTACTATATAGCATTTATTGTGCCTTAGACAGATTGTACTGAAACAATTCCAAAGGAAAACTGATCATATTCATTTACTGCTGTATTTTATATTAACATTTTGTCTTTAAAATTGGAAAATACATGTTCTTACTCTGGATATATTGAATTAATATTTTGTCGGCTGGCGCATTTCACTTGTCTCAACAGGAGAATGGGCAAGGAGCTGCAGTGATGTCAGAGTTAATTACAGCAGTGAGTCATTGCTACAGAGCAACTGAGGGGAAATACAGGGGTTAATTTGTCTTACACTTTTGTAAAGGAAATGTGGAAGGAAATTATTTTCATGTGCAGGCAGCAAGAATATTAAGAGCCAAATTAAAAATCTGTTCAAGCTGTCAGAGTTACTTACCACATTATTCAGGTTTTCAACATTTTGCAGAGCCATCATGCCTACTATTTGAGGTTACAATCTCTATTAGGAATATAATAAACTTAAATAAAAAGTCCATGAATTTACCATGTACTCTGTTTCTCAAGTTTGTGCTGAAGACAGGAGTGGGAAAAATTTTGTATTGTTAGGTTTTATGCTTGATATTTCTGGTTTTCTCCAATCAGACACCAACTGTGACAATCCTTTTCTGCTTCTCTTTGGTACTTTTACATCAATTATTCATTCAAGGACAGGCAGCGATCAAGGTGGTGAATTGTTCTTGCAACTTGATTAAATGAGTTAGCAAGAGTTCAAAATTTTGTGAGTAGTGGTGCCTAAGTTTTTGTCATCTTCCACCCTATCTCATTTCTTCAAATTCTCCCAAGAATTTTCTTCAATTTCTCCAAGGAAAGTAATTTCCATTCTTTTAGGGTAGCTTTTAGTATACTTCTAATGATTATTTACCTCCTCTGGTATTACATTCTTGCTAGCTTGTTAATCTTGAGTCATGCTAAAAAAAATTGTGGGTCGATTTGATTTAATTTAGTTTGTTTTCATAAGGAGAGTATGCACTGCCCTAATGAAGTCTAAATGTTTCCTCCTCCGCCTTTCAAAGAAAAAAAAAGGTTCTGTTTAAGAAGAAGTTTTATTTCCTAGCAAAGAAAAGGGATCCAAATAGGTGCCCAGGCAATCTATCTGAAATCTGGACAAGGGCACTAACTAAGATTCCTTCTACTCTTCAGTCCAGCAGATTTCAAACTCCCAGGGATTTTCTTGGTCACTACAGAAGATGGCTCATGCTCTGTCTCCAACAAGGAGATGATCTTTACACTGATTTTAAAAATCAGCACGCACAAGGGATGTTTCCCTTTATCCTTTAGTGGGAGTACTAAACAATGAAAAAGTTAGGATATATAGGTAAAGTACCAGGGTTAGGATTCCCACATAGCTACTGCATTATATTTAGTTTCATGTTTAGCAGGCTTTTGGCGGTCATTTTAGTTTCAACCTCTGTGACAGTGGTATTTCTCTAGAGTGATTATTTAGGTTTTTTTCTCCTGTTCACAACACGTTATCTATCACTAAATATTTGTAAGATGTCTTTATTACAGAGGTGCTTTTGCTATTCATGGACAGCTCTTACCATTGGGACACTTGATGAGATTTTGCAGTATGTTCAGGAAAAGGTGCATTGGCAAGATTTTGAAGAAACTAACGATATTTAATGTAGACATGATGTCTTACTAATTGATTAAAAAAGGATTTTTGATTTCCAAATGATTAATCAAAGCATTTTTGAGGGGAAAAAAAACCAAACCTGAACTTAAAATGGAGCTGCTCTCTGTTTTTGAGGGTGGTGTAGGTTGTTTTGTTTTCTTTTATTTCTTACTTAATATTATTACAGTTAACGTCTAGAATTAAGAGTATTGTGAGTATAATCTCATACTTGGTCCTCCTAAATGGTTGCAGTCCAGTGGGCTTTGGTTCACAAAGGGAACCAAAATCACCTAAATTCCATTATGAATGGAATTATTTGACTAATACAACGTTTCATGAAACGCTACCAACTTCAACATCTTTATAAGTGGCTTTGATTTCAGAAACTGAAGCTATCTAAAATTTAGATGCAGCTGTGAACAAGATGGAAGATGCAAGTTAAATCCTTCCTCAACCTCAAACATTTCTAAACTAGAGGGCAAAGTAATGTCAGTCACATCTTTGCAAAACAAAGATGCATTTCACGTGCCTAACATGCAGGACATACCTGCATAAGTGGTGACCAGTAGATTAGAAGGACTGAGATGAAGGTGTCCTCTGTTCCTGTCAAAGTTAGGAAGAAATGAAAAATCCAGTGAAGAGAAAGCTCAGAAAAGGAAGCTCTGGGTACAGGATCCTGATCCCCATGCAACCATTTTTATTCCATGACCATTTCCATCAATATTAACAACCCCTCCTTTGAGAAGGGATCAGAATCTGGAATTCCCTCCTGCCATGTGGAATGAGCAGGCTGGATAAAGGACATTTTAGCATGCAGAGACAAAACACAGGTGGGAATTTGGAGGCACCCCTTTAAAGTATTTCCCAAAGGCAAGTTTTGATGTGTTCCTCTCCATTCATCATACTGAATCTTTTAAATCCTTCTTCAAGACTCCTGGTTCTCTCTATTTAGTTATTAAGGGTATTTAGGCCATTACTCGTGTAGGTTCAATCCTACCGATCCAAATCTGAGAATACTAAATAACTAATTAAGTCCATGTAGTAAGATGTCTACTGCTCTTGGGAGCTAACAAGCTCATCAGTTGGCCTACTGCTGTGCTGTGCTATCTCAGGCTAGACTAGTTTGGATCTGTATGGCTTGAACTGTAGCTCAGAAAGAGAAGAACTGATTGCTTCAGGACCAATTCCAGGTTTTGACTGAGATCCGATTTTGGTGTAAAGTAGTGCCAACTTTGCAGTGTCATTTTTTCCTAGCTGTTGGGCAATGCCAATTCAGGGAGAAAAGCCCAAAGAAATAGAATTACTGTTTCACCCTGTGGTTCATCTGCACATGGCTGCAGTGCGATAAGAGCGCTAGAGTTCAGAGCCAAGTTAAGCTTTATCCTTTTAAAGTCACTGGAGACCTACTAGACAAATTGTATTGAGGGAAAGTCAAACATAACTGGCAAGATCTAAATCTGTGATGAGTGGAATGTTTGTAAAATATCAGGGAAAGTAAAGAGCTTGTAAATAATCCTAATGCCCTCACCCTTTGGGGAGAACACTGAATACCAAGTAATATTTATTTCTTTATGTTTTATGTTTTCTTAGATTGAACTTTTTTTTTTTAATTGGACTAAGTGGGTTTTATAGTGTTGATTGCTAATAAAAAGGTCTGGCTAACCTTTTCTTTCTTATTTAAGTAAACAGCACTTGCTTTTTATACTGACTTTGTGAGACTTCTGTAAGCTTTGGTGTGGCTGATATAATGAGGATGTACAGCCATTAAAACTCAGATCATAGATATTATGTGACAAAATAGTTTTTCTATCAACACAACCTCAGGGAAATTTATTTTGTTCTGCAAAATGTTAGGCACAGCCTGCAAAACAAGGCAAAAGTCCAATGAACGAAGATGGGATCAATTCCAGCCTTTCATTTGTATGAAACAAAGAAATGGACATGTGCAAAGACAGATCTTAGATTAATCTTGTCTAAAACAAACATCCTTTGATAGACTAACATGGTCATTACAGGCTAATTTCCACCATGATTGGGCAATAGCGTAATGCAATGACCTTCCTGGATTCCTGTGCCTTGGTTGTTCCTTGTTAAATTACAATGGATTTTCACAGTCTTTTATTGGTTTTCACTTGGCCTTATCTTTTTTTTATGCTATCAAAAGGTATTTGACTATGCACGATATTTTTATTTAATCCAAAAAAATTTTTTATGTTTATGTGTGTGTAGTTAGCTATCTATATATACAAAATTTGCTCCAAGGATTGAGTCCAAAGGTATTTAATCATCAGTCTCAGTCGGGTAAAATTCAAAATTAAAATCAAATTAATGTAGGCAGTGTAACTACTTTAAAAAGATAACTCTGGCAATTCTTCTTTTAAAAATATTTTTTTATTTTAAAATATTCATGCTTACCATCTACTGTCTCCATTTTTAGAGATGGACAAAGGACACATAGGAAGAAATTCACTGAAAATTAAGTGAAGTTTGAGTCAGTCTACAAGTGTGAAATTCTGTAGGTTGCTCAGTGCTGGTTCTATGCCTTCACATTTTGAGAGGGCTCAGTAACACCACTGGATATCCTGAGAAGGCTTTTCTGTAATGACTTTCTGTGACAAGTTTAATCCAATTGGCTTTTTTTGGACCTAATATCCACCCACAGATGCACAAAAGACAGAAAAAAAACCAACAAAGCTAAACCAATGAAAAACAGCAGCCATGCACTTGATTAAGGAAAGCTGCCATATGGTGCCTTTGCTCTCATAAGCAGAACTCAACTCCAAAGTTCTGTGGGAGAACTGGGTTTTATTTAAATCTCAGTCTGGGGGACAGAACTCTCCTCATCTCAGAAAAATGCCAATGGCTTAACTACTGTTACTACTGTAGGCTGGAATGAGTTAAGGACGTTCTCTATTCCTGCTGTTAATACTGTGAACACTGCAGCAAAGTATCTGTCTTCCATCTAAACAAATGGATGAATGACACTCTGTAAAGGCATTTACTCTTTTTTCCATACAAAGTAACTAGATAAAAATACAACAACGGAGAGGTAGTGACAGCCAGTGACTCCCATCTGCTCTCCTTGTTCACTCTGTCTGTGGGAGAAGTTGGGAAAGCATTTTCTAGGGTAGCACTCCCAGCTGTAAATCGCAGAGAGAAGCAGACATCTCTCCTGCTTATGTCCTGCTTCTGCTCTCGTGACTCCTTATGCATTTTATATTTGATATTTAAAAGACAAATTTGCCCCTCTTCAATAACCCTAGAAGAAACAGAACAGATATTTCTCACTTTCTCTTCAGTGGAGAAATCTATCCCACTATTTACCAAATCATATTCTTGGTTAGCCCTGTGGCTGATTTATTCCTAGCCTGTAGAGATTCAGTGAGACCAGGGAGGGATGTGTCTTCTTCTCGTTTGCTCCAGTGGCTAGGGCTTGCTCCTGAGATGTAAGGATTGTGGCTTCATATTTCTCCAGTGGACACTGGGATCCTGCCTCTTCCTTCTTGCATATGAAGCTATTATGACAAAGGATACCTTCCTCTTCCAACAATGTTTCATGAAGAAAACAGGAAGGAACTGATTACGTCTGATATAGAGAGCTATGTACAGGAAGTAGTTTTTTCTCTGAGCATCCATCTTCCAGTGATACCTGTTTCAGCAGAGGCAAGGGAGACCACTGTCTTCAACCTTCCCTTTCTTCCTCTCCTCTCCTCTCCTCTCCTCTCCTCTCCTCTCCTCTCCTCTCCTCCGCATTTTCTTGTGCATGTCCCTGCAATTGTGAACTCAGGTCAGATGTGCCCAAGTACCCAGTGTTTCCTTGGTGGGACAGAAGTACTCCATTCAACATTCCTGCAATTGGCACGTTTGGCTGCTGGAAGCTGAGCTCCGGCTCCTAGCTTGTGGTTGTGGTTTCAACTAGCTGAAAAACTCCTTAAGAAAAGGAGTGTTTAGCACCGCAAATTATGAGGACTTTTGTGGCTTGAACTCTAAGTTATTCTCAATTTGTCACTCCGAGACAGCTTTGGCAGAACTGGGTTGCTGGCTTGTGCTGTAAATGGTGGAATTAAAAATTCTAAGACTGCTAAAATCCTCTTTCAAGCCCAGGGATTAATAGCATGACTCCTGTTAACTGGGATTGCTGTTTCTGTGCCACAGTAAAGACACCAGCTACTCGAGTACTCAATTATTCTGTCAATGTACTCCAGATATCTGGGCATCTCTTCTCACTGCTCCATTTCTCACTACCTCTACTTTGTTGTATTTCCAGTTCAGTTTTCTTGAGTTCATTTCTTCTCTGGAGCAAGGACAATGTGCTACTACAGATACACTGAAAAATGCTAAATGTCCCCATTTTACACCTGAAACAACAAAGAGATTGAGCCAAAACAAGAGATCCATGAATTTTCTGAGTGCGCTTCATAGAATGCCAACCTGATGTGGCAAAAGATCTGAGTCTCTTGTCTTTCTTTTCTATTTTGGTGACACTGATTGTTTTCTCTTGTTGTTTCAGGCTTTATTTAAAAGGTCACAGTGGAACTGCTGGAAAACAGAGTAGCCTGATCTTGCATGGTGCTGAATTCAGTACAAAAGATGCTGACAATGACAATTGCATGTGTAAATGTGCTCTCATGTTGACTGGAGGTGAGTAAAAACTCTGAACATTAATAGGAATCTACCGTGTTTTCCTAAAGCAACCATGGATGCAGTTGTATCATGGATGTGTAAGTCCTGAGTGAAAACTTCTCTTATTATTATTACTGCTACTTTTTTCTATACATATATTGTGGTAATGCCAATGTTTCTATATTCCTATCAGCAGAGAAAGGGTTATTCAGAGATGCAGTCAGTATACTTCTGCTCTGAGGCTGTTGCAACAATGTCAAAGAGGAAAGCATGTTTAGGCAAGAAAGGAAAAATAAGAAAGAAGTTAAAAGATTAAAAAGGCGGAAAGAAGTTTGTGAGAAGTTGGAGAATCAACCAGAAAAAGAAGAGAGAAATGGCCAGGTATTAGATATTAGATGATAAAGTTTAGAATCTATCACAGTCTAGACTTGTAATACATTATCTATTTCACTTAGGGATGGGATTCTGTTATTAAAATAATTTTAATGGCTAAACTTTCTCTGTTAGGTGAGCATAATGCATAAAGACACTAAATGACTAATTCACTCACCTGTGAAAGACTAGACCTGCAACCACCTGTTTGAATCTGGAAGGTTTAAGCTGATATCCTTTGTGAGCTGAGTTAAACTGCAGAAGAAAAGAAAGAAAGTTGAGGTGGGGAAGAGCACAAGCAAGTTACACTGGAACAGTTTAAAGTCCCAAGTCAGTCTGATTGCCAGCAAGTATAGTGTATACGACTGGTATTTGTTCCCTCCAGTGTGGAGAACGAATATCTGAGATCATCTCTCCATTCAGACTCCTAATACTCCTAAGAGTGAGAACTTTCTCTGGCAAATGATAGTTATTCCTAGTCCCTATATGGGCAAGATCATTTTTATCTCTAGAATACCACATTATAGCAGAAAGCTTAAATTGGGATTCTTTGGTTGACTGCATGACCAAGAAAGGCCCTTTCTTATCTTCACATCTGATCTTATTCGGAGACTCTCAGTGATTTCTAACTTTCCTAGGAAAAATCCTTTGCTTGTAAATTTTTCATTATTTCAGATCAAACTGTTAAACCTGTGTAATTTGTGGTTACTGGCACTCTGATTGAATCAATCTCAGGCCATATTCAGGCACATATGAGCCTCAAAAGCAATCATCTACTAACAGAAGATGGGTTCCCATCACTCAGAATTTATATCAGATGCACAACTCAACTCCTCATTCTCTTTTGCTAGGAAATGACCCAGTTGGGAAAGTCTTTAAGGAGTCAATTTTTCAAGCTCGCCTGACTTCCTCTAGTGATACTGTATTAGAAATTATCATGGGAAACTTCTTCCAGTGGACAGGTGATCAGACACTATCTTTTCATTTCTATAAAAAATAGAAGTTAACCAGATAGGTCTGGAGACAGTGCATAAGAAGTCATCAGTCTATTTTAATTAAAACTGTTGACCTTTCCCGTTAGAGAACATGCTAAATTAAAGTGTGTTACTTCTGGGGCAGGCCAGAGTCTAGTGAGAAGCTCCTGAGTGTGAGTTGTGTCTGTGCTGAAGTACAGACTCATTCATGTATCTGAGCAGCCTGGAAACACCTCTACTCCCAGACAGCTCACTCTGGGAGCTGGGGGTTTGTTTATTTTCCTGCTCTGACTTCTATGGCAGGTCAGTGCCCTGCTAAGGTCAGTCTGCTGTTGAACAACCATTCCACAAGGTTCACATATATTGCAGCAGTTCTGTAAACCAACAACAAAACCATATATCAGAATATACTGGCACCAAATGAAATTAATAGGGAGGAAGGGGGAAAATTACCAGAGGCTGAGGAAACCACAAGTACAGCAGATCTGCACAGGAAAAGGAGATGCAATTAGCTTTTGGAGATAGATGAGTGTGCTCGTTTGGAATAGACTCTGAGTACTGTTCTTTCGGAGACAGGCTGTACAGCACTGTAGTTTGCAGTTCCTCAAGAAAGGCTTTAATCGTGTTCTTCTCGAACACACTGCTATGCTTTGCTCCTTAAAACAACTTTCTCACTCCTTGAGAAAGATCAGAAATTGAATTAAATACCAAAACCTCTTTTTAGTGAGTATATTTCAGTTTTGTACCAGACAAAAACTAATTTAGAAAAGTAGCAATGATAACAGATTTTGGAAAACCTCTTTTTTTTTTTTTCCAAAAAATATATCAGACTCTGTTAGTGTTGGCAACATCACAGAGAGCTCTTTAATGATGAATGGTATGAAATCTGCAGGCAAGTTTCTAGCTATCTTGACAGTTTGGGTGAGTCTGTTATCTCTATGAGGTGAACTGAATATATTTATGTCAGGAATAAAGGCTGAGATAAGCCAAAGCTCAAGACTGTGATATGGTTATAATCAAGGCTGAAAATAAAAATTTAAGGAAAACACACATTTCTCTCTGTGATCTTGCTAGTTGTCAGTTTTATTTGGTCTGTATCATAACTATTATTCTCTCTCCTCCTTTATCTCATCCCTCTTCCCTGGAATGAGAAATTAAATACTGGGAGAATAATACAGAAGCACTAAGAGTGTACTGTGTGTGTGCATGTGTCTTTCTTATGTTTTCAAGAGCCATGCTATGCTACTTGGCTCTATCTTTACGTGAATTTTAGGGAATGTCTTCAAAATCATGTGCATGATTCTTAACTCCTCTAAACTGTTGTATTTGAATGTTTTAGCTGCTTTTTTGTGCCTTGGAAAATTTAAACTAAGCATGCTTGTTTTACTTTAAAGGGAGACAAGTCATATTCATTCAAATAATTTCTTCTTTGTTTCAATATCTCAGGTCAGTAAACTGAAAAAAAAAAGGGTTGTATATATATATATCCCCACATTATTTCAAGCCTTAGTCTGAAGAGTGCCTCAATGAGTTACATACACAGCTTTTTTGTAAGAAATGGCACTAAAAATGTAACAAATTGTCACCAGAATGAGCCTGTGGGTAGAAATTCAAAGTGCTTGGATTTCCAATGCAGTCTTTAGCAATTAACATCTTTGGATCAGATTCCTGAGCCAAATTCCCATCCGTTCTGCCAGACACCACCTGTCAGCTGAGCCCCAAATTGTGCAATTTTTTTCAGTCACTGGGAAGTGACTTATGGTATCTTGGCTCATCGAGAAAGAGTTTTAAGGTGATTTTCTTTGTCTGGCATTCACTGCAGTCTGAGGTGTTCAGAAAGGCATTTACCGTACTTCAGGTGAGAAGTAAGAATATTGCTAAGCTTCTGATCTCTAAAATAATTTGACAAAGAGACAGGGAGACTTTCTAGATGGCTTTCCTAAATGACTGAAATAAACTGTATTTTTTTTTTTATTTTACTGGAAGCAGAGGTCCATGCAGCTGGAGTCTCCTGTCTCTGACAGCAGTCAATACAGGCATAAGAACAATGCAAATAAATAATACCTCCCTTGAGTATTTTCTCAGTATCTTTTGAGTCTCAGGGGCTTCCTGAGTCGGAGAAGTATGTATTTATTAAACACATATTTATTGAGCCTCAATGGATTTCTCATCTATTAAGTCAGAGACTTCTCAATGACTCCCAAACAGTGTTGCATTCATTGCCTGCTGTTTCACTGCTTTTTTCTCCAAGTGGTGAATTTTATGAATCTCTGGCAAGAAGGGTATGGAGGATTCATGTCATGACTTGGAGGGAAGTTCTTAGCTGAATGTAGAAATCTGCCCATACACTCCAATCAGAAAAGCCACAGTTTTTCTTTTATGTCCTTGAAACAAAATATTTGAAAGAAACAATGACAGCACCCTTAAAAGTATCCAACCTGAACCCCTGGATATACACCTAATTACATTAAAAAGCATCAGTTTTTAAGTTTTATGCATATTCCTGCTTTCATAAAGAAATTGCTCCGAAAACACCATTAAGGAAGTATCATTTATATTGCCAAATATTTTTATGGAAAAATATAATCACCATGCAAATAAGAAGTAGTTAGAATATTATTTGGCTTTTTGTTAGAAATATTAGAAATATTTACTTAGACATATGACTATGTAGCACTTTTTAAAAAAGCATTACTACATTAGTAGGTATATCTGGGTTAAATATGGGCAACTGTAATACAGTATTAGGAGACCTTCAGGAAGTGACCAACTTTGGATATATTAGGACATAGTCACCAGTCTGCAAATTTCATGTTATTTTTACCTCATAAAAAGGTCCATATGAAAGGGACTGCATTATCCAGTTGATATGAAAGGCTAATACCTTTACACCTATATCCTGATAGCTAATTTCTAATTCTAATTTAATCTTCAGATTGTCAAATGGTAGTCTGTTCAATCCAATACTCTAAAGAATAAAAGAACATAGAAATTCCAGAGGTCATTTAGTCCCTTTCCAAGACAGATTCTTCTCTATCTGTTTCTGTCTTTCTATTCATCTTCAAGATTTCTGTTGATTCTTGAGATTAACATTCTCATGTTAAAATCTGTTACTGAGTTTGTCTACACTTAATATAAGAAAGCTTTGCATGTTGACTAACTAATTCTATGATAATTTAGATGTGTTCCATTTTGTCATATCCTCCACCATTGGAAAAAATATAGACCATTCTTTTCCATTCCTTTGAAAGGTTTTTTGTTAATTTGAAATTGTTGGAAATTTGTCTTTCAAATTCTGACTAAACAATCCTAAGTCTTTCCTGTTACGTTCACTCTTTGGACTCTGTCCCATGGCTCCACTGATAGCTTGAGGTGTCATCCAAAACTTCATCCAGAGAAATTACCAGTGCAAAATCAAGCAGATCCCAAGTATTACCATCTAACTTCCTTGAAGTACAGAATGTCAGACACACTGAAATCTTTCCTCAAATAAATTGCTATTTCTTTTGAACATTGAGGACTATTTCAATATTTTGGATTAGAAATTTTTCTTACTGGCTTTGTTGCCAAATGCACTACATTTTATGGACAAACCCAGAGGGCTAGAAATAAACACTGGCTTTCCATAGGATCCATTTATAACATAAATCCATACAAATGTACCATTCAGACATAGTTTGGATCTTATTGAACGGTCTGCATTGATCGTGCTGCATTGGGAGACATTCAGTGTCCTCAGGAGGGAGAATAGAGACATGTGAGGAAAGGGTCTGCCATCAGTTTAGACACCTATTCTTTTAGAATGTGAAAGCCAACTAAGAACCTCCCATCAAACCTGGCTGATCATTACAGTTCCCAATGCACAGCAGCCTTACAGTGCACTCATGAATTGATGAGCATTAGGTTACTAAAAATGAATTTTACATGTATACATGCTTAATTGCAATTTATACAAGCTAAAAAAGCAAATCTGTTCGCTTTGGCATACAAAAGCCTTTTTTTAACATTGCTTTTGACAAAGAAGATTCTATCATGCAAAAATTATACTTGTCACTTCAGAAAACCTTTATAAAAGACGCTTGCGGGCTTTTTTCTTTTACTATTGTTACTCATTTGAGCAATGCTCCTTTATTAGATATTTTTTTGCAAGAATTTGTGATAATTATTTCAATATACATTCATATTCAGGCAAAGATATAGTACAGTATAGATATAGTATAGTCTGGAGTTCAACCATCTGGGATAAGCGGCTTAAGCATAAAAAATATATTTATTAATGAAAAGAGCTGACATGAAATTTAACAACTTCTCATCGGTAATAGCAACATGAGTTAAAGACCAAAGCACAAGCATCCACAAAAAGTGAACCTACTTTAACTGTTCTAGAAGAACAGCCATCCACAGTGAGGATTCATTTTTATTTGCATAGCTGAACTTTCAAACAACTTATCTATGCATTATTTAAATTATATTTTGTCTGGAAAATATATTTTATGACCTAGGGATTTTTATTACAGACGGAGATGGTAGTGCTGCATGTAATACACAAAATATTAGAGGAGGGCTAACCTAAAAAAATTGAATTGGCCCTCAGCTCAAATAAGTAATTAATGACTTTGTGATCACAGCAGCTTGAAGAAACGACCTCTCTTTTTGAATAAAACCCCTCTTAACCTTCTCATGAAAGCCTTTTTTTTACTACTTCACTTTAAAATCTTACTTCTATTATTATTTCTTACAAGGCCCACTCTTCATCATTCTTATGCCTGATTCAAATATCCCATGGAAATTATTGCCAAAAGTTATCTCCAAAGTTAAAATCTTACTGCTGTTCAAATATGACTTCATACTTATTTGAGAAAGCAATTACCTTGTAGAGAAAAATAAATAAGATTCTTCATGAGAAGAAGATCCTGTGAACTCCAGGTAATAAGCCAGCATCTGGCTACTGGGTGTCTTTCCTGGGGTCTGACTTTCACAGCACTGGAGCTGCTTTATTTGGTGTTTCCTGCAGTGGCAATGCTGCAGGTGTATCTTTCAGAAACCTCTGGTTTACGTTCCGCCGCTTCCTCATAGCTACCAAGAAAGTCACTGCTTGCATTCCTCTTTCCCTCAATATACGAAGTATCTAAAAAAACCATTTCCTTTGCATCCATGTGAGTTTTGGTGTTGAGACATGCAGTAGGCTGTCTTGTAATAATCTGAGGCCCTTTGGGGAGTGAAGACCTTTCAGAGGACTGCAGGGGAGCATGGAGAGAAATAACCATATGGAGAAAAAAAAAGCTACCATGAAACAAAACAAAAAAATCCAACTCCCCTCACCAAAAAAAAAAAAGACAATGAGAAAGTAAACCTAAAGGTTTACATGCAATCTTAGGAAACATTAAAACATTCATTCATTCATTCTCACTAACAAGAACAGTACAACAGGAAAAAAGTTAAGCTCATTAAAACTCATTTTGAAACAAGTGTTTATTTAGAAGAAATGTATGATGAGAGGTTGGAGCAAGTCTTCACAATTTTTTTATAAAATTATGTTTTTCTTTCACTTATTCCATTTTTTACATTGATTTTTTATGGCATTACTGAAAACCTTCGCCCCAAAAAAGACCATTTATGCATCTATTCCTGTTCCTTTAAGATGAAATGGTGACTAGGTCAGCTGACTATGTCTTCATCCCAACACCATAAACAGAACCCAGCTGCATCTGGGTTCCAGCTTTGAAAAATGAGGATTAGGATTTCTCTGTTGAACTTCGTTTTAAGTTTCTACAAGGTTATACTCTGGTAACAGTAAAACATCAGCTGTACAGCTTTCCCTTTCTTTGAATACTGCCCCCTTAGGTATAACACTGAAATCAAAGGGAGGTCACCTGTACCAAAATAGAAGATTGTCAGAATTTATCTGGCATAAATTCATCCCTCAAGATTTCATTATGAAGTGTTACTTCTTAAAAAAAAAACAAAACCACTAAGTACTTTCCAAAATCTTAGGAATTACAAGACTAGAGGCATAAATTATGTGGAGCTGAATACAAAGAACAGAGTAAGCACTGGTTCTGAGGGCTAAACACAATCAATATCATATTGGTGGTAGTATTTAAACCACAGATTAAAATACTTTCCTGTAATGCATTAATTTATAGGTAGATAAAAGGATAACCACTAAATCTGATGTAATTGGAGGATTCTCTTAGAGACTGAACATTGTCTAAAAGGAGTTTGTCACAGTTTAATTTATTTTCCAGAACTCAGAGTGGAAACACACTGAAAATCTAAAATTCTGCTTTCTAGTCCACAGTGACACCTTCAGAATTCAGTAGGCACTCACTGGATAATCAGTTTGCCACTACCAGTACTATTAGAAAATGCTTTAAAAGGGGTCCTGGGAAGATTGCAATGCTGTGATGTACAGACTGAAATAACTTTTTTTTTAAATAAAGTAGCATTTAACTACCAAAAGCAAAAGTCATCACCTGATCTTTATGATCTTATTCGCCTCATGACACAAATGTTCAGTACAACCATATTCCACGGAAAGATGCATAAAACCTGCGTTAAAGATTCACAAAATTATAGATCTCACTATGAAAAAAAGCCCCAACAGAAATCTGTCTGACAAACAGAACTCCTAGCCACAGAAGTTAATACATTTTTGACATTCCAGATATTTGCTTTTTGCAGTCTGGGAATTTATTCTGCCTTTCTCAGTCTGAACTAAGCATCTTTCTGTTACTATAGATAGATACTCTGCAAGGTGTTGGAGAGAAAATTCTATTCCCATCAAGGTATCCAACAAAACTCCCACTACTTTCAGTAGAGTCAGCATGTCACCTAGTTTATCTTTGTCAGTTTGTTTTCTGTAGTCTTGGTGTTGCCAAGTTTCATGTTATTTGGAATTTTTCTTAAAGCTCTAGCTCCCATGGCAATCTAAAATTCACCTTAACGAGAAAAGATCTTGGAGACATAAACAAGAGAGTTCACTGCTTAATTTCATCTTAAAACAACAATTTAAAATAGGGCAATGCAGCACCACAATTCTTATAGTCCTGTTGCTAAAAACTTCTAATGTGGGAGAAAAAGCAACTGAGCAGTTGAACAATCACAGTTAAAACAACAGAAAAGGAATGGTAAATAAAAGCAAGTCATGCTCATACTCAAAATAACAAGTGAAATTATGCAAAATACTTTTGAATTATAGTCCTTTTCTGAGGTTTAAATGAAAAATTAAATGCTGTCTAAAAATACAAAGCAGTTTCTTTGTCTTTCATGTCCTTGCTTTTACTGCACATACTGCATATAAAAGTAGAATGGATTGGGAATTAATTACTTTTGCAATTCCATAAATACACGTGTGTTCTCCAGCACTGCTGACTAGAGAATAGCACAAAAGAGCCAAAAAAGAAAAATATGAAATACCATACCAGCACTATTTATGAGCTATTTACCAGAATTTGCTAATCAGCTAAACCTATAAAACAATATAAAGTACATAGTGCACTTGCAGTTTAAGTTTTTGTTTTATTGGTTTCAGGGTGGTGGTTTGATGCCTGTGGCCCATCCAATCTCAATGGGATGTTCTACACAGCTGGACAAAACCACGGAAAGCTCAATGGCATCAAATGGCATTACTTCAAAGGCCCCAGCTACTCCTTGCGCTCCACTACCATGATGATTCGGCCTTTGGACTTTTAAAGGAATTCCGCAGTGGATCCCAGGACAAGCCAGGCCGGCACTGCCCTCAGCAGCAACACTGTCACAGTCTGAAGGTAAAAGGCGAAGGGCTTCTTGAAAGCAATATGTAGGGAAGATGCAAAGTCGCTTCGCTATCACTTCATAACCTGCAAACACTTCCCAACAGTCACTCCGTCTCTTGATGACTGGGGGGAGCTTGGTTTAGAAGAAGGTGGCTGAAATGATTTTTCAAAGAACTGGATTTGGCTATTCTGCCCAAACTTGGTGCTTGTCACTGGATGTCTTTTTTCTGGTTTTTTTCAATTTCAGCAACAGGATCACAGTTTGAAGAACTGAAACGTATCAACCACGGTCTATTGAGTAGAATGTTATTCAGCAATGAAATGCCAACATTATATCCATGAAAAAGAATTACAGAGACACCTTTATTAAAACTCATCTTAAAGCATCCAAGGTGACCATTACAAATATTGTTTTTCTTAAATGAACTGAATTTGAATGCTGGATGGATTTATGTTAATCCCACGGTCAAATTATTTGTGCAAATATTATTTTTCATTAAATACTTTAAGGACAGGTTTCTAATAAATAAACTGAGTCATACATATGAATAATGATAAGGATAATAAGAATGAATTCCTCAGTTGCTCTGTAGAGGTAAATCAGATAATTGGCATAATCCCTGAGCTAAGATTTATAGTGTGATAACAAAAGTAGCTGTGTTTTTGGGTTTTTCCTTTCTTTCATTAAAGTCAGTCTGAATGTCATGTAGAATAATTAATGGAAGGTTTAAAGAATGTGAAATATCATCCTGGAGAAAATACAGCATTTTGCATTGAATTTTTCATCAAAAAAACACAGGAAGGCCAACTTTTAGGGTATAAAAAGATTACATAAATGCATAGCTTAAGGCAATGGATTCATTTTACAGTATCCTTGCATGTGCGCAATTTATCCTTAATTATTTTACTTTTTTGTTACATTTTTGTGAATATCAGAAGCATGCCAATTCTACACAGTGCTTAGGCTACAACTATAAAAAATACTCTTCAGAATTGTATAAAAAATAAAGAATTGTGGACTTGTAAATACCATGTTTATATTTCCTGCAACAGTCATTTATTTTGTACAGGCAACCCTGACCCCATGCAAAGGGTGAAAAGCCTCAAAAGGATATAAATATTAAAGAACTTTAGATGACTGCTTACAGGTTGCTAACAGTAATTTTGCTCTATTAAAATGCTACAGAAGTGTGAGACTATTGGAAAAGATAAAAGTCTTCTAATAACAAGCAGTAAAGTAATGGGGGGCCTATGAGTGTATAGAGACAACACTTACGATTTATAGCGCTTTGTGATTAAGTCATATGAATAAAGTCCATTTGGGAAAGTAGCTTGCAGTCATTCTGCTTCTGCTAGCAATGAAATGAAAAAGTTTACCCTGCTCCCACTGAAATCAAAAATAATTTTCTCATCAATTAAATTGGGACCAATATGGCATACAGAATCTGCACTTGGTGAGGTGTTTGCTCATCTTTGTTGCTTTGTTCTTTTATAAAACCGTTCCTGAAATGAGACACAACAACGATATGATTTGTTTTAAAGGATAATGGTAACAGTGTAACTGCTTTTTTCCCCTTACTTTTCCACTATTTTTTTTTCATTTAGCAGTTTATTTCTATGCAATAGGGAAAAAAATACTTCGATATTTTTAAACACCTGTTCCTAAAGATCACAAGGTTATAGTACCATTGAGGGCTATTGCAGCCCCTAAGGGTTCTCTGATTTTGTTACAATCTGATGTTTGCTTCAGTTTAAGTGGGAAGATTCTTTTCTTTTTTTTTTTTTTTGTGTAGTTGTATATATTTATATATATATTTGAAATAATCTTGACTATGGGTTAATTTGAAGTTTTCTGCTGAATAAGTTACCAAACTACTCTTTACTCAGCACTTTCTTCACGGACATGTTTTGTCCCAGTTTCCAGCAGGTTTTTTTTAATGGTCTTCATTAACGTGCAAAATATGCAGTCTGTCTTCCACCATCTTTTCAAAAGATAGAGTTTTGCAGGTCTCCAAGTTAAGAATGCCATTTTCGCAGATCTTATTGCAAAAGGCAAAACACATTTAAAATTAAAAGCATGATATTTACTGTTTATTTATCTGTGTTTGAAAAAAATGTGGATTTGGTTTCCTATCCTTTATAATAAAACATTTATAAAAATTGTGGAGTCTCTGATTTGCTTTGCTCTAAGTATAACTTTCTGTGACAGGCTGATAACATTTAAAAACCCACTATCTCTCCTTGTAAGAAATATTTATAAGTGTAGACAAAGCGTAGGAGGGGAGGAACTCTAATTCAAGTTTATCCAGTAATTATTATTTCTAACCTTTCATATCCATACTTCAGTATTTTTATTGAATTTCCTTGATTAAAATCATGGGACTATATTTCTTGTCTTCAGTTCAAATCAAAGAACTCTCTATCAATCTTTAAAATAAAAGATTTCTTTAATTCAACAGGCAAAGATACAAATTGAAGTGTGATGTTTTCCTTGCCTTATGACGTGTTCTTCTATCATCCATTCAATCATGTTGTGTGACAGTGACAAATCTCCACTGATCTCTTAGCCAGAAATTCCTCCTGCTCCATTTGTATGCCTTTTAACACTACAGTGATCAGTTTTAACATCTCTTTGTAGTCAATTTATCCTCATTTTCTCAGGAATTTTTTCTTAATTGACTTGTTTGTTATGTTCCTTCAGGGAAACCTAGCTTTTCAAATCAACACTGAAGCTGTAAGGAACTATATACATAAAAGCACATTTTGCTCCTAAAGTTGAATGAATATGTACTGCATAAATTGAAGAGTTGCAATTCATAAAAATGCTGGGTTTGGAGTTTATTTACATTAAAATGCTACTTGCCTTGACAGATAATACAGAAATAGTCATTGGTCAGTGGTAATAGTAATTTTACTATTTACCCTTCACAGATAATTTCTTCCTGATTTATAAAAAAAGAATACACAAAATTTTCACAAACTAATAGATGTGTTTTCCAAAGCATATTGATCCTTAATTTTTAATATCTTTTAAGGCTAGAGATGATATTTAAATGCACACTTCCCTAAGTGCCCTAGCATCCAGTAATAACCTACTAAGTAGGTAAATCATTCACATTTATAGTCATCTGTATAACTGTGTCCCAAGACAAAGTTCCTTAAAAAATCCTTCCAGCTATAAAAACAACTTTCTTCTCTGCAGACTTGAAGCGCAAACCACAGCTCTGACCATGCCTCAAATAATCTCATTTGGGATTGGCACGGTTTCCCCTTCTCCTCTGGGAAGAACAAAACTGAAATAGCAATCACAACAATATTTTAATTCTCTAGGTAGGATCAAGCATAATTTACAACCAGACCATGCTGCAGTTGTGCCAAAAAGCATTCCTACCTACCAGCTTTTACATGAGCTGGACAGCTTGAGGAGAGAGGCAGTAACCTCTGAATACAGCAGCTGCTGCTGCTGTTGTCTGACTCTCAGCTGTGGTGTGCACACAGACGCACATACACACACAAATCAGTATGTCCAGAGAAAACTTGACACAGCCAATCAAAATTATCTTTCCTAAATTTTAACTAAAGGACCTGTAATCTCAGGTAAAAAAAAAAAACAAACCAAAAAAAACCCCCAAAAAAACAATGTCGAGCAGCAAGAGCAGGAAGGAGAGAAGACAGAGATATGGGACTGTAATGAAGAGAGGGAAAAGACAGACAGATAGAAAAGAGTTGAAAGGAAGGGATTACTTGTGAGACACAGCAGCTTCATATTTACCATGCCATGACTATCACACATTGTGGGAACTCCCTCGTCCTCTAGGAGTGTCCAAACTCTCTCTTCCTGGCTCTTGTTCATATGAGCAGAAATCTATGGATATTATTACTTTTTATATATATATATATACACACATATATATATTGGAGTGGTTTGTTTGTCTGTATGTTTTTAAAATTTTTGCATGGGGACCAGTTTAGTATGGATCTTTGAGAAGACATGCTGCTTATGGTTATGTCAAGTTAGCTGTGTAGCAAGTCCTGTAAAAATGAAAAAGTTCCTTTAAAAAATATGGCGTTCTGCTGTGTGAATTTTTAGTACTGATGATGAAATAGAACCTATATTCATCCAAAATCTTGTGAAATTAGAGCCTTTATTCTTCCACTAGATAAAATTTCTAATACCCAGTCCAGTTTTCTGAGCCAGTGAGTTCAACTAAAGAACATTGAAGAATGGATATATACTGTAAATATGACCCCCAAATGATATATTAAAGTACATCAAGGCCCAAACACCAGTCCTGTGTTTTGGTACAAAGACTCTTGAGCCGTGAAGTGTTATGATAAATTTTCCTTCTCTTCTTACACTTCTCACCTTTCTCCCACTTTAATAGTACCCCTATGACTCCTTTTAAACTGCTGGCAGTGTTTGCCCTCTGCTGCCTGGAAGTAGTCACAGGAGGCAAGCACCACATTTAAGAGGAGATCTGCAGATGCTTGTGTTCACAACACAACACCACCTGTGGGGAGAGCAAAGTCACTCCCCATCAAACCACAGGAAAGGAACATTTCTTGACACTTGTCATTTGCTCTGCAAGGTTGAGAAGGGAAAAATACGGCACACAGAGGTCCTTTCAGTTTAAACAGTACGTGGATGCTTTGCCACATCAGCCCTGAAAGAGACTCCAGAAGAGTAACTCATAGGCAGCTTCTCCACCACAGTAGGAAATGGAGGGGAAAAAAGTCGGAAACAAGGTAAAATGGAGAATCTTGATACACTAAAGTGGGTAAGAAAGAGTTGAGTGAGAAAAATGTGTATTATAGAATAAGAAAACTAAGAATGTAAAGGAATCAGATTAGGAAGCTGAAGGCAAAGTCAGCAAAAGAAGGCAGCCAGTCTGACAAATAGAATATGGAGAAATGGCAAAAATTAAAGCACTGGATAAGAAAAAAATGAAGAATTCAGCAGAAGAATCTGTTAATATATTTATTAGAGAATAATTAGTATCCAATTAATTTTCCAAAGCCTAAAAGGAATAGTATCACCCTTTTACTTTCCGCTTTTATTTATTATTTACAATGCAATGGAGGTACACTGGTAAAATCTAAAGAAAGATACACTTTGTTTAAGAAATACTTAAAAAGCAGCTCCTTCTTAGAGGAATTTTTTCTAACATGCTGCCTGAGGGACAGTTCATGCTTTTAGCATGAGACCAATCTACCAGTAGATAAATCATCTTTGGATAATATTTACTCTTCCACCAAGAGATGTGGATCTCCATCCTTTTGCAACACACTAATACTTATATTTAGAATCATTGTCTGCTCTAAAGGAAACTACACATTTCAGACCTGATCACATTCAGCTGCTTTGTTGAACCACTGGCTTGCTTTATTTTGAGTAATGGAGCAGAACTCCTGGATATGTTTTAGTCCTCTTCCTTTGAAGGAAATTTTTCTTTTCTTTCCTTTTTAAAATCTTTTTTTTAAATTTAAACACTTCTAGTTTGGAGTTCATATTTCATCCACCAGAGATGCTTATTTAATCTCTTCGATAGCTTCACTTAGTGCTGTTTCTTCTGTAAAACCCCCAGGCAAAGTTCTCATGAATTAACGCAGTGGTCCTCGTCACCATCTTCTGCTCTGCCCTCACGCGGAGTCTCACACAGCCAGGCACCAATACTGTCCTTTTGGAGGGGTTTCATTCACTCTTTCCTGGCAATCTGGAATTCCTTGGAGCGACATCAGTGCAGGTCCCGGGTCCTACAAATCCTGGTCCTGGGTCCCACAAATCTCTGTGCCCTGACCAGCAGCTGTCCACTGGCCAGCCACACCAGGGCTATATGTACCTTCAATCCAGGTAATGGGGGTGTCATCAAATCCCGCCCCCCACCCCCATTTCCCTCCTACCTATTTCTCTTGGAATATCTTCCTGTCCCAGACGAGAGAGAAGCATGGCTCAGCAGCCACTTTGACAGCTGTTCCCATGGGGTGATGTCTCCACACACCTCCCTGCAGGCGGTGCACACTTTAAAGCCCCCTTTCTGGAGTGAAGAGGATGACTTTTAGAAAGCCTGGTCGCAAGACAAAGATGATGCAAATACATGTCAATATTTTTTGAGCAGTACAGCAGCATTAGCCAAAGGCTTTTCCACTAATTTATTCTATTTATTTGATGAAGAAACCAGTGCTAGTTTTGCTACAGGAGCAGACAGATAGTTTTCTAAACACGTAGGGGGAGATGTGTCTAATGTCCCTCAGTTTTAGCATGTTACAAAAGCTTTGGCATTAGTTTGGAGTTTTCAAGGCTTTGGGAAAAGACAATAATAAATACACTGGACTTTGTCTTGCAAAAATAAGTTTATAAGCAAGAGCAGTTTTACCCAAAACAGTGTGAAATGCAGATAGAAAATTTACATCTGTGACTATGAACATGGGTTTCTGAACAGAGATTTAGGCAGGAACCAACAGCTCTCTCACAGCTTCTTTTTGGTTGAGTGACTTGTGTAAATTCACTTGATACCAGCATCTCCTGGATCTCCTTTCCAGACAGTGTGAGCTACTCCACAGCCTGAGACAAGATCAGAAAAACTGCCTCAGTTTGATATAATCTAAAATACATTAAGTGCAAAAATATATAAAATGTTGGAAATCAAAGATTTATAGAGTGACTAACCTGTTCAGAATAAGATTTTACACATGTAAGTACTTGGACCTTAAAAAATCAAAAATGCTTATACTTTCAGTGCAATTAGATATAATATAAATATATAAAACATATAGTTTCAGTAACCACTGATTGTGTGGAGAAAATGTTAACGAACACTCATTGTGGAACAAGGCAAGCTATTCTGTCATCTCAGCTCACTCAGAGATGCAGAGAAGCCCTTATTCCTGAAGCTTCTGCTGTTTGCTGCCACCTGTGGTTCGAAAAGAAGCTTTTCCAAAGATGAATTCATCACCAGAATCAACTAAACATGCAATGAGAGATCTAAGAAAAGGAAACTCAAGGGACTAATAAAAATGGCCAGGATGTCCAGCATAGATGTCAAAATGAAGTCTATATTTAGGTGCATGTTTTCAGTTATAAAAGTACTGAACTTCCACTGATTTCAGTTTATTCCAAACGGATTAAAAATACACTGGTTTTATAGCACTGTAGACCTTCCCTAAAGAAAATAATTATATGTACAGAGTAAAAAGTTGCTGAAAAAAACATGGGTGATGGAGAAAGTGGAATAACATAAAACCATTCTAAAAATGCATGTTGCATTTACTACATTTTCACTAGACCAGAGTTACGTATACAGAGCACATACATCAAGAGGCCTAAGGAAGAAGCAAAGAAAAGAAAGCCATAGCTCAAGATGGGAACTGAACTACAGGTGAAAAAACCCACATTAAAATAATCTTCAAGACAAATTCTCAGTAGCTGTAAACGCAAAAATCCAATTTCTTCTTTGAATCTAAATTTAACCAGTTTATGCATGAGTTATTCTGAATGTTTTAATTGCTCTCTCACAGGTTTTATCTTATGCTCCAAGAATCACGTTTTAATAGGGTTTTTGACTCATGAGGAATAATTCATTGGGAAATGAAAATACATACTTATAATTTTATATTTATAACTCCCCAACTAATCAGTTCATTTTGGTGCCTTTATTTACTCTGGAGTCATATTCAGCAATGTAAAAGGTACTTTGTCTTTTCAAGAGTTCAAAAATTCCTTTTTGCCCCTTAAGTGCACCTGAGTGATATTTGCCATGGGATGGTCCAAATTAATATCTTCAGAGCAGCCCAAACTGCTAATCCTCTTGCCATACATAAGCTATCTCGTTTCACTGACCTTTCACTTTCTAGTGTTCAAACCAGAGTCGCACTGAGGTTAGGATTCACAGGTCAAAAGGCCACAGATAACCTTAGATATTAGCAGGATTTCACATCATTTCTTACAGAAACCAGAAGTAAATCAATATTTAGAAAACTGTAGAAACCCATTTGTTTGTGCCCTCTTGTCTACTTTGAGTTTCAAAGGCAAAACTTAGCATCTCTGAACAAATAAAAAGGAATGCAGATGAAAGAAAACCAGAAGCAATTTGGTTACCCACTGGACATAAGCGCAGTGGACAAACAACCATTCCATAGCTGCCCCAGAGGTGCTCCAGCTCCACAGGCAAGTTTGATGGTGCCTGTGGAACATCATGGAGGAGCTGGCACTGTGTTACACAAGCAGGGAAATTTCAACCTCAGAACCTTGGCTGTTAAGAAACATAGGATTACGGAATAGGTACCCTTAGAAAAAGCAGCATTTTGAATGGTGGTTTAATGGCTGAAAGTCCATTTTTCACAGCAGCTGGGCCCTGGGCCTGTTCTTCAGTTCTCATCTGCTCTGCAGATGACCTGAAAGCTTGGAGACCCATGGAAAATGAGACCAATATCCTTCCTCCCATCTTCTTTGGGTCAGATGTGGCTCTGGCCACGAAGGAGTTCAGATACCACCTCCCATGCTAGCAAAAACAGCCCTTCTCAGGATCACTATTACATAGCCTGAAGGGGCCTAAATCAGCATCATTATTTCACATCTTCCTAGATAGACATTTCCACTTACGAGTTAGACACTGAAATGTTTTGCAGATGTGGTTCTACAGATCAGTTTTTTGACCCATAAAAACATCACTGCCACCCAGTTGTGGAGAACCCAGATTTGTACTTAATGCCACACATTTCTTAAATGGGATATTTTCCAGTCGACTACTCTGTTAGGAGCACATACAGGAACCAGCACTTTCAGAGCATGTCACGCCTAGTGAATAAGAGAAAATGAATGTCCTCATGACCAACAGTCCTACTCCTACTAAAGGAAAGGGAAGCTAGCTAATAAAGTCAATGTACTTTTCGAAGTACTAACACTTGTCCATTGCATAGTCAGCCAAACTGCTTCCATGGGAACTGAACTGCCTCCTGGCCATAGCTTTTCTTCAGGTTTGAGCACTGCGTCTCTTGATGTCTTTAGCTCCTGGAACTCTGGGGCAGGTTCAGCACCTATCAAAATGGATCCTGAGTTTGTGGCCTTTAATCTGGAACACAATGTAAATAAAACTAAACCAAAACAGAATCAAACATTCTTCTTTCTTCACAAAAATGAAGTCAGGAAATGCTAGTTGGCATTATTTCTGTCTGTATTCACTTTTTTAAAAAAAACACTCAACAAGGATTTACACAAAATATCGAGGCAGGGAAAACAAAGATTTTGCAGGCCATGAGATTTCTGCATCATCAGTGGGAACATTGAGAAACTCCATTTATCCATGCACCTGTCTGAGCCTCCTGCTGGCATCACAAATCACCATATTAAACTGTTATCCAGGAAAGAACATGAGTAGCAACATACCAAGCATGTCAAAACACAGAATGGATTATCAAACAGATCTAATTTGTAAGAGAAATCTTTATTGCTCAGTGAGTGAATTATGAGATTAGTGTCATGGAAGGGATAAACTTGGTATTCCACCAGGAAATACCAGGTTACTCTGTGCATCTCAAAGTATTTGTCTCCAGATAGTGCTCTGCACATTTTTATCAGAAACAATGATTGCACAACAAGCAGCTCTAATAAGCAGCCAGCAGGACCCTGCCAATATGAAATGCCCTCTTTGGTACTGTAAAATGAGCTTCACTGACAAGGGTAAGATTTTGCCTTCCTTCTTCCATTAAGGCCACATCCCTGAGGGAGTCTTTTCTACTCTTGTCATCTCTCCTTGTTTGCACTGCTCAGCTTTAAACTGAAGTTTCCCTAGGTCGTCCTTCTTTTTTATTTTTTTTCTTCCTTCGATAAAGTGCATGTGAAATGTTTTAAAATATTAATATAGGCATGTTTCTAAAATGGCTCCATTTATACAGAACCTTTCAACAGCCATGTTGCAACTAATAATTTTGAAACCTTTTTACTATTCCTTCATATGACACTTGTGAAGAGGAACCAGAAATTTAGCTAGATACATGTAAACTGCAGGTACACTACTGGGACAGTTAAGTAGGTGCCACTCAAAAGCTTGTCAAGGACCGAGTTGCCTTTTTCAGGCTTCATGCCTATACATCATGGAGGTAAAAGAAAACAACACAAAGCCTCTTCTTTCCTTTTTTCGGTTTGCTGTGAGTGGCTGGGGTCTAGGAACGTTCTATGTGCACCGGCAAGAGGGTGGAGGTTGACAAGGCAGATTGAAAAGCTTCTTCTGGGGAAAAAGAAAAAATTAAAAGTTCTCTCTCTAAAAGTTATGTATCTGTTTTCCAGTGACTTGGAAAAACTGGTGGGCAGTCCAGCATCCCGGGGCATCTGGGTGGCTTGGAGATGGCTGAGGAGGGCACTGTGTCACCTGTGCAGTCTGCTCAGGGTTCTTGCTTAGCTTCCAGAGAAGTCTCCTCTTGTCGGCCAGCTTTTGCTTTGCTCAAGTTGGACTATTGTCATAATTCCAATATCAGGCCCTTTGTGGGGTGATGTCCTATCACTGACAGCATTGCTGGTGATTAGGGGTGTAAGAGCTGTCTCTGCAGAACAGTCAGTGCCTGGGCTGTTCTCAGCCAGGACCCTGCTTATTCCATCTTGGCTGCAGTGCATGACCTATCCAAAAAACTGATGGGCAATTTCTCAAAAACAGTATAAATCCAAAGACTTTCTCATATTTCACAGCCTATGAACTTTGGAACACCACACATTATTTTCCAGTGGAAATTTTCTACTGAGTTGTGCCTCGTCTTAATTATATTTTAGACAGCTTTATTTTACTTTGTATATCCAGGTGAGACACAACAGCTGAAAAATGAGAACCTGTCACTTCTTGCCTCTGTTTAATGTTGGACAAAGGAAGAAACCAGCAGGCTGAGGAAATATTGGGACATTCCCACTGAGATTTTCTTAGTAACTTGGATAAAAAGAGTTGAGGAAGAGGAGAAAACTTGGAGCAATTAAAAAGGAGTAAAAGTACATCTGAGAGTGCAGGCCTCTCAGATCATCACAGGGCTTCCATCACACAACCTACTATAAATAGTGCGAAAATATGAAGCACAATCTCCCCAGAGACAAAGTTAAAAATAGTGGTATGGCATTGGTGATGCTCAGACAAAGAAAAGATTAAAAAAGTAACAAACATGTTGTTTGTCTTTCTGATTCGTTGTCTCACTGAAAAAGTGCAGGAAGGATGGGGCATGCTCAGACTCTGAAGTCCTGGTCAGTTTTCTCGTCCACTGATTACTACAACCTGGACAGTCACTTCATTTGCTGATGATGGAGCTGCCCAGTCTGTGTTCACTGGCCCCCATGCTCCCTGCAAAGCCCCTTCACAAACACAGGGACTTGAAAGCAGAAGCAGTAATTCAGGAAGTCTCCTAACACAGCAGGGTTACATTTGCAGTATGGAAGGGTTAATATTGAAAACCAAAGTAGTTTGATTCTATTTTCAAAAATCAGTACCTAATGCAGCATTATCTTTAATGGCAGACATGGAGGTGTCAAAGGACTGTGTCAGGTTTCAGACCTTTTCATAGTTTGAATTCCTGTGTTTAATCAAAGGTTAACTGAATCATTGCTGGTAGAAGAGTTACTTCAACACGGTGCTCTTGTGGGTGGCCTGCAACAAGTAATCCCATATTCAGGCTGCAGTCTCCTACATGCAAACGTATTTCCCATGCATGTCTCTGTGTACAGAAAATGTGTGTGACAAAATATCCAGACTCTGTCTCAAGACAGTGCAAAATATTTCTAACTTAAACTATTTCTTAACAGCTTCATCTCTTAGCCAAATAACCTTATCTTTTGGTTGTGACTCCTCAAAAATTATGTCTTATCAAACTGCATAAAATGAAATAATATCACTTAGCTTTCTTTAATTCTTGAATGTCAGAACTGATATCAGCAGAATTTTGATTCATTGTGTCAGACTGCACTTTCTTTTTTTTCCCTGCACAGCATATTACTTATAGAAAAATACAGGAATTAAACTTTGATGAACTGATAGTTTATAGGTTTGGCAATACTCAGCATATATACATAAACTAGGACATAAAATAGAGATTGATTCATATCCTGCAGTTGAAACTTGTAAGTTTTTTTTTTCCATCTCTAGTAACTAATGGTGCAAATAATTTCTGTGAAAAGAATAGTATGGCTGCAGAAACCATGGTCTTCTTTGTGTTCATATGGAGCTTTGTACGAAGTTTTGAAAAATATTTCTTCATTCCTTTATTCCTTGCTATGGTAGCTTTGTTGTTGTTCAGTTTGGTTGATGTTAACACCTGAAATGTTAATGACTTACATTGATAAGCTTTCTCCAAAACATTCTTTTGATGAAATTTATATTTTCATACTTCCCAGAGCTTGGTTAATTACATACAAAATTTTTATGGTATTATGAAGTATATTAATCTATAAAGGCTTGCTGTATCTGACACTTATTCTAGATTTTTTTTGGTAAGGTTTCCAAGTCTAAAAAGGTGAATGATGTCATTAACTGAGCTGTTTTAAGAACATTTGAAACCAAAAACCTTTCCACTACAACCAAATATCAAAATTATGCTCATCTATTTCTACAAAATGTGTTTTTTCACAGAAGGTTTGCTGTTAAAAACAAATATTCAGGGAAGGGGAATTTCTCCTTAGAAATATTTGTGGTTCCACTGAAAACCTCAGAATGAAGTGTGTGGGGATCCACATATTTTGGTATTATGGCAGAAAATTTCTACTTTTTTTATAGACTCCTCCCTTTCCACCCCCAAATTTCCCTAAGGAAATCAACAATTAAATATAAATAAAAAACAATAATTATTGGTTTCTGAAAAGGAAACTGTGGGAAAATCTGCAATTCCTGCCCCTTCCCTCTCTATTTTAGGTTATATAAAAGCATGATTAAGTGTCTGAAAGCATCTTCCTAATTACTTCCTCTGTAGTACAAGCATAATTATTCCAGCTCTTCTAGAAACACAATTTAAGGAAAGAAGTTCTAAGTTAAAAATAGGAAGTATCCCTTACTTCAAGTATGACCAAGTGTCTTGTACAGAATTTAATAGAAAAATGGAGTATTTTTTGATTATGTATATTTTTCAGTAACATCCAAAGGAAAAACACTGTTTGTCTCAAGCATCTCCAAAGCTAACACAGGACTTGAAAACAATCAAAATTTAGGTAAGCCATAAACTGGCAGTCAACTTCCTGCTCATCAAACTCAAAATGACATGGCAAACTATACAAAGTAGCAGGAATTCTTTTCCACTTCCAGGTGGTGTAAGAAATCTTTCTTTCTGTATGTCTCCTTTTGTTTTTGCCTCTGGCTTGATTCCGAACTCACCTTCAGTCAAGCAGCCCACATGGAAATGAAACTTTTCGTAGTTAGGAAAGCACAAGTCTCACTATAGCTTCACAAAAATCTGCCCATTCATTCAATGAAAAAAGGAGATCCATTCCACAAAACAAGAGTTGTGGCATCCTGTGTGGTCTAGATAGCTCACTGAATTTCTTACCAGTTTTGGTGAAGCACAAGGTCAGCCCTTGAATGGGTGAATGGAGTGCAGTGAAATCTGCTGGGCATCGAGAATTATGTAAACGGACTGCACAGCTAAGCCAGCCTCTCCCCATGCTGGATACATCAGGGCATTAAGAGAAGGGGAAACCTGCATCTGCTCTGTGTTTATAGACAGGCATAAAATGATTATTGCAAGACTTGTAGATAATATGATCCAATGTGGATACAAACCTCTGGAGTATCTAAGGAATTCATTTTAGTTTTGAGAAGGCTTTGATCTGTCGACACTGACATTTTCTGCCCTAAATAACAATTAAGCCATTAGAGCAGTATGACTGAAGCCAAGTTTTCTGTAGATTCCCACCCCACAGCAATAGATGCCAGATTGTAACACAGGATAATTCATATAACAAAAGATATAATCCAAATTTTGCTCATCAAAAAACCCCTAATATAAAATCTAATCCAAAAATGACATCTGCAGTTTTAAGCAAAGTGCTGTTACTTGAGTGATTAGATATCATGTTTGACCATAAAGAATTCATGGCCTGCCTTTATTCCAAAAGCTATCTAAACTGTGAATTTGTATTAGTGACTTGTCCAATATTTTAGACTGCAGCAGAAGTAATGAAATGTGTCAATAATTTGTTACTTTAGACTCTTTGCCACAGAAATCTGGTTTCAATTCCATCTGGACTAACATCTACTTCTAACAAGCTTAGATATTTCACCATATCCAAAGCCAAAAAAACAAATCTAGTGCTAAACCAAAAATCTGAGGAACATTTCAGTGACTCAATTGGAAATAAGAATGAGTAGCAGTCACAATGTCAACTCTAAAACTTAGAAAGCAGCTACTGAACATAGGAATGTACCCCTAGATTTTGTGTCTTCTTCAGCGGGAGCGATCTTCAGTGAGATTTCACAATGACCAAGACTAAGGCTGGTGCTGAGTAGGACAACTCCCACAGCAGCTGCAGCGTTCACCTGAAACCCTCACCAAAGCCTCAAGACTAGTACTCATTTGACAGAGATATCAGGGAGACACTTTGTTCAAAGAAGCCCAAAAGTCTGTGAGACAGAGATAGGATTAATTTTCGTGATGATGTCTTGATAACAGTTAAAGAAGGAGAAAACAAATCTTCTTCTTCTTCTTTACTCTTCTCTTTTATTTTATGCTATAACACAAATTTTAAATTTCATTTATATAAAGACCAGGGAGATTTTGTGATTTTGCTGTTCCATTTTCTTTAGGTGACAACAGCAGCCTTAATTTTTTTCTTATGAGTAGAGGTTTCACTGCAGGAATTTAAAAAGTACTGAAGATGCAATCGCTAATTGCAGATCTCATTTTATATTGTTTTTTAATTTCAAACCTGAAATTGTTAAAATGTTCAGCTTAAAGTCTTCCCATTACATATATTTGTCACTCCTACAGTAACAATCTCTGGTATTTTCAATACATAAAGGGCTCTTGAACATTATAGAATAACTTAGGATATATTTATTTTGAGAATGTAGCTATTACTTTGACTTATTGTAATCCTATGTCACTCAAAATAATTTACCCTTGATCTGACTTGATTGTTAAAGCTCTTTCCTTAAGATCTCTTGGAAAGCTTTCATTTGACATCTGTTCTTTTTGCTAACTGACTCTTCTGTCTAATCCATGCAATCTGGGAATTTTATGGTGATCATGAAATCTCAACAGTCATCCAAGTTGCAAAGTTTACAGTTCCTGAAGTAATTCTTCTTGGAACAGTAACTTCAGTATTCTCTGAAGATGGCTTCTCTCTGTGTGCTCATCTCATAATCTTTCCTGAATATATTTCATCACTGGCAGTCAAAAAGAAATCAGTTGATCCCAGTAGATCTGCTGTAATTTGGTGCGCTAAACCAAAAACAAAACCATTAAAGTGATTCTAACCTTGAACATACTTACACAAGAGCATTGCAAAGAATTGCTAAGCCTGTACTAAGCATTGTCCATGTCCACAAACTAAGCAAACCAAATTAAAGTTCCATTTCTGTAGTGGACTAGAGACACACAGTGCTCTGCTGAGTTTCCCAGGTGGCAGAATACAGTTTAGAGAGGCTCTAAAATGTTTCCAAGCTTGTTTTGCTTCCTGTTTCTTTTGCACTTCTCTTAGTCTTAATACCACAGAAATGGGAGTATTCAGGAGTATTTTTTTTCATTGTGTCCAATCCTGCAATATCTGAGAAATTCTAAATGTAAAGTTTAAGTTTGATAATGGTTTAAAAACATTAATCCACAGGAGTTTAAGAAACAGCTAGAATTTCATTAATCAGTTTCACTTGTCCTTGAATCAAAGAACATTAATCCTCACCAGTTTAAGGTTTTGGATGTTTACATGATCAAAATACCTGAACAACCACAGCGCAAATTCCGTGTTTTTTGTTTGCTACTTTAGCAAATCAACCCGCACCTCTGTAGTAATAATATCCGGCAGGAATTCCAACCAGCTGAAGCATGATCTCCATTTCCTGAGAACATGTGGCTGTTCTCAGGCTGTCAATTTTTCCAAGGGTATCTTTATTTGATTTCATGAAACACTTTTGTCCCATATGAGGCTAAATACATTGATATACATTTTCTAAGTAAATCCCTAGAAGATTTTTTTATTAATAGGGTTATGCTAACCATGGCCCAGTCCTTGGAGATCTTGTTTGTACTAAGCAAAATTGTATAAGTATCTGCTTAAGCTTCTCCAATTTCTAACCCTCTTCCTTTATCAGCTTTGGACAAATATTGTTTGGCTTGATGCCTTGTCAACAATATCATCCCTTGACTCCTTAATAATCTTTCCTAGTGTGGTTAATACATTCTTTAACTTTTTGTTGGATTTGTAGAAAACCTGCATGGATATTTTAGCCTTCTCAGACTTTACAGTTGAAGCAGCATTTACAGCACAATCATTCTACACCTTTTCTATTCCCGGTGGTTTGCTTTTAAACTTTAGACTGTCCACACCACCAGAGACAGCCATATAACTGTAGTTTGTAAAAGAAACTTGACAAATGGAGAATTCTAAAAGAAAATTAATTCCAGCAATGGGTTCACATAAACTATAGCAATTCAAAGTGACATATGTTGCAATGAAAAGAAATTTTGATTTGATGAAAAAGATATATTTTTGGCTTGATGGTTACTCCTATAGAGAATGAGTTTGTAACTGGAAATATCTGTACAAGCTTAACAATTTATTTTCCCACTGAATCATTTACTGCAGATATCACTGTCACTAAATGCATTTTATATCTAAGCAGGTTCATTCTTTACTTTCTCCCACTTTTAAAACTGTTTGGGACCTGCCAGTTTTCTGACTCTAACACTGTCTGACATTGCTCCAGTTTGAAGTGCTTGTTTTCTTTTTGCTGTGACTCTGCACAGCTGAGGTGACCCTCAGTGAGGACAGAAATAAGTGTGCTTAGGGAAGATCAAAAAGCTATCCACAGATTACTACTATATAGCTTTCACACAATGGAAGAACCTAAATACCAATTAGAGCAGGAAACCCTAGCCACACGGTTCTTTTCTGTGCATGCACGATATACACAAGGCAGCCAGCATGTGTCCTAATAATTTACAACCTGCCAGAAGAGAACAGATGGATGAGACAAACATACTGAGTTGTAAATATGTCATCTGTTCCCAAGAAATCTCAAAGCTCTAATTGGAGTCAAAAGGCTAAATTTATACTGAGTTTATAACCAATGAAGGGATGAGAAAAATTCATTAACCACTGTTTTTTAATCAAAATTGAGAGAAAATTTTTTCCTAGTAGATATCACGTTGACACAAGAACTGTTGCGCTGGGATATGAAAGGACTGATTCAACTTGGAAACTTAAGGAATAACCTAAAAACAAGTGTTAGTTGTTGAATGTCTCAAAAACCATGCTGTAATTTTTCGCATAGTACTTTGAATCTCTATAGTTGGAAAAACTGAGTAACTGTTTTTGCAAATGTATCTCAACAAATGCTTTTCAAAGTTATTTGTTGAGGTGTGTGGGCAATCAGATATTAAAGGGGGCCAAACCCGACAGGTTGGCAGCCGTTCTGCTTCAAGCAGATGCATTGCTCACACATATTGCCCCAGATGATGCACAGCACTACTTCACACAGTGCTGCTGGAACTGAAGCAACCTCCAGACCTCTGAAAATCATCCCAGCAAGGAACAGACTCTTCAAGCCTCAGCTGGGAAAACCCATGACTATTTAAATCCCACATGAATTTCCACTTAAGTGATGGCATCTCGGGGCACTGAGGGCTCAATCCAAGGCCTCCAGTCCTTGAGGTTTGCTAAAAGGCATTTATAAGCAGCTGTGGGTGGTACCTTGCTTGTGGTTCATGTGGTCTAAGTACAGAAGGCATCCTTCTGACCAAAACATTGAGCAGACAGTCTTTAAAACAAGTAATCTTTCCTGAAATCAGCAAGCATTGCAAACTTGGGACACAGCATTACTGTTTCATGAATTATGAGTAAAACATGCAATAATCCCACATGTACTGTTTAGTCCTGTTGCAGAGACTGAAAAATGAGGAGTAACACGATAACGTTTTATCCTTTAAAATACCATTTTTAAATAAAGGTTTTTATGTCTGTGTTATCAAGCTGTCTGTGATATTTTATTCTTGTCTTTCTTTTGTGCTTTTAACTTTTCATTTCAAACTAAACTGACACTGCAATGGTGGTCTAGCATTTTGTCATTTCTCACGAAGACTGCAGCCCTTCTCCTTCCTCTGGACAACTGATATTTGCAGGCCACAACTTCAACCGGATAACAGTTTCCAAATCAGAACATAGGAAATCTTGTATCAAGCTAAATCAAACTCTTTCCTGTATTCTGCTTTTCTACAGAAGAACACCTATGCAGCCATTCTGCTGCACAGCCTGAGAAAAGGGATAAGAGCAGGTTTAGAATACAGGGATGATTTCCATGACTATTGATCAGGAACTTCTTTGTTCAGAGACAATGTTTTTTTATCTAATGACTTAGATTTTCCCCAATATTTTTTCAGATTACGTATTTTAAACCATTTGAATTTGTAATATTTCCAGAGCTCCAGGCTAAAGACAACATCAGCTTGTGCAGGAAGGACAAAGACAGGGCACAATCATTCTCTGCTCTACTCATCTATTATTTTAATGAACTGTATATTCCTTCCTTTATGTCTTGCTTAGGAGAAGTTCCTTCTTCATTTTTTTTATAGAAGCTGTTCCAAACTTTTATTCAGTCTTCTTGCCCTCCTGTTTTTGACTTCCTCTTTCCACTGCTATTGTATTCTCTTTTTAATGAAAGCAACATAAATGCAATCATAATACAAGCTATAAGAGCTCCATAGCGTTGTACAGTGGCAGAAGTTTTATAATTCCTATTTTGTTTTGTTTTCTGTTCCTTTCCAACATTTGAGCTGCTTCTCTGACTACTGCTGAGTAATGAGCTGATTAGATAACAAGGTAAACTCTAAGCTTCTCTAATACAGCTCTCTCCCACTCTTACATATGCACTAAAAAAAATAGCAGATCCAGTCACAGAGCAGATGTTTTCAAATGCTGCTTGTCAGAAAATTAAGTACAAGTTTGCAAAGCCAGAAAAAAAACATCTGTAACAATATTTTTGATTTTATTAGAAATAAAATCTATAACCTCTAAGTTATTTCAGATAGATTATGGAATAATTTTTTATAAAAATTTTACTGAAAGCTACTTACTTTTAAAAATTAAAGTTTCAATTCTATGTCTAAAGAAAAGAGAAAACTTCCACTCCTTTTACCCATGTGAGTAGCCTTTTTAAGGCATAATCTGCACTCACTAGCACTGGCTGAAACCCAGCATAACACTACTGCCTTGATGGGAGTGGATATAGCTTTGGAGTTATGTAGCACTTCGTCAAAGTTCTTTCAGGAAAACCTTTTATGTGACAAAAGCAAAAAATTATTAATTACTTTTGAAAAAAAGCTTATAAGAACAGTGGATGTATTCTCCATTACACAGTCATTACTAAATACATGTCATTTGCTCCTGAAATTACATTATGGGGTGAAGCAAAGCCCAGAAAAATCAGTGGGAAATCTTCAATTTGGCCCCGTATTGCAAATTCATTCCTCTCTTCAGATATATATGTGCAAATCTATTTGACACTGATGTGCTAAAGCCTACTGTCTTTTCTCCTAATTAGTTTTGACTAATTCAGTTGATGAAATATGAGTTTTTCCACACATATCTCAGATCAGAATTTGGCAGAGTGTTGACAATATATCTTAAGATATAAGATATTGCATAACTTTCTTCGTATGGTGTACTGCTGAATAAATATTTTCTCTGAGACCATAGTTCTCTGAGACTCGATTTACTTCAACATCACTTTCAAACAGCAGTGGAGGAATATTTGACTGCAGTATCCAGCTTTTCCTTAGCACATTCTGTGTGAAGGGCACATGTTTGTGTCAAGAACAGCATGTCAGAACAATCACCTTATAAACTGTCATGCAAAGTTAATTTTAAGTTTCCATAGTTGGTATCTTCAAGTCAGTAGAGAAGCTGTACTTACTGGCACTGGTCTTGGTGGCTGCTGTGCAGCCATCACCCTTGAGAAAAATTCCTCATTCTTGAGAAGGAATCATTCAGAATCAACATGGTAAAGAGCCTTCATTTCTATCTGTCATAAAAATTGTCATTCGAACCATCGACCATGTTAGCCTTTCCAGATAAAGGTCATCAGAATTGGACTATGGCATGAAAAATTATTAGAAATTTACTCATAAAATGTACAACTTAGCATTGGCACAGGACACTTAGAGCAAATTCACTCCTGCTTGGAATGGTCTAACATAGGTTATCTGACAGTCTGATGAAACTTTAATCCTGTTGCAAACATGGAGTTGCCCCAAGGCTTGGAGACGACTGGAAAAAAAGGCAAGGCTTGCAAAGACTACACTTCATCTCAGTGCAGCAGTGCTTCCTGAAACATGAAGGTAAATCCCCATGCAGGTGGTTAAAAATAAATAACAGTGGCATATTCATGTATGACCACCTGTTTGCATAATGTAAGTTGATATGTTCACAGTTCTGTGAAATACCAATGCCAATGGCTGGTTATTTTTTATTCTTGAGACTTGAAATCATTCATCTGTGCACATCTTGAACCTGTAGCAGCTGCAGTGTTCTGCATACTCTTATGCACACACATATTGTTCCCTTAAATAACTCACCACTAGGCAGAAAATTAGAACATTCAAACATCCAGTATAAGGCAGTAGGCTGACAAAATGGACATCTGGATTTTATATTAACATTGACAGAGTGTGGTTCCCAAATGTTCGGCTTTATTTACACAAAATGGAAAAGCAAATACAGAACCAGAGAATCACAGAATGAGCCGAGTTGGAATGGACCCACAAGGATAATCAAGTCCAACATGATAAATCATTAGAATATATTTACACTACACTGTAGCCATAGAGGTATGGTCTAATTCAGGGTTTATGCTGCTATCTATGTGAACAAGGTGTTGGTTTTAGACCTCCTGGGAGTCTCACCTAAGACACCTGTGGGAAAATGAGCTTGAGGTGGTACAAGGAGCTTTCTTGCACCAGCGAGGCAACAGGAACTGCTGGTGCTGAAAGGAGGTGGGTCCCATGAAGTAAGAAAACCAGGAATGATTATCTTGGCAGAAGATTGCGTTTATTCAGCATTTGCCACCAATAAGACTACTGTGAAGTAGTCTGTAGAACACATGGTAGACAGCAATGATGAGGACAGAGAAGCTCAAGGATGGCTTTTGATGGCAGACTTCGGGTTGCAATTGCCATTTTAGGCTTTTCAGTGATTCAGGCTTGAGCATGGAAAAGGGTTGTTGGCCAAATAACCCATAGCTCAAATAGGTTCCTCTCCAACTTTTATACTCTCTGTCTTGACCAAAGGAACCACAAAATTCAGAGGCAAAAAGAGACAAAGGAATAAAAGAGTAGCTCTCTCTAACTACTACAGCTTCCTTTACCTCTCAGAGGCTTCATGTTCCTTTGCTTCACAAAGAAGATCTGTTGGACTTTCAGCTGTAGTGTCCTCAGGTTCCTTACCCCTTCACACTGTTTGATTTCCCAGCTGCTGCCAGATCCAGTCCCCACCAAGATGATATTATATCCTGGATTTTACACCTATGTCTACTCCAGTGAAAATGGACCAGGACACATCCTATGTGTCCCCAAACAGTAAGGACAAGGAATCGATACCCTGCCCAAGAAATGTAATTACCCTTGAAAATGATAGAGTCTCAGGTGATGAGAAATTGAGGGAAAGTGTTCATATCCCTTTGATCCAGCATCACTTCCTCTGTTCCATGACCTGTGAAGGTATTTATGCCTATTTTCCCACTGGTTTCAGTATATTTTCATTAATAAAGCAACCAAGGCATCTTTTGAGTGATATGAACAAATAAGACCCCAGAATACTTAAATCATGTTTGTTTTGTTGTTCTGAAATGCCTATGCTGACATTTATGGGAAAATAAGCTTTCTTTTTCCAGCATATTCTGTGGCATTCTGGTAGCTTCAGCTGAACATTTTCCTGGACTCGAGACAAATTCAGGCTGGGTCAAATAATTAAAATTAGTATTTCATGCAGTGTATTTTAGAAAAAGAAATAGAAAGGATGAGCAAGACATGCAGAATTATAAAGCTTTATAAATTAAACTGAGAATCAAACACCCTCAAAAAGTCCTGCCAGATAGTACAGTATATCTTGGATTTACATTCATGAGAGAAGGCTGTGACTAAAGTGTGTTTTGGAGATGTTGAGAGTGATCAGATAAGTGTCTGAGGATGTAAATAAGAGGTGAAATTCTGACATCATTAGACATACTTAGAGGATATACTTTTGAAATTATGGAAGTTGATTGCTTAAATTCAGTTGATGGAAATTTTTTAATTAAAGATCTATGGACCATGCATTTGATTAATATGTTTTTTAAAAAGAACACTTAATATTGATTTTTATCTGTGACTATTCAGTTTATGCTAAAATTATCAAAACCCCCAAAATGATATCTAAATAACAAAATATTTCCTAGTATGTGAGTTCAGACAAAGCTGATCTACAGAAATATGTTTTGGTTCAGAATTTTAACTAATTTTAGAAGCTTTAATTCTGTTGCCAATTCTTCTGCTAACTCATGTTTCATTCCATGTGTATCCCAATATCTTGGGATAAAGAACAGAAAAACTCTCCCTCATCCAGTGCTCAGATTCCTTACAAGAACTCTGATCATTTTACTTACTCATCTATCCCCAGCATCACTCACCCTGAACTCACCAGGACAATTTACCATAACTTTAAGACAATTTATTATGACAACTTATGGGGTGACTCCACAAAGGGTAAAGCTGAGGACTGCAACATTTGACTCATAGGCGTTTTACTGACATCTTCACAGTGAGAAAGAATTGAGCAGCCTTTCGAAAAACTCTGTTTTGGATGCTGGATGTGTCTGTGGTACTGGACTAGTACTGCAGACACTTGGAGGTGAGCAGGGCTAAATAATTATTGCAGCTATTTTCAATATCCAGCTGATTTGCTCAGGGTCAGATCTGCAGCTATGTCCTGTTGGAGACACGGAGATACGGCTCTTTCTCAAAGTGTCAGTTCACTAAAGAGCCAAGAATTAATAAGATTTCAGTAATGAAACTATTGATTTAAATATGAATAGCAATGTCATACTAATAATTTGCCTGCATTTATTCTTTGAGAGTAGGACATAGAGTCAAAAATCTCTGCTATTCATTCAGTGGATTAGTATTAGCAATGCTAGCATTTAATTTTTTCTTCAGCATAAAGTTCCTTCTTATAAAAATGAAATTTGAAAGATGGAAATGATTCCTTAATTTGAAGTTAATTCTGGGAGAATAAATTCAGTCAGAGAAGGTGAAAATTCGGAAAACTTCATATTGATATTTGGGAAGGCTTTTCAGTCTTTAATTGTCAAGAACTGCAATTCTTTAAAAGTTGTATCCCAAATATAAAGCCATTGTGTTTAACTTTGTCTCAAACCGTTTATTTTTCCCATTCTACACAATATATCTCAGGATCTGAGGGTTTTTGTTTTTCATGGAAGAAACAAATTTTTAAAAATTTCTGTGCTTTTTTAACGTTATTTTGTCTAAATCTTTATCTTACATAGACAAAAAAGAAAAAAATTCCTAATTTTTGACTTACAGACAAATATATAGGAACTTTAAATACTCATGTTTAAATGTATGTCCTTGTCTCAAACAAACTCCTGTTAAGTTGCCAGTGCTACTGTTTTTGACACAGAAATTTCCTCCCTAGCATTGACCTAATTCTGCAAGAGAGGGAGTAACCTTCATATTGTGATGATAGCACCGATTCACTTGAAAAGTCTTTGCATAGACACCAGACAGTGTCCCTGAGTGCGGTAAATTGATGAATAAGAAGCAAAAATGTGGGGGCGTAGACCTCAAATTCAGTCTTCTGTTTCCCAGTGAATATTAAGTAGGGAAAGAGTGCATCCAATTCCTCCTATTTCAAGGCTTTGGAAAAGAATTTTCAGGCAATGTATTCTGGTTTACAGAAATAACCCTCTCCAAGAATAATCTCTGAGGCCTCTATTAAACAACAAACAGTTCCTAAGCTCTCTGACCAGCAGCCAAGGAAAGGCCACAAGTAACACAGAGACTGGCTCTGTGCACAGACAGCTGATTTGGCAAGGCAATAACCAACATACTGAAGAAGGCCTCTTGGTTTCTCTTTCCTTTAAATCTTGCTCAGTACTGAAACTGCAAGAGTTGTAAACAGGTTGGTATAAGTAAAAGCACTTCAAATGATCTCTTTCTTGTCTTGGAGCCACTGGCTAAACTGGGATAATTGCTTGAACTGGTTGAGGTAACCACTACTTTGGTGAAAAAAAAGCATTTTAATGCAACGTCACAACAGCTCTTTGTTACATTTGCTGCTATGAAAGTGGTCTCAAAAGAGACGGTGTGATTATTTTTGTACTTAAAACTTTTTTTTTTTCCCCTAGGGAAATCTTCCTTTAACTGGAGGGCATATGACCCATGGTGTTCTTTGTGTTTATTTTTTTCCCCATTTTTGCTTTTTTCTCTGTACATCCCCAAACAGCTTTCTGGCTGACCTATGTGCCTATTGGCTGACATCAGCTGGGAGAGCTGAAGTGTCCTGGGACTATCCTCATCATCACAACCAAGATGTTCAACTGATACAACAGCCAAATAATTTTTGGACACTCCAGTGCAGATTGATTAAATTATATGAATAGATTTAGAAGAACTTATTTGCATCTTTATCAAAAATGCAGACAGAATATAACAAGAATAATTTAAAGAGTCAATAGAAAAAATCACACATATTTTTAATTAAATTATATCATCATCACCATAATTGTTACTTTATTATATTATAGCATCATGTCCAGATTTTTCATGTACTGATCTCCTTCTAAAAAAAGGCTGTAATGGAGTAAATGGAGAATCAGTAAGACACCTGCCATGTCAAATTCTAAACAAGCGAAGAACTGACACCGACTAGGCAGCAAGTCTAAGCTTTCTCGAAAACTTTGCAGTTTTGAAGGGATTTTTAAGATTTATAAAAAGACATTAATTTTAAAAGCCCCAAAATTTAAAAAAAAATGTTTAGAAACAATGTAATACAGTAGCTGGAAATTATCTGGAACTTAGAGACGATCACCAAGAACCACATTTGGGGGAACTGGGTGCATAAGGCAGGAGTTGGGGCAGCTCCATTGGCATCACTGGAGTTGCACTAACTTAAAAGGACAGTTTACATCTGGGATCTACCTTAAAGACTTTACACTCTGCTAAATGATGTGAAAACAACTGAAGTCAGTGCCAATACCAACATGCTTCAATACCTATGGTATATAAAACTGGATGCAAATTACTTGGGACAAAGTACATCTCATGGTTGCCATTTTCAAACAAGTCATATGTTGGTAAATTGAAGACAAATTCTAAAAAATAAAGACTGTCTAAAGACTGTCCTAGTCCTTAGTGCTTCGCAAATCAGATCATTGTGATAGCAAGAAAAGATAATCAGGTCTTCAGGTGCACTCTGCTCCCCACCCACACCCTCTCCCTTGCTATTGTCTCTGATGGGCCATATGATTTGTCCAAAGATCAGAACACCAGGTAGGAATTGCAGGAGGAAGTGTTTGGATTTCTCATATAATGAACGCATTCCAGAGTTAGAGGAGTTGTGATGATTGGATTGACTTTGGTACAAATAGGCTTGAAAGGGGGTGTAAAATTCTGCTGGAGACTCGGCTAACTGGACAAACTGGTCTTCTAAGGTTGCAGGCAGCTTTTGGGTTGACTGTCCCTTGGCAGGGAGGCCTACTGTGTACATCCATCCCAAAGACAGGGCACATTCACTTTTGGAGAGGTGTGTGAAAATGCTGAGATCCGGTCACATGCAGACATAAACTCAAAGTAGCTATGATCGTGCTTTGTTGCTTTCCAGTTGTTCATTCTGTAAGGCCAAAGATTGTAAACTGGTATATTTCTAGCTGAACCTGCTTATCATAACCCTTTAGACCTAATTATGTTATATACTGCATTGAGAATATTTAGATACTGTATTAGCAATTAATATAATCATAGTCATCCACATAATCAGAGGCATTTCTCACAGCTGACTGAGAGTCTTCTCTTTACTACTTTGCTACAGTCATTATTACTCCTCTGATAAAAACAAGCAATTTTCTTCCTGCTGTTAAGTACTGTAGAAAATGAATTCTCGTCAAGGCTGTAGTTCTCAAAGGTTGCATGGCCTTACAAGAAGACACATCACCACAGAAAAATGAAATCTCATCTAAAAAGGCTAATTCTCAAGAGTTATTTTAAGATCAATCAAAAAAGATTCCTAGAAGAAATGTCTTACTTTCTGATAAACTATGAGTGTATCAGGAAGGACTCAATGCAGTTGCCCAAACAAAGGCTCCTGGTGCCATTTGAAATGTCCGAAGGTAGCTGACAAGGTGTCACTGGTGAAGAGGAGACAGGTCCTACCGGAGACCTCTGTTGTTGTGGAGCAGCAGTTGGAAACTAAGTGGTCTGTGTGATTTATCTCCTCCTTTTAGGCAGCTGAAAGGAGGATGAATGCTAACGAATTTATTATTAGTAAGGCATCAGGATATAGAAAAGCTCTAAAAAATGAACATATATTTTGACATCTCTAGCTCTGAAATGAAGACCCTAACTCATCCTAGCATTAATACTTTATAATCAGTTGTAAGTTAAAAATAACTTTGAGGTACTAGAGCAATTTTGCCATGACAAAGATGGAAGTAAAAAGTTCTGGGAAATTCTTTTATTAAATTTAAAAAAATGAATATAAATATCTCAGTTTCAGTAAACTCTTGGGAACAAGTTTTAGAAACAAATCAATAAGACACTAGCTAGATAATTGATGAATCTGAATTTTCTTTGGATTTGCGTGACCTACTTTGTAGATATTTATCTGACAAAGTGCTGAGAAATATTGTAGATGATTTATGACTGATAATGTTCCTATGTTTTAGGGTTTGCAAGAAATGCTTGCTACTATCTCCCAATGGCTTTGGGATAGCATCCGGCCTTCTCTGATTCAGCGCCAACAATGATAACTCATTTCTTCACCATGTTCCATTTTGGTTACAGCAATGCAATTTACTGAAACTGGAAAGCATCAGCCCTGGGAAAGTTGCAGATGGTACAGATGCAGGAGAAGTTCTCTTCCTTGGTCTCATCAGTCACAAACCCCTTTGATTTGCACTTGCAGCCCACACACCATCTAAATTGGTCTCCAGAGATGAACTGCATCTTCTCATCAGTTAAGTAAAATCCTGTGGGTCTGTGTGACGCCTGTTTGGAACACTGGGTTAAGGCCATGCAGTTGGTGAGATGAACTCAGGCCTAAGTGAGACTGTGGTTTCTCTGCCATTTTGCTTCATAGGAGGCACGCCTCAGTCCCTTTCCTGGACTTTATTCCTTGCCTAGAAAATTACTGTATTAAAAGTCATTTTAATACATGGGAAGCCAAAATAAAAGAAGTGGGTTTTTGTCAAAATGAAATATAGTAAGATTTGTTTCACTGCTTATGGCATGGAGGGAGTTCCTGGGTGTGAAAGCAAGTACAGATGCTGAATTTGTTGGCTCATATAAATAATCAGGTGTTCATCTTTAACGCATATAAAAAATTATTGTAACATACCTTATTGCTAATTCTCCAGGGTTTCTTTCAGATTCTGCTAAGCCTCTGAGCTACATTATAAATTACGATTGCATATAAATGTAGAGTTTGATAGAACTTTAATTGAAAGCCTTCGGGAATATATTGATGGATTTTTGCATATACTTATAATACAAACACCAGAGGCTAGATGTAGACTGTCTCTTTTTCTAAAATATCCTGTGTTTATGTACAAACATAAGTATATAATAATATATCCTAGAATAATACAATTGTTTGGGTTGGAAGGAACATTAAAGATCATCTAATTCCACCCCTCCTCACATGGGCAGAGACATCTTCCACTGAAACAGATTGCTCAGAGACTATTTCCCTATGTATGCATAACCATTGCTATCAGTTTGCTCTGCTTGCTGACAGGAAGATATCCAACACCTGAAGGAAGGCTGACTTTGTTGGTTTGATCCTCAGGTTTGATTCTTTTACGGAATATTTTGTATATATTTTGCAATAGTTGGAAGTGGATTATGTGCAGAAAACTTTAATTTTTTGTTATTTTTGTCTGTCACGATGTGTCTACTTTGAAAATGCCTTAATCCAAAGAAAATTTGAAAAAGAACCTTTTTTCTAGAGGGTGTGGGCTTTGCTTTGTAAAGTCACCAATAGTAAAGTGCATCAAATTTATCTCAGAACATATACACGAAAAAAAAAGACAAAGACTTAAAAAAGCAGAAAGAAACAATATTCTATGAAAATGTGTATAAAAAGGTCATATAGAAGAACAAGGAGAAAAAAGAGAGGGAGTAGAGAAAGAGAATGTCACCACAAGCCATACCAGCTAAAATCTTGATAACAAAATATGCAAAATATTTCTAAAGTATACTGCAGCCTACGCACTAGCCACAGAGTAATAAAGACCTCACATAAGCAAAGACATGACTTAACATCTAACCTTCATAGGCAGATCAGTTCCATATAGTCCCAAAGTTCAGAGAGGAACAGTCAATTACATTTATTGTGAATATTTTGCCAAGTATAGAGAGGGTTCAATTGTACTGAATGGTTCCTAAGGTCATCGAATATCATTTTGCTAAGGCTTCCAGCTGGCAACTTCATTGTCTCACTCTCTCCTTTAGTCTCTTGTGTTTATTTTACAATTGTACTCATGACAGCATGTACTGAACCAGCCTGTGCAGCCACATGATGGTTGTTTTCAACAAAAAGTGTGTGAAAAGTGGTCTGCAAGCAAGTGATTCAGATTACACTGTTCAGGTCTGATCTCACATTTATAATTCATGTCCAACTTCTAATTTGATTTTTTCCAGGGCCAGTTCATCTTCTGAAAGTCACTGTCTGGGACAAGGAGGTGAACTGTTTTACCAGATTTTATAAGTCAATAATAAAATTAGAGACTCCATTTGTAAATTGTGGTTGTGTATTCTGAGAAAACACCCCAGAATTAGTATGAGAATTTATTGCATATAGACCATAAAACTAGCTGTGTGTTGAGAATCAGCTCTTTGCTGCCACAGATGGTCTCATTAGCTAATCCACTGTCTGCAGCATGACAGCAGCGGGGCCCTTTAACAATATGTAAAATAGAAGAGTTTTACTATTGAGCAGTCAGATCCTTTTTCCTTCACATCTGGCAACACTCAGTTCGTTCTGCCTTGGCAAGTGTAAAGATGAAAGCAGCCCATTGCTGAGTATCTCACTAGCTACATGACTGTACACAAATCTTTGAAGATCGCATGAAGGACAAGAATGAAGGAATCCAGTGGGCTCTGAAAAGAAGGGTAGTTCTTGTACAAAATTGAGGGATGTCATCTTCAGGTGTTTACATGTAGGCATTTCCACAAGAGACAGGTGATTGCAAGGGGGATCAACAAGCAGAGTCCTGGGCAACTCAAGGCACTGTGGATCAGAAAGCCCTGGCTGATCAGCTGAGTAGATCTCACTGCTGACCTATCGATTTCATGTCCACAGACCATAATTCTGAGTGCACAACAGATACACATATAGATAACCCAGGTTCTTCATCTAGATCTGCTTCTCTCTGTAAAGACACAGTTTAGTTGCCTAAACAGAGAGACAGAGTGACATCTGATGCGTCTACGTCTGAGAGGCCTCTGTTGTCTGTAATAATAATATGTTTTTTTAGCTCCTGTGTCTCATGTGCGTGTTTTGCACGGATAACAACCTGAGTAACAGAACCAAGGCTTAAGAGAGCAAGAGAACCCTTCGCCCCCACGTACAGACACACACTTTGGGGAGGGGGGAGACATTTATTTTAGGATTTTATTTCCATGAAGATTTCTACATTGTTCTGGCAGAGGATGTCTGTAGAAGCAGGTGGACCTATTTTTTGCAGGACAGTGGAGAAATTTACACTATAACATTCCTCTTATCACTTTATTATTATTTTTTAAGTGCTATGCCTCTAAAGCAACTTCAGCATTTTCTTCTACTATTTTGTTTGTTTTGCTTTCAATTCCTGAATAGCTACTGTGCGTTTCTGTACAGCAAAAATGCCAGGTTTGCAGTATCCAATGTTGCTGCAGCACAGAACATTGGTTTTCATTCATACATTTATCTTCCCATTTGCCCAGGATCAGCCACTTTATGTTTAATAGAAACATATATTGTTCAAAAATGGATAGCTAAAATTTCATGGGTTTTTTTACAAATTTGGTATTAAAAATGATTGGATAAAATCCAGAAACATTCCAGAGAGGAGATAAGAACCTTATTGCTGTGTGCCCCAGCCTGCAGAGAGCATGTCTTACTAGGTCTGGGTCTAGAGCCAGACACTAAACATTCAGCAGACAGAGATTTTATTGCATTTTTCTTCTAATTATTTCTTCTTTCCCTTAACATATTCTGAATTCATACAGATTTAGTTAGACAAAGGAATTATTATTTTTCTTTTGAATTTGTAGCCACCTGTTCCTACTCTAGCAACTTCTGCTTGCACTCCGTGACATCCTCACATTGTGAGATCTGCAAAAATATACAACAATCTAGAAGAAAATGAGGGTTCCAAACCTATATTTAATGATATTTTCTCATTTGTTTTGATGTGGTCTGCAAACCAGCATTTCTGTGTCTGGTACTTAGAACTCTCCGACAGAGATGTCATGCTCATAGTACTGTAATTTTTGACTTTTTTCTTTCCCTAATTGTAAATCCTTTACCGCTTTACCCACCCTGAAACATTTTCCAGAAGTGGAAAGCTAGTCATCCTAGTATTTAACAAAGAGAAAAAAATCCCCAGATGCTACTGTCATGCAAAGGAATAACTTAATTTAGCACTAAGTATTTAAAAAAAAGAGTGTCAAGACTGAGCCAATTTTCACAATAAAGTTCTGCTTCTTCAGACTGCGAACTCCAACATGAAAATGCAGCCACTGTAACTGCTACAGAGTGATAGGATCTAAATTATTTTCTTTTTCTTTTTGTTGCTAAATTGATAGCAGATAATTTTCATTTAAAATACACAAGGAGTCAATTTATGTCAGTGCTTTTCTGATATATAGAAAACAAGAGAGGAAGACAAAGATGGGGAAGTAAGACAATTTATTTGCAAAATTGTGTCTATTTTAAGAATATCAAAATCTGGGAGGATTCTGGCTGTGCAGAAGATGACTGGAGTGTACTTGCTCTAAATTCTTGGGTTTATAAAAGAGAACATTCCTGTGAGAAAATATACTGGAAAAGGAATATATCAATTCCACTGGACTATGAAGGAAGAATTGAAAATCTTCTACTTTTGCCACAACTTTGAAAACTGAAGTTTTTAAGATACCCTTAACTGCCTTAATCTGCTGGACTCCTGCAGCTTGAGAGTTTATGAATCTCCAGTGAGATATTTTTGAAAAATTCAGTTCCAATTTTTCTGGAATTAAGTGTTTTAGGATGTTCTTCCAAAGGAAATATTACATATCTATCTATATTGTGAATGGATAGTTAGACCTACCTCTTCCCCACTAAAGCACTTAGGTTTGACAGTAAAAACTCCCTACACATGGGAAATTTCAGTTCTTAAACAGGTCTTGCATCTTCCCCAACACACGTTTTGACGCTGGGGAATTCCCCATTTAACTGTGAATTATGTGTCCTTTCTTTCAGAATCAAAACTCTTAAAACATGACAGGCACTTGAACTTGCCCCTGTCTACAGTCAGTATTTCAGGTGATCTGACATTTAGGAAAACAAATATTTCCCTTATTAGTCACTTCCTCCCCCTCCCACCCCCCCAAGAAGTAGTGGTAGTAGTAGTAGTAATAATAATAATAATAATAATAATTTTTTAAAAAGAGAAAGAGATGAGGTGTTTTAGCTTTGGGAAAAAGGGACACAGAAAGTTTGAAAGGAAGCTTTCATAAAGTGTTAATAGTTTGCTACGGCTACCTCTTTTTCCACCTAATCATAATGACAGTATCTCTCTGAAAAGAGGGTAATTTTTCCATCTTGCTGATAAAAGACCTTTTCATATAATTCTTATTTTTTCCTCTCTAATCTTGCATCAATAGAAATTAAACAGGAATTTGGCTTATAAGTGATAAGAAACTAATATTAATTTTATATGGTTAAATAGTTCAATTTAAAGTAAAAGAAACTATTATTGTAAGTGATTTAAGTTTTCGAAATTCAGAAGTGGAATTTTAGTCATTGTCACCTTGTATTTTGACTGTAGGTACAGGAGGCACAAAAATTAGAGGCAAGAACCTCTTGTTTAGACAATGGGAGAGGAAGGGAAGCAAGAGGAGCACCTATAGAGAATGAGCCACTGGGAAGGAAATGGCTCCCAGCATCAGCTCCTACATCCCTTCCCTAAGTACAACACGGCACGAGTGGGCAGTAATCATAACCCACCTGGGTGTGTTAAACATTCAGCCATGTGCAGGCAGACAGTCAAAACCAATGCCCCATTTTCATGCTCAATTTATAACTTCACTCACATAATGCCTTTCCACATCCCTTTGCAGAGGGGCACAGTCCCGAGATAGAAGCAGTAGTTATATTGCATGAGCTCATGTTAAATACTTTCATCAGTCAGTCCTTAATACTCTGTTCTGCTTTTCTTGTTACTGAATAAACCCAAAGGTACAGTATTTTTGGTTTAACAAGACTGGACCCCACCTGCCCACCCAAGCTAAACATGTGCTACAGAAAAAACTACCTTTTATTCAAATTTTTAGATTTAAAATGTAAATTATAGCATTAGGTCATTGGCCTGTTTTATGGGTGAATAAGTGATGTTTATAAAGATTTTATTACCCAGTAATGTCTTCATTAAAAGCATAAACAATTACTAGATAACTATTTCCAAATTTAAGCACAGGTGGGGAATTCTAGTCACTGGCAGACAGAAAATTCCATATGAAAATCATTGATCCTCTGGGCTGATGTTTCTACATCTAAAGTTGGTGATTAGGAGACACTTTGTTAAGCATCCAGCATTTCTATCATAAAGATGTTAGTTCCTTTCTCTCTCATCTTTCATGCCTTACTGCTTATCTTCTACGAATTATGTCCAAAAATTTCAAAGACGTCCAGTGTTTAGATCAGCACAATTTGACTTGTAGGCTTCCTGAATGGTTCTACAGAATTCAGTTCATCTGCACAAGATGGAAAATGTCAACCAGTGTGCTTTACTATATGCTTCATTCCAGAAATTTTATGTACATAGAACCAGAGAGACTAAGGCATAGACTGCTGTGCAGAATTCCATTGTTCTTATGTGAAAATCACAGTTTGTGAGAGTTTTGTGAAATGAGAATGCATGTTTTTACATGTCTGTGGTTTTTTTAACTGAAGAATAAAATTGGACTGTGACCCTTTATGAGAAAAAAAAAAGGTTATGCTTTCCTGTTTTTTTTTTTTTAAATACAGGCTAAGAGCTTTTTGTTTCTTTTTTTCTTCTTGGCCAGTTATCTTTCTGCTAGCCTGTGGGCCTTTTGGGTGAGGATCTTTGAACCACAGCTGGTCTGAGTAATAAACTAACCTTTAAACCTTAGGAAGAATAGCATGCCAAAGGAAACCTAGCAAAATATTCACATTGATCTTAGCATTATGGAGCAGATCAGTATATAGAGGCATCAATCTACAACAGTGCTACATTATTCTTCACAATGTACCTAAGTAAAGTGAGAAATAGATTTAAAAAAAAGGAAAAACAACAACAAACTTCCCCCCACCCTTGACTTTCAGAGTTAACAGGCAGCAGAGAAAATAGAAGGAAATATCTTTATTGATTACATTTATAGGTTGAGAAATGAGCCACAGAAAGACTGAACCACTTGATATCACAGAGGTTGTTCAAGACGTCCTGGGACTGAGCCCACTCAGATCCCAGCTCGAAATGAAAATGCCTAGTTTCCAGAAATTCTGTAGATTAAAATGCAAATTCTTGTCACTGATGTGTTATTTACAATTAAATTACACTTACAAGGGTTCCCTTATAAAGGAACTGCTTGACTTAAATCGGAGCAACACGGTTCCTTGACCACCAAATACATTCTTCTTCAGTACCTTCAGTTTTTAAGGACCCATGACACAGATCCTCAACTTCCTGAATACACTTGCGTATAGAAAAAGTACATACTGCCTAAGGTTTAGTTCTTCTGAAGTGAGTAGGAGTTTTATCACTGTTTATGGAATATCTGAAGTTCATCATATTGTGGTCATCTGAAGTCCATGCTAGCCAGAACAGATACTTATTGCTGTGCAGAACTATTTGCAGGTCTGAACTCTAAGAGAGGACAGAATACTGAGTTTTACATAAATGGGGAGGTTATAAAAAAATTAATTAAGTCAAACAAAACTCAGAAAAATGAATAGCACAAGATTTAGTGATAGAAGCATTATTACTAATGCATTTTTTCTAACATGAAGTCCTGAAATTAGTTTGGCTAAAAACCTAAAAACAAATGGATGTGGAAAGTCATACAGCAGAAGAAAATGTTTTTTAGTCCAGTTCTGATTTTAAAAAACCCAAAAGAGTTAGCAGCCCATTCCAGAGTCATCTCAAAAGATAAATGAAAATTACTTCCAAAATTGCGAACGTTAGCCAGATCACACATCATGAGGCTAGGAAAAAAAAAGATATAAAATGTCTTTTACTGTCGGTTTCTTCTTATATACGAAGGTGACATTTTACAGGTACTATATGTCTAATAAAAATATACATATTTGCAAGCAGACTTTCTTTTCAATATTTATCATTTTAAAATTGTGTTCTTCTCTATTACTGTCCATTATAAGCAACTTCAGCAACTGAAGTTATTAATTTCCTCTCAAGGATATTGTGATATTAAGTGAATAGCACAACATTAAATTATTTGTAAATAACAAAAATCTATCAACGTAGTTTTTCTTACATTTTGCAAGAGAATGCTGGATCTACCTTGGCAAAAAATTGCAGCTGCTGTATCAATTCTAATCTTCTTTCCAAACTACTGAAAGTTGACATGCCTTAAAAATTCACTTTCTGTTGAATGGCATCTTTTTCAGCAATCTCTGTTACTAAGGATAAAATGGCTATGCACTAATGGATATCTGTTGTAGAAGCTACTAAATAATTGTGTGTTTGAGACACTTGAAAGGCCAAACAGCTTGGAATTAACTTCAGTTATTGATAAGATGAGATATGAACTTGGTTCGCACACTGAATCAATTATCCTAAGATGATAACTGGCAACAGTTGAATAAGTCTTAATTCTTTACCTAACCTAGTAAGGCTTATATAAGACTTTGGGGAATAGCTGCAGACAATGTTAAAAGTTTCACTTGAAGTATATGTCAGGATTTCCTCTGAGAAGCTTGGAGGACAAAACTGTCTGTCTTTCCCACAAGGTCTTCAACCACAATATCTTCCAAATACCTTTTTCCATTACATAAATTTTGTACCTCGACATTGTGCCTCAACATTTATTGTATTTGGCTCTTTTGCAAACCACCTCTTTCCTATTTAAAAAGTCTCACAGTTATCGTTTACACCTACATCCCTTCTATAGCATGTAAGAGAGCAACTCTTACTCCCCTGTGCATACTTTTACCCACCAAGCCTTTTAAGTAGCAGAATTACTGGGGTCCTAGATGTTTTGGTTGGTCAAGATTGGAAGTAACAAAGTATATACACTCGAATACAAGTTACTATTTATCAGGATGTAAAAGAATCTCATGTCAATCAGAATTAGAAAATAATAATTCTTACATGGGAAAGGTTCAGACCACTGAAGAACTCAGGAGAAACTTTGAATCCATGCTGGGCCATTATTGCATTAAGTGTACAGAATCTTGAAGTTAAGTACAAACAGAGCTAGGACATCTCGAAGCATTTTGAAATGTATTGCTTAAGCATAAAAGTCAAAAGGACAAGGTTCATATAGCATAAGAGAAAGAATGAAGGTGAAGAATAGGCTATATTGGCAAAAATTACTAGAGAAGGAATCAAAATAAATGAGTCTGTGTGATACATTAGCAAAGACCCTGCCATTTCCACTGAGCATAAAATAAGAAGGCATGACAGGAAATCTGGAAACTAGGAAAAGACATCTTATTTTAATTTTTATCTTTGTATGGCAATAAATATATATTCTGGTGTCTTCATTTGGATTAGGGATTCTTTTTTATGTTGGATTCAGACAGGTGTCAAATAATTTAATGACAAGAAATCAGAACATAGAAAATGCTACATAGCACACAACCAGAGCTGAACACTTCTTTATTTTCTAGTTGTTAAAATTGGATAATTATTTCAGAAAGTTTGCTATTACAAGGTAAAATTTTCTGCAACCTGGCATGTTCCAGAGAAACTTTTTATTAGGTGACCAGCTCTGGGTTCTGAATACAATCTTGTGTTAAAGTAAAATTTCTAAATCATTTAGCTTTCAACAGTCAAAATCCAAGGGGTTTCTCTTTCTAAGTGTGTTTTCAATAAAGTAACTATTTAAAACTTTCCGATTCCTTTGTAATGTAGCTGGACACACTAAAAAGTCCGTTGTTTCATTCCATTAAAAATATTTAAGGATATAACTAGGTCATTGCCTAAAATTGGCCTCTTGTTCAAATACGAGTGTTAGAAATAATGAAATATAGAAATAGAAGAGAAATAACTAGTATGTAAAACTAATTTTACTTGCAGGTGTACATATGTGAGCTTATTACAAAGTTATGCCTAAAGAAACCTCTCGAGGAACAATGCAGTAATGACCTTTCAGGATGTGCTTGCATTGCACAGCCAGAAAATGCCAGACTACTTTCCTCAATTTTCTGCCCACAGGAGTAGAATCAAAAGCCAAATATTTGCTGGGGCATAGGAAACAAGAGATATGCCTTTTCTCCCCATCACGTCCAGTAGCAACATGAAGCTAGAACAGCTGAGAAAGTGTGGTCCTGTGCAGTTAAGAAGTAAAGACTAAATTAAATTTAAGTCCATCCTGCAAGGAAAAAAGGAAAGGTAGCAGAAGGTAGTACCAACAGCAAGCAACAATGCTCACTGAGGTGCCTCATACATCCAGAAGCAAGAAACCTCAGTGTTAAACACAATGAAGTATCAGCAATGTCCTCTACTGTTGAACACGGGTACTCTGACACATTGCTACTGTTAGCAAAACTCTTCTGATTTGAAACATGAAACATCTAGTCTGTGATCAGGGGACTGGCAACTATGGCTGGGATTAAAAAGTTTTGTGTAAATATCCTGTGTTCTGTAGAACTGCTAATCCACTTAAATGGTACTTTGTCAGATCTTTTAAACCAAATCTCCTTCTGGGTAACTTGTAATACAGAAGATGAGGTAAACATTTTCATTGCTGTGAGTCTCCCAAAATAATTCCAATCTACTTTTGGTGAACAGAAGACCAGATCCTTACTTAATCAGTCTGTACAGCAGCTTCTTACTACCTATCTTGAAACTTAACTCCAGCACTGGTTCCTCTTTCTGCAGAATTCCAGGTCTTTAGATTCTCCTGATGAGCCACACTAAACACTTCAAAATACTGAGGGCTTTCATTTATTACTTTCTGTTTGGGGTGAGGTTTTTAGTTGGTTTGGTGTTTTTTCCTTTTTGTGTTTGGCTCTTGGGTTTCCATTCACGTGTGTTGGCACATGCCACATTGGCAGTGTAAGCATCTATAGTCCAGCACATTTCGTTATTTATTTCTTCCTTTACGGGTCAGTAATTCAGCAGCCAGCTTTGGAACATTTCTTTCTCAGTAGCTCTGCAGGCTTAGAGGAATTGAGCAGTAAAGAGTTATGGCTGTTTACCTCCCAGCTTACCCATTTATAACTAATTTCTAAATGTCTGTTAAGAATTCAATTTCCTCATTACCTTGAAGACAAAACCCTGGGGATCTGCCATGTCCCATGTTTCTCTTTATCATGAAGATTTACCTTTCCAACAAGGTGAAATGTGACCTGTTGTCAAATAATATTTTTTTTATTTCTTTCTCAAATGAGAACTGTTGGTAGGAACATGGTTATTGCAGCAGAAATGGCTTTTGCTATAAATGTTATTTCTGATTACTGACCACAGGAGTCTTGCATTGTTACAGGCAACAACGGTGACCCTTCTGCTTGATTTGATGTCAGCTGCAGCTCTGCTGATGAGAGTAAGAGAGGAGTGATAACTGTAGTGCAGAAATCACTGTTAAAATATGATGAGTAGAAAATTATATTTAGAAAAGTTTCAACTTTGATATGAATCCTAGCTGGTGCTGCAAACTTAATGCCTTGTTCTGTCAGTTCCTTCATGCCACATCACGAGCAATGTTTCAATTTTGCCTTTAATTTCCATGAAATATTTAGTTATTTATTTCGTAGTCACTCCGTATTTGGGTGTCAGATTAAGATAAACAAAAATCAAGACAAGTAATCAGACTTCATATTTTTATTTTTTGTGGAACAGAAATAGCAGTAATGTCACAGACCATGAAGGACAACACCATTTGCTCTTGCTTGGGTTCTCTGCTTTCTCAAGAGCCATTACAGACGCGGGGTGAGCATGCAGATTGAGTCCTGGGCTACAGATGAGAATCTGTATTGCATGCCTCATGCAACACAAATGCTCATTTTTCTGAAATGATGCTGCTCCTTATTTTATAGATGATTCTGAAGCAAACATTCATATCCTGGTTTGTATTCATGGATTATTTACACTGATGCTATTCAAAATATTTTATCTGAAACATGCATGTAAGAATATGTGCTCTTTATTTGTTGACTTGCAGGCAATTGCACCATCATGACATAGTATAAATCATAGACTGGATATCAGAGAACAGGAAGAAGCATTTGCAAAATATTAATATCCTGAAATAGCAATAAAAAGTACATCTTGGGAAAAAGCCTGGTTTTCATTAGAAATAGCCTCTAATATGTCTTGGTACTTGGCATGGAATAGCCCTTGCCCATACTTAATTCTGTTTCCCTTCAAAACGTGATTGGCAATATCGAAACTGCCCACTGAGAATAGTTCCCGGCCTGTACTGAGTCCTAAATTATGCCTGGAACTTGTTGGTCATGGCTGTGACTGTTCTGGAGACCAGTCCAGCAATTTAGTGGCATGGATGATGGAGTTTCAGGGTCAGGGAGCAGTACTTGAGAACATTCTTTTCACTAGTAAAGATGTAGTCCTGAGAACTGCTCCTGGGCTGCAACATTGTCCAAAACACCTTCAAAACTAGGGAAAGAGATACCCTCTTCATGGTTTGCATACCAAGTACACATTACTGTGAAAATTATTTACAGAAAGAGAAAAGAGAGAAATATTTTTATTTCAGTTAATGGGAAATGTCAGGAAGAACATGGTGAGAGAGTACAAAGAATGTCATTCTTATTTCAGGAAAACCCAAACTAGAAATGCATTTGCTAATCTGATGATTTGGGTTTTTACGGAGCTTTTTTTGTGGCCCCAACAATTTTAACTTTTTTTCTGCAAGAAAAGTAAGACAATAGATCCCAGCAGAGTGAACAGAGAACACTGCAGTCAATAACTATAAAAATACGTCTGAATTATTCAACACCACATTTAAATAATTTTCTATCAAAATTAAGGATTTAATGTCTGCTAAATGTCAATGATACAAATCTGAAGTTAAATGGCTGGTTTGCAGAGGTAGTGGTCATCTGCTTTACTCATAGACTTCTGAAGATAAAATATCCAAAATACTTTAAAATCAAAAGTTTTGGACTGGCAGTAGGTTTTAGGCATTTTATCTGTATGCATGCACTTGTGGGGGCACTGTGGTGTCCTGGATGGAACACTGAACACCCAAGAAATCCACATTTGCAAGTGCTCAATAAAAAAGATTTTGTTTGCGCATCAGGCCACTCAATGGAAAATGGCTCAAGGCTGGTCAGGAGCACAACAGTAATTAACAACTTTCTTTTTGTGGTTTAACTATAATGTATCAAGCAAAAGAAACAGCTAGACACTACTTTACTTTACAAGACTTTACAAGACTTTTGGGCTTCGGGAAAATAAAAGATTCACAGCTTCAGTGAGCTTCTTTGAACAGAGCACTTTGCTCACTTGGACTTTGGGAAAATCCAGGCTGAGTCTGGGCCTGCAAGTGACTCTGCATGCTTATGGACTGATGCCAAATTAAGCAACGGACAATGGCTTCAGGTAAGATGTCTGAGCTACTGGAGGTAGAATGAAAACTAAAAGTGCTGACATATGTGTGAATCAAAACTATAATTACGTCATGTATCCAAATCCAAGAAATTTCTCAGCAGCTCTTCAAAGAAGTTCTGTCAGATGCCATACATCATTGAGATAGTAAACCTGCATAAAGGCAGTGTGGATTACATTTCTCGGCTGTGAAAGCCCAAGGCAGTCTCCTCCCAGAGATCTACCAATGGGATTTTAAATTACATGGAACTTCTAAGCCAACACAAATATGGGATTAGCATTGGTGTAGTGCCTATAAAACATGTGAGAAGCAAAAAAATAAATTAAACAGATAACAAATGTGAAAAATCAAACACATTAAAAACTATAGACAACAGAGACTCTGAAATTCGCTGTGAAACCATGTTGATGCAGGATAAAAAAGATCAAGAAGAATAAATTTAAAAAGCTATAAACTATATCCAACTAAAAATAAAATTAAAATGTCAAGAACATATTTATGTTTTATTGATAAATGGAGACTTAAATGTGATCGAGGAAATAGTTCTTTATTTTAAAGAGGAAAGGCAATAAATAATAGCTGCCTATGTAAGAAAAACAAAGTACAAAAATGTAATGAAATTATAAATAAATAAATGAATCTGATTTGGTTTTGGAAAAAAATGCAAAAAATGAATTTGCTGGTAATTTAGTTTACTATTTTTCAATAACATGGTGGCCTAGTTAGTCAATTGGAGCTCTTGAAGACCATCTCACTGAAAGGGACAATGCTGCTTGTCAAATAGCATTCTGAACCTCAGCTGATCTGTATGAAAAACTGTCTCCAGCCTCTGGAGTTCCAGCAACATCCATCTGCACCCTCTCATCCATGGAGATATGCTCTGAAAGTTGTAAAATCAGGTCCTGTAGCATTACTTCACATAAAGACAGTTCACATAAAGACAGGTAACAAATAGAATTTCAAATTGAAGTTTGTGCCTGTAGGAAATGTCCTGCTTCTTTTACCAATCACGACAACAAATTTTGATCACAGTTTTCTCTGTCAGGTCCTGCCCTACTCTGCTACACCTCAGTGGCAGCATGGTCTTTTCTGATGCTTTACAGTTTTAGGATACCACCTCTTCATTTTAATTTGAGATGACAGCCACCACAAACCTCATTTTAGGATGTTTTCATCCTCCACCCTTGTTGCGGTGGCCCAGCCCACCTTTGGGCTTCGAATTAATGAGGACATTCAGTGGGTGGACTTTTCTGCAAAAGATAGTGACTCTAAGGGTGGTGCTGAAGAGGAAACCACGCCCTAAGTCCACCAATCTTGGACGATCTCCTCCCTCGTTCCGCCCATCTCTCATGTTTATGTATATTGTTTCTAGAAAGTTCTGTTTTGTTCCAACCCCCCATTGGTTCATTCAAATAAGTTCCTCCCTAACTCCCTCACCATTGGACTGCTGTCATTACCCATCATTTCCCTATTGGTTTATCCCCTTGTTCCTCCCCTTTTACGTACTGTATAAGAACCCAGGCAACTGTCACTCTGCTGTTTTGTTGCCTCCCCTCCTTACCTCTGAGTTCTTCTGTCCCACGGTGCAGGGAATAAAGACTTGGATTGCTGCTACAAAGAGTCTCTCTCTCCTCCTTTACCTTCGCCATTTCGCTACAATAACAAACGACTGCTGCCAGCCCCATGCAGGGCTCAGAACAGATAGCTCTCGTCAGAGCCTCCATTCAGCTGCCAAGCTGCGAACTGTCCTTTTTACCAGGACACTTCAGCAGGTCGCCTGCTTGCCCACCAGGCGGACAAGCGGTCACAGCGGCACACCCTGACCAAATACCTAAGAGGATGTGAGACCTATAGGTCCTTCTGCAGCAAGCATGACACCCTCCTCCCTACTTCAGTTTCTCTGAATACCTCGCCTTGGCCTGGTAGAAAAGGAGGACATGCCATACATTCTACAAATAGGCTTCTAATCTTCATTCAACGGTTGCTGTGTTGAGAAAATAAAAATCTTACATGATCTGAAATGTTCAAAAAACCCCGTAAAAACCTTAAAAGTCTTTGTTCTAGAAAGAAAGTAGGTAAGGGAAAACACACAAACAAAACGGAGCATATAAAATGCATGGGGAAAGATACGTACGTGGCAGCACAAAGGAGCACATGGCAGCACAGACCCTGGGGGGGGGTGTGATGCAGCGGGCCCCTACAGAGAGAAGCCTGCCGGAAGCTGACAGGCGGGTGAACAGTGCATGATTACCCCATAAAAGGACATTTAGAAGGTGCTTTGCTGACGTGGCAACATGGGATAGGTCACATTGTAAGAATTGCCCTGTAGGGAAATACTGTGCCTTAAAGAAGTGTGTAAAACCAGCTCGTTTCCTTTGACTAAACGATTCAGATCGGAGATTTAGATCCAGGAACCAGATTCAGAACCAGATTCAAATTCAGACTGAGTTTCAATCACCGACAAAAATAGACAGCTGGTATTTAAAAGAAGACACACAACACAATCTTAAAATTTCAAAATTTTGAAATTTAGATGTTTTGCATTAGAAGATGTGGTATTTTACATTTACTTAGGATTTTATATTTACTTTTAGAAAGAATGTTCTCCATGTCAGGAATTCAGTCTCCAGGAAGAGGAATTAAGATTGTATAAATAGTCAGATACACAGATTATTCTGTGCCCATACAGAATGTAAAACACGTTACAGACTTAGTCCTGACTGAGTCTTTAGACATTAGGATGATTCCAGATAATTGGAAAAATAAGGAAAGCAATGACAAAAAAATCCTGATAAAATCTTTAAAGATGTGACAAGTTACACCAGTTACAGTGTGAGAAATCTCAAGAACAATTGAATCACTTCGTTGTATTTCAGATTATACAGCCAGTCTTGTTGCTTAGCATCTCTGAACAGCTAAAGCATGACAAGGAGAATTCAGCATTCTATGGTAGGAATGAAGGAGAGCTGAATTTACTGCAGGAGTATTTCTGAAGTAGACAGTCATGATCCTTTCTTTTTTGGGACCTGACTTGTCTTGCTGGGCATGTAAATATAAGCAAACATCAGTACTTGAAGGAGTGAAGAAATAGCCAGCACAAGTCCATGTGATATCTAGTACCAAACACGAGAAGCTGTTGACACCTTTACTCCTCATAATGTATTTTCAGGATCAACACTTGCATAACCCTGAAAATAACTGTAACTGGCAGTAGTGACAGTTCCTATGACAGACCCATGCAAGGCTTTTTTTATGTCATACTGAGGCCCTGTCCTTAAAAATATGTTGACTAAACCTTGTTTGCCAGAGGAAATTTATGGCATTCTCTTCCTTTCACACATGAAAACTGCTCTTCAATATTGTTTTAGTGTAAGGCATTGTGTTAGGAGAAATCTGTCCTGCTGTAGTGACCGGTGTCATAACCACAAAAATCACTGCAGATTTCAGCATCTGTTAGACAGTGGCTTGCAGTGCTAGAAAGAGGGACACAATGTCATTTATGTGGTGGAAGTTTTGCCATGAAATGCTGGCTCAAAATGTGACTCTGGAACATAACATCATGTTTTAATGTACAAAAATTATATCTTCTGTCCGTTTTAATGGTTTTAAACCACCTGCAAAGGGTCTCCATTGTGTAACTGGTACTTAAGAGGAGTATGGAAAGGACAGGAGTGGCAGGGAGATGGGGGCAAAGAGCTTTGCAGTTGTATAACCACCATAACTGTCCCCCATCACGCCTCCTGGCACCTCCCTTATCAGGTACAGTTGAGTGTTCAAGCTTTGCTCTCGTGGTGGTTTTGTGTAGCGGCAGAGTGGGTGCAGTGCATGCAGGACAGAGCAGGGCAGGACACAAGCTGCCCTCCTGATCCCCAGGAGCAGAGCATGCCACAGGCTGGGAGAACTCTCACAGTGGCATGGAGATGCACACTCAAAGGCAAGAATGCAAGCCTCAGAGAAAGCACAAATGACAAAACTCATGATACTTCATTGACAAAAGCAGTCACTAGCAGCACTGTGTCAGCCTCAGCAGCTGCTGAACACTGAGAGCAGGAACACAACTCTTCTAATTCCTTTTCCTCAGCTGCCTAGTTTTTGTTTAGTGTGTTGTGTAGGATGGAACCAGTTAGTAACAGACATTGGTAGTAGATGGCACAACCATGTTTCTTTGTTAATGAAAATGTGGGTATGAAAAGGTATTTTTTATATTTTCCTGGTTTTTACAACAATGTGTAGCAATGCTTGTATTTATGTTCTTAGACTTGTGGAGAGTACTTTTTTTTTTAAGAAAATCTTTCCTTAAGTGGTTATGCATGGAAAATATCAAACAGTAATAATAAAAAACCAGATAAAGTGAGGATTAGGAGGCAGGATTAAAATTAAATAACTACAAAAGCAGCAATGGCAACATATCAATGCTGTACACTGAATCACATGATCAGCTATATTCATCTGTGTTTTATCTGTACAAAATCATACTAAGAGAAGATGATAACCTGAACTGAAGATGGTCAGAAGACCTCATTATAAATTGCAGTCACATGCTTTGAAACATTTGAATAAAAATCCTAAAACTGATAATGTTGCACTTAAAATTAGAAAGGAAGCAAAAATGTAATTGTCAGCTAAATCTATACTAATGCATTATTCAATTGTAGAGCATACGTCCTAAGAAAAGGCCAGATTGAGAATCATGAGTTTGCAGGTGCCAAAACAAATGAAAATCATTGCAGAAACTAGCCAGAACAGCACATCTGCAGGAGAAAAGAAATTAGTTGTCAATCTGGCAGTAGCCACACAAAAAGAAAAGCACTACGTTACTTGATGTAGAAATTTAGCAGATTTGAAGCCAGTTTTGTGCTGAAGATTTACATACTGGAAAGAAGTGTCTTTATCTGGGGAAAAGGACTGTGGGTGCCAGGAAAGCTGACTGTCTGATTTTCATGGTTCATGAGGTTTTATGGAGGTCCCTTTCTGAGGCAAGCAAAATTTCCAATTTTGCACTCTTGAGCACTTTTTATATCTATATAAATTTATTCTAAAAATGCCATGTGCTCTTATTTGCACACAATCTGTTAGGTGCCCTGAAGGCAATAATCAGACAGTAAATAAATACTACAGTGACGAAAGAAAATAATAAAATCCTACATACAACACACTATCCACTACTCTTTCTATTGTCCAAACCCCATTCTTATGTCCACTGTGTTCCATGAGGAGTTGGTTCTCTGCATCTCATCACTGCTCTGTTTGAACACCTGCTCAACTCACCCTTTGCCTTTTGCTAAAAAAACTCCTAGAGATCCTTTTTGCTCTCTTTATGGAAGGAATATAGGCACTCTTACACAAACACAGACACTGTTGCAATGAGATGGCAAATTATCTGTTCATTTCTGTTCATTTCTTAAGCACTGACAAGGATAAGTAAGTATTCTTTAAATGTTTATGTCCAACGTTGGCGGCAGTTCTAGACATTTATAGGGAACTTTTGAAGATTTCAGTCTGAAAATCTTTCAAGACTTTGAGCATGCAAATAATCATAGTCACCAACACAACATGAAATGCCAGGATATAAAACATCCTTTTATCTCTACATCACATATGCATAGCTGTTATAAGGTGTTTCAAGATTTGTTGATTCTTCCAGACCTCTAATTCAAGGACATAAAATACACTCAGTGTTTGTCTATATGTCTATAATTTTATATACCTAGATACAGGAATGTCACGCAAAGCAACCAACAACTGCTATGCGTATTTTACCATTGTCAAATCTATCATAAATGTGGGTACAGAGAAGTGGTGGTGGACCTAGTCAAATGTCTTGGACTCCATCCCTCACAAGCACTTCATAATTAGGCTTGTTGCCTTTCTTTCTTATTTTCATTTCAAGAACAAGCAGGAGTATTTTTAACCTAAAAACATGCTTCCTCACTTCTTAATATTACTTAATTCTTCCAGACAGGGAATAGTTTTATGGGACTTTGTACTTACTGGGCTAAACAAAGCATGTATCCACATGTATCTGCAAGTAAAATTACCATGCAAAGCATTTCTTCACCTTGTACTTAATTTTAGAGTTAAGAACGCAGAAAATCACATGTTGAGTCCTGAGGCTACTAAAACACGTTACCTGGGAGACTTTTATTATCTTTTGAAATTAATTCTTCTAAGTCACATGCTGAATTACAAATATTTTCATTATTGTTTGTTGTTTTACTAGTAAATAAGAATTTAAAAAATGGTTATTTTTCTATTTTGAGCACCATGTATATCTTTTGATTATCACTTCTATATTAAGGTCCATATTTTACAGAAGGTTTGTTCCTGAGTCCAGCATACCTATTTGGGCCTACAAAATGTTTAAAATCAATATTATGGCAAAAGGTTTGCAATACATTTCAATGGAAGTGCTTTTGCTATCACTAAAATCTTCTGAAATCGAAATGTGTATATGTATTTGAATTAAGCTGTATGGCAAAGAGTGAAACCATGTAACTAAAAGCAGGAAATATCTCTTTTCTTATAACTTTCTCTAAAAATATCACAAGATTTCTGGAAGCTATGGAGGCTGACCAAATTTCTGGGCTATGTCTAGTCCTGGTCTATGCTATTCCATGAGATAAGCTAGCTTCTTGAAACTAGACTCCAAAATCCAATATTAACATCACAAATTAAGTCACCCTTTAAAATTCCTCATTTCCAAATAATTTTTCAGACCTATTTTATGCTTTTGAGCAACTAAAGGGATTTTTTTACAGCTATATTTGAAAATGCCTGAGAGCTGTGAGAGCTCCATCAACTGCAATTTGCAGTGAAATAACTACCCCCAATTAATGTGGGGTATTAACATGTCTGAGAGCTACAGTCTGGAGTATGGAGAAAGGAGAACTGAACCACCAATGAACCAAATGAACCACCAGCTGAACCACTAATGAACCACAGCTGCTAATTTATTCAGTGCTAGACAAGAAATAGGATTGCACATCTCATAACATCATCACAAAAATCCCTCTGGGAAGCAATACAATGTGTAAGTTTGGTGCATGTGACCCTAGAAACCATTACTGAATCAGGATATCTAAAATGAAAAGTTTCCTTATTTAGAACAATGAGAACATTGCAAGTGGATTCTGACCAAACACGTAGCACAGCGAAGGACAGGCTGTCTGCTGATTTCAAAGGGCCTAGACACACTGTTCCTAAGAGTTATAGAACAGCTTGGATTGGAAAGACCTTAAATATCATCTAGTTCTAACCTCCCTGCCATGGACAGGGACACCATCCACCAAAAACATGGAAATAGCAATTTGTACATGCACACAAATACATATACCTATATACATCCATATACATAAATATACATATATTTATAAAGCTTTTACCCACATATGAAAGGAGAGAAGATCGCAGCTAGAAAAAGAGGGAAAGGGAAACAGGGAGGCTCTGGATAACATAAATGAACATTCAGGTTATCACTGACTGGGGGGTTTTTTTTACCGTATTAACACTGAGCTGAACAGAAGATTGGGGTAGATCTTAAACTCAGTTAATTCTACACATCTTAGATTCGTGGGATTATTATTAAGGTTGGAAAAGGCACCTGAGATCATCAAATCCACCCGTTAACCCAGCACCCCTGTGTTCACCACTAAACCATATACCCAAGAGCCGCCTCCAAACACCTTTGGAAAACTTCCAGGGACTGTGATTCTATCCCTTCCCTGGGCAGCCCATTCCACTGGTAAAACTTTGTAATGCAAAGATTGGTGGTCCAAAACAGCTCATAATAGGAGCAGTAAGTTGGGCTGCTGACTGGAGCACTCTGTAACTGCACTTGCCTCCTTTTCCAACAGTATAAGGAGCCCTGGCAACAAACAAAGGACCCTGGGCTGGGTATCTGTACTAAAACATGACCCCTTCCTACAGAGTCTGAGCTGGAGCAGAATTTAGATTTAGCCATGCCATTTAGCCATTGGGAAATTATTAAGGCATACCCAACAACTCCAGGACAGGCTACAAATTTTAAATGAAATTGGTAGTTGTAAATTGACATGCTTCATATGTTCTGACCCATAAACCACTCATCACTCCCTCTCTCATTTCTACTGTACAGGAAAATGAAGAAATCACATGGGACAGCTTTCGGTTTAAATTTTCTTGAAGGGTCAGGCTGATGACAGGAACATCTGGCAATTGAAAGTGTCATACTTCTAATAGTTACCTAGGAGATGAGGTGTGAGAAGCACTGTTATTCAACTGAGACCTAAAAAATTGATCAGACATGACAGAAGAGAAAATCATAGCTTTTAATTGCATCCAGTTGTTACTTTGGAAGTAAAACAACCAGCCTTAGTGATGGCTTGATTATCATATTGGCATCCTGTCCTCTCATAATCCATTTAGGAATAAAATTGTTGATAGCCTGGTATTTACTGTTTATCTACTGTGTATTTTAAGGTTATTGAGTTACACTTGAAGGCCAAAGTCATCTGTAGTGTAAGTGACAAAGCAAAAACTGCATTCTACTTAATCTCTGGACAGGTGTTGGAAAGAAGGCCAAATAGTGACATATGTATCGACACCTCCGCATAGAATTTTTTGCTAGTGATGTATTTGCCACATCAGCCAAAGACTTTTACTCCTGACACTCCTTCTGTTACAGTACAGCCATGTTCAGTACCACTAAAATAGAAGTTACATTTTTTTTTATCACCAAGGAAGAAGAATCATTGCAATGAAGAAGCAGGAAAAAAACTCATGCCCTGTCAAATTAATGAATTACCAGCCAAAAATAAGTGCTTCTCATATTGCGCATGTTTTCTGACCTCTCAGTGCCCTGTAATTGCATTGCAAATGAAGGGGAAAATGGTGATATATTAAATAAAACAACATAATTTTCTCACCTAATGGAACTTCTTCACCCTCTGACTAACAAACTCAAATTTCTTGGCAAAGCCACATTGGCTGTCTTGAATCACAGCCCTGTCCTCCATGTGCCTTAGCAAAGCTTCTAGAAGGATCTGTTCCGTGATCTTCCCAGGCACAGAGGTGAGGCTGACAGGTCAGTAGTTCCCACGGTCACCCCTTCTACTGTTTTTTAAAGATGGGTACAGTGTTTCCCATTTTTCAGTCACCTGGAACTTTGCCTGATGGTCATGACTTTTCCAATATCATGGAGGGTGGCTTGTCCACTCCACCACCAGGAAAAGCTTGTAATTAAATGGAATGTTTTCAGAGAAGATATCAAAAGGAAAAAAATAAAGAAAACCATTCCTGTGAAGAAATCAGCAGTTAAAATCCAAATTGTTAACACTTCCAAAAGCCTTCTTTTCACTGATAATTGGGAGACCAGACATCACTAGTGAAATACACAGTTTTTCACTGCTGTCTGTTGATGACCAGAAGTTAGACCCTCACCAAAGCCTTTAAATTTTAACAGAAGTGTCAACAGCAAAATAAAGTATTTTAATTTAAATTTAATTCTATGCTTCTAAAGCATTTTTCACTGTTTTCAGGAATTGATATCCTAACTTTTTCCCCATCAATATGATTCACTAAAGCAGTGGATATTAGTCAATTTTGTTACATTTATTTATCAGTAATTTGTAATCTTCACTCAGGACAAGCTCTGGATTTAAAGAGGTTATTTGAATTCAGACAGTTTTTTTCTGAAAGTAGTGGTTGTTCTCCATATGTTGTTGTTTCATATGCCTGCACTATGGCCAGATAGGAGAAAAAAATCCACTTTTAACTGAGCCCCAGAATGATTTATTGTAATTTCCTATATCTTTTAGCAGTGTTGTTCATAGCAAGTGCCTTTCTCTTAATTCCACAATCTGTTCCCTTGATCTTTGTCAGGAAATACAAGTTGAACTACATGACTATACACTCTCTTTTGTTGGTTCCCTGGGAGTAAAGCAATGTCCAAGATTGGGGTAAGCACAAGGAAAAAGCTGAAAAGATGATAATTATTTTAAATTTTTTACATAATTATCTCATCTTCCATTTTCAAGAGAGAAGCCTCTAATATGCATGGGTGCAGAAGAAAACAAAACCATTGAAAAAGCAAGAACTTATAGGACATTTCCCAGTGCAGTCAGAGACTCAAAGGTTCTAGGGCTGAGGAGTCAACTCATTTGGATCTGTTCTCACTCAGAGTCTTCTTACACATTCTACTTTAGTAAAGTTAAATATGTATTAGTTAACATGGACTATCTAGGAAACAAGAAACCAAGACTGGTATCAAAATCACATGGGAAATTTGCAGACAACAAAATGATTGGTTCAATTTTCATCAAAAAGCTACACAGACAACAGAACAGAATCAGGGAACCATTTTTATGTGATTGTCAAATAGAGATTATCAATAATGATACAGAAGTATACACAAATTTATAGATCTGTAATACATAATGAGTATATATAATGTAGAATACTGAAAAGCATGTACAGCCAGCAGAGAAATGTTGTATCTGGACATATGTATTTCACACAAAAATTGACATGGACAGAATAAACCAAATTTACCAAAATACAGGTTCTAGAACTCTTGATCTACAACCAACCAAGACATTTATATTGGGTGAGAGCTCAGTCATCCCCGCATTGGAGAAAGGGTATGAGAGACATAGAAATGTCATTCAGAATTAATGTCTTAAGCAACATATGGAACCCCTTCTCTTCCATCTTAATATTCAGTGTAAAGTTTCTGAATGCTCTGGTTAAACACACAATCATCAGACAATTAATGTGAAGCTCAAGACCTCTAAAAGTTAATGAAGACTGAGTGTTCTGAAATGGATAGCTGAAAGCATTCAAGATTCAATCCCTCTTTTCTTAGGGATTTTCTCGGAGAAAAATTTCATATATATTTCTAAATATTCTCTGAACACAAGTAACTTCTCATGTTAATTACAGGAATGCTGTATAAATAGGAAGTCGTGATTTTTTGACCTCTTGCTGAAGTTACTGTTTCTGTCATTAGGATTGCTTGTATGCCAATAATCCATGTTGACTGTAAACCCTATGCAGTTTTTCCTGGCATGGTTAATGCAGCTGGATTTAATTTTTTAATTTAGAAGATATCTATGGTTTTAAGATGTCCATATAAATTATATGTTTCTATTTGAGGCTACTGGTGGTATGGCAGATACTTCTGTCAGGCCTTGAGCTGTGCAGGCAAAAGCAAGGAAAATGTATGAGAAGGGTTGACTTTCAAGAATTGGCTCAAGCTGTTTGTTTCTGTGTATACAAGGGCACTGCAAATGGAGTTTGCCACTTAGCTGCCACCTCCCTCAGTTCAACCCTACCAGCATACTTACGTGCAACTAACTGGCAGGCTCAAAGCTTGCTCTTCAAGGCACAGTGTCCCCCAAGACTGCACTGCCCCAGATCTGCATCCGCTTTCCAAACCCATGTCCAAACCCTAGAGACACTGCCTCTACTGCCCACAACTCTTCCTGCCCGGGCTAATTTTCTACATCTCTGGTATATGGTATTGGCCTCCCCAGACCAAGGTATTTGCCCTTCCACATACATCTCAGCTCCACAATCAGTCTAAATGCCCTGGAAATGCTTATGCTGAGTTGATGTGAACATAAGGGCTTCTTCATCCTCCAGAGCCTGAAGGGCACCACTGGGGAAGTCTGAAGAAATATCCTTCCTCCGCAGTACCCCAGGAGGAGGCTGGAATGGAGAGCCTTGTTGTGGCCCTGCCACCGGATTGGTCTCTGAGGACTTCACGAGGGACGCTAGCCCCTAGGCGCTCCGGGACTCCCCAAAGGAGGCAGCCCTGGCAACCCACATGGCTGGCTCACGCAGAGGCGGGGGAGCTCCTGGAAGCACTCCGAGAACGTGGCGGTGAGAGAAGTAAAGAGAGTCGAGAGGTGGCTTCCTCCAACATCTCCTTTAATAGGGAGAACAGGAACGGGGCTCCGGGACGGAGAGCAACGGAGGAAGCACTCCACAGATACAAGGGTGACATGAACTTATAAAGGGGGGTGGAAACAGGGAGGGTTCCAGGGTTCAGACCAATAGGGTGCCCGGGGAGGGGTTACATCTGAAGGTCCAATAAAAAACTCTGAGGGGAGGGTACATTAACACAGAACCAATAGTGAACCGAACACTACAGAACTTTCTAGAGGGGTGGGTAGGTCCAGAGCCCTAGGCACACCTCCTCATACAGTAGTCTCCTCTCCCAGGCCCTCCTCCGAGGAGTGGCTCTCGCTGTCGAAGGAGGAGTCTGCATGAATGGCAGCCACTACTTCTGGGGGTTGGACCTCCACACCGCCTGTTGCAGCTATACATGGGAAAAAGTGTACCAGGCACTGCCTGCACTGAAAGAGAGGGCAGGACAACCTGATCCCATTCACCATCCAAGCTGGATCTGCTCTCACTGCAGCTTGTAAACTTGAATTATACTTTGTGTGTAATGGCAGATGAGAGAAGATGACTAATATGCAAGTAAATGATTAGATTTTTTGTTTCTTATTTCCTTCAGCCTTAGAGCCTTATTTATTTTCTAAGCACACAGCAGTATTTTTCTGGACAGCAACAGAAATAAGAAAATATAAGGTACTTCCAGATATCTGTATTTTTGGTGCCCCTTTCTCTTTTGCCTGCATAGAGTCAAAAGTTCTGTCATAAGACCCAGAAATTTTAGACTAATTAAGACAAAAAGAGCTGGCATGGAGGAGACCACAATGGCTACACACATTGCTTGTATCTTAAGACAAGTAAGGCAGAATTTTTGCTTGTTAATCTTTATTCCTACAGTAGAACTTCAAACAAAGTTTATATACTCATTACAGGAGAACCAAAGATAATTTCTTCTGACCCTTTATTCTATTTTAAAAGATGACTTTCACGTATTTATTTTGGAGTACTCTTATTTTACCCTTGGGATAAGAGATAAACCAAATTCAAAGGCTCTAATTCAGGGCTTATTGACTTCAGTGGCCTCTCTTCCTCCGTCTTTACTGGAAGTCTCTGGCACACTGAAAAAATTACCCTGAAACCTTTACTGTACAGAAGTAATTCTGTCAGAAACGAAAAGTAATTTCCATGGGATGATTAAAACCTGCTTAATTTACTCATGTGAACAAGTTTGAATTTTATATAATAGCAGTAACTGAAACAGCAGTCGTTATTAAAGTGTATTAATGGGCTTTAGGGAGTTTCTCAACTGTGATATGGGTGGCTCATACTGACAACTTCCTGTGTATAACAGCATATCCCAAGTCTGTGAATACAAACCAGAAAGTATCAAGATAATAGCAAAAAATACATTTCAGTGTCTCTTAACACTAAAAAAATTCCATGCAAAATGTAAAATGAATAGTTAAAAAAAGTTGTTTTCATTTCAAAGCAAATATCAGTTTAAAGTTTTTAGAATTTCATTAGCAACAGTTTTATAAAAGCTGTACTTTTTAAACTGACAACTTCACCTCATCCAGCTCTGACAAACAGCTCATTAGGCTAGAATTACATTTATTTCAGCTAAATAATTAAAATAAATTCTTTAATGTTCTTATACAGCTTCTTGGTAAAAGTCACTCCTTCCATTTATTTTTCTATTTGTTTCATTAGGTTGCCTATCAACAATAAAAATAAAATTGTTCCTCTCAAATGATCACAGAGATCAACGTCTTTTATAAGCCTGTTCTAGACATGTAGAGCTTCTGAATTAAATATAACCAGAATTAAGTGGCAGTAAAAAAGCTCGTGTTACCTACTTCCCAAGCCATTTCAGTGTATTTGATTTATGATTACTCTGAGAAGTTTTTGTGCATAACCTCATATCTGTGTAATTTACCACGAGGACTTGGTCAGTCAAGAAGGATATTAGACAACTTTTTTATTACCAGCTGAGACTAATACTATAAACTCAGGGATTAAACAACATGTACAGACTCATGTCTGGAAATTTCAGTTTTCAAGTCACATTGGCAGCGCTCATTTATAACATTCTCTTCCTTGGCCTAAAGTGTAGATTTACACATTGTCATTTTCATGGAGAAGTGGTCAAGCGAAAATATTTTCACAAGCTTTGCTGTATAATAAAGACAGTTTTCAAGAGTATCCCCAATGTAGTCCAAAATTATCCCCAATATATGTAGGGGGAGGCAAAGAGTATGTATCAAAGCGATAACTCATCAACACTTTAAAACAGAATAGGAAACATGTTTGCTTTTCCTAATGGCATTTTTGAATGTAAACTCATCTAAAAATTGGAATTAAAATACTTACTTTGTCTTCACAAGAAATGGTTCCAAAACCATGTCTTTATAAGTATATATATAAGCTTGTAAGTAACATTATATAAGCTTATAAGCTTATATGAGTCGATGTTTTTGGCTGAGATCATCCATGGTCTAAAGACAAACCAAAGGCTGCTAGTCTGTTTCTTTTCCTCCTCTTTGCATTCCTTTGTTTTAGTCATAAAGCTAAAGATTATTTAATTTGTTTCAGCTACCATTGGGTGTAGGGGGAGGCAAAGAGTATGCTTTGCTCAGGCAGGTGCAGCTCAGTTTGACCACGGTCAGCATTACCCAGATGTGACCCAGCTCCTTGTTGGAAAACCCAGAGGTTGCTTTGATGGGCTGTTAAATCCAATTCAAATTTTCCAGCTGAAAAACTGGAAACAGAACAGCCAGACACTGCTGGATGAGCTTCCTGGCCAGGGCTGGCCTGTGTCAGGTTAGCAGAGAGCAGAGTGGGCACAAGCTCAGCCATGCTCATCCTCATTCAACAGGAAGTAAAAGAGAGTAGTCTGTCAGTTCCTTTGGCCTACATCCTTCTGTCTTTGAATTTCCTAGGTTTTTAGCTCTACTGCCACTTTTAGGATATTTTGGAAGAAAATTATAAAACATGAAACTTTCTGCTGTTTGACATCAAAACCACCTTGTTGTCGCTCAGTCTTTGATTATGTAGGTTGTTGTTGTTATTGGACAATTAGTTTGATTTCACTTGGATAAAAAGGTCTCCAAAATCTCTCACCTTCTCTGGGTCCTCACTCCATCCTGGGAAAATACTGGGCTTTCAGCCCACACTGGACATTATATTTTTTTTTTTTTCACTGAGAACCAAGAATATTTTTGAGCGTGCTTAAACAAGTTCTATGCATGCGTCTTCCATTTTATTAGTCAGAGAGATTCTAAGGAGATACCTTTCTTTTCCAGTATCACCAGAATGTCATAAAGCTGTTATTATTTTTATATTAAAAACAGCAGGATATTTGCCACTGGTTTTAATGAGGACAGGATTAAGGCCAAAATCTAAACTGAAGGGTTGTTTTTTTAAGAAGAATTATTTCATACCATTCCCTTGGTTGTGCTTTATCTGACTAAACTGCATACTCTGTGTTAAGTATTTATTTTCAACTGGATAAGGCAAAAATAATTTTTGTTGGCATTTACTCCTAAGCAAAGAAGTCCTTAGAAAGCCTTCATAAAAGAATTGCACTCAAGCTTTGTTTTTAAGCATTGTTTAATATTTTAATATTTTACAATTAATCATGCATGTTTTTGAAATTTATTTGATTGCAACAGTGGATAGAAATTGTATCTTCAAATAAAATAGTTTGAACTAAGGAACTATATTTTCAGGCTACAGTTTTAAAATTCTGTGACAAATACTTTCACTTGTATAAAATACTTTGTGTGTACTATCTTAGATATTTCTTCATGGCCACAACCACAAGCTTTTAAACTCAGATCCTGAGAGTTATTTTATTTTTATTTTTTGTCTTTCAATTCAACGGTGTGTATTGATCAATCCTAAAATTTATAAGAACAGCAATTGTAAAAATGTCAAAATATGCTTGAGAAACATACCATAGAATATAGGATCCAAACTGATTTTTCCCTACCAGTTTATGAGTTAAAACAGAAATGTAAAAGCATTGAATAAGAAATAAAAATTTATTTAAGTATTTACTCACTTGAACACTGTCCAATGTCCTCTGAAACATAAGGTTACAATAATGGAGATAAGAAAGAACATGCTATCTTCCTATGTAGCTGCAGTTTTACTTTGATGTTTAACAGCTCATTATGTGTTATTTTTAGTAGTGGTAGGTCAGTTTTCTCTTTTGATTTTATGGGTGTTTCATAGAGTGATCAGTGGGAAATAGTATTGAAACCACCCAAAAATTTGTAGCCCTTCAAATTGTTTTGGTTTTTTTCTTATGTGGCACATTTTAAAATAAGCCACTTATGTATTATTTTGTCTCACAATATTTCCCTCTTTTTAATTCATAGTAACCTTTGAATATGCTTTTCAAATTACTATGAAAAGTCGTTGGTATAGCTGCAGCAAAATTTATGTTTTGCTTACTGAGCTTGACAACCTCTTTCCCATCTGCATGTCGTTGGTGTTGCCAGGCTATGGAAGACTTGTATTTCTATTAAGAAATAAAGATTGGGTTCAAGATCTTAAGTATTTTTCTCTAAGTTATCTGCAGTATGTATTCTGCCTTACCTTAAAATATTTTAGAATATTTTGTATAAAATATCCATATAACTAGTATATTACAAAATGTTATTGCACTGGTTTTGGCACCCAGGTCAGTGGGAGAGGGTGTGGCCAAGACCCGCATGATATTTGATAGCGCCTCACATCATTGGCAGAGCAGGGCAAAGACACTCTCTTGCTTCTGTGAAGAAGGGCATTCCTTCTGGTGGGAGAAAGTTTGCCAGGCAAAACAGTCTGGTAATGTTTTCTTTTGTATGCAAATAATTTCTTTGTCTTATACCTTTTGTTATTAATATTGTTGCTCTTACTGTTTTCTCATGTCATTCCTTTTTCCAGAAAATGGTTCTAATCTCAACGTGTGATCTCTGTCTTTTATGCCTCCTATTCAGGAGGGGAGGGGAGTGGCTTATGGTCTTTTTAGTGGGAGTACTAAATTGAGGAATACTATTTTTAAACCACAAGAGTTACGGAAAATGATACTGAGTCAAGAATAATATGGCAGTCAAGATGAGTTTTCTTAAACAAAATCATCAGATATTGCTTTCATTGCTCCTTATAACACACAAAATGATGGATACTTAAGAACCCATGGCATTCAATTATAGTCAATCTTCAGTATTTACAGACCTAACCCAAACTGAATGAAAGCATAATAAGATTTTCAGTTTTCTGCATGGAATTGTTTCCTATGAGCAGCAGAGCTTTCTTGAACATATGATAAAAATTAAAACTTTCATCGAGGTAGTTCTGATGGGACACTACACAACAGTTTTTGAAGGAGGTGTAGCCCTTCTTTTTTTTGTTTGGCTTCGAGATATCCTGTGAAATTACGAGGGCATTATATATTTACATAGTTTGGACATTCTAAAAATTCTAAATTTCTGCAAGTAACTATCTGAATCTGTAAATGAAATTTCTCCCAGAAAAATATCTGAATGTGAATTTAACTGCACGCACATACTTAAAATTCACTGAGCAGCATTTAATCCTAATTATGAAGTTCAAAATAGTTTGTCAACGATAAAAAGCTGATTTTGCAGTTATCAACAAATAAAAATAATCTCATACATCTGCTTCTAATGGAATTAGGTGTTGCTGTCAAAAATGAGGGGAAGAGATATTGCTTTTAATTTTTCAACCATAAACTATTATATTGTACTATTATAACAATACTATTCCATTTTATAAACTGTCATTAGTAATAAAACAGTAAAATTTTCTACGTTTGCTGCAGATTTACAACATATCTCCCTGGGTTAGTTCTGGAAAGCATTTGAGGTGCCCTATTGCTTGATTTTGCTCATTATTTGAGGCAGGGTTGAAAGCCAGACGTGGGTTTATTACTGTCACCTCATCTGAGGGAATGGCCCCCGGCTTTCAAAGGCTTGGAATATTTTTGTTTCTGCTATAGTGAAGTGCTCCAAGATTGTACTGAAAATCCTGCAGCAACTCAGCTCTGAGTTAAAGTGCTGGCCTGTATTTATTTTTGTTCTAGTGTATGAAAAGCCTGTTAGAAAGTGGACAAAATTATCTTATTTGCTTAATTTTCATGAGATAGCAAATATTTTAAATTCAATGGCAATTTCTCTTTTTCTTAATTTTGTCGTCCGATCTCCAGGCTTCTGATACTCATCAGAAAGACTCAGATCTAACAAAGTCTTCCAAAAGTTTCCTAGTGTCAGTGATTTGTACTTGAGGTAGAACACTGGTTCAACTGAAAATAAAAACAGCACTTGATTTTGTGTTACTAGTAAAACATAGCCAGGAAACCAAACTAAGAGAAGCACCCAATAAAAATGAGAATCTTATTTTGACATCAAGCCAATACACATTTCTCTCAGAAGTAACAACAAAGTATCCAATGTATTTTCCCTGGCTTAAACTTTACAATTAGAAAGAGAACTAAAAATCCTCTTCTGTCTATTTAAAACAAAACCAAAAGGTAATACCCATTGAATTCCATTTTGACAGTATGGACTTAGACAACTGTATTGGCACACCTGAAATGAAATCTTTGACCTGGGGCAGATACAAGTGGTCAAAGAGTTCAGTTGAGTGATCAAATATTACTGCTGTTGAAGTATCTGATCCATCAAATGACAGCTTGGGGAAAGAGCTGGAAGAAGAAAAGAAAGCCAAAAAAGAAAGCGTCTTTCTTTTGTTTTATTTGACTTAAAAATCAGTGTAAGACTTGTTTTCATAAGGTTTTTGTTATCTTTCTGTAGTGTTACCAGAAAGCTGCCTTTTTTCAGGAAAAAAAAATATTTTTCCCTGCGATAATGACAACTGCTTACCTAAGTTTCCATTATCTGACTCTGATTTAGCTTCAGAGCAAATCTAAATAACTCTTTGGGACCATGGAATTAAGCAGAGCTCCTGGAATCTTAAGGCTCAGTACCGAGGTGGAAATGACTTGTGCCTCAGCTGGAGTAAGAGCTGAATGACTAGGATTACCACATGCATTAGGATCTAAAGGAAAGCCCCTTGGTACAACCCACAGCAGCAGAAAACATGCAGACCTATCCTAGAGAGTCAGATCTAGGGAGATGAGAAATAATTAATTGGTTTTTTGGGGTGGGGAGGGATGAGACCACTCTCTGGCCTCTCCATGAAGGCTGGCAAAAGAGCAGGATAGCACTAGATTTAGGGGTGATCAGTTTTTTAATTTTCTTAAGGAAGCAGTGTAGTGGGCTCTCCAGCAAGGGAATGGGAAATGATATGCCCAAGCCCACAGAAATTGTCAGTTCTGTTTGACTGGCAGAAGGAAATTTCGGTTCCTTTCTCTTTTAGTGTGTCTTTGTTTTAGAGAGCTATTTATGTTTTCTGATGTTTTCTAATATACACAGATCTGATACAACTTTTTTCTTTAAGGGGTGCATATGATGCACAAAAATTTAGGAAAAACTGGTTGAAAGCAGTAAGGAAAAAATCTCAGTGTATTAAAATTCAGTGTAACACCAGAGAGTTGTTCTTTTGCTAATTCCCAATTGAGAGTGTCTGTAGCTTAATTAGAAGGTACTCATTATTTCTGAGCTGCAATCACAGAAAATTAAAATTAGATTTATACTTCATATCATCACCCTCATTTCCAGACAGGTGACTCAAATATTTTGGAATTAACTTTCTACTGCATAAGACCTCTCCCCTTCTGTCTGGTCTTTAATTACAGCTACAAGGAGCTGCTCTTGCAACCATTTCATTATTCAGCTTCTTGATAAACTCATGGGATGGAGATATTCAAAATTCCTATAGATATATGTAGTCAGAAAAGATATTAAATTTGTATTTAGCAGTCAAAAAAGTGCATTAACCCGCTTGGCTTTCCTGAGCATCTGGGAGTACCTAAATATTTTCTTTTGCAAAAAGTTTATGTCTGGAACATCTGAAACATTCACTTGCCCCAGTAATTTTGAATAATTCCTTGACAAGGAAAATAAATTTCCTGCATTCTCCTTATGGTCATCAGTGGGGCTACCTGTCTGCATTCCAGAGTATGTTAACAAATCATATTACATAGCTCAAAGTTGCCTCATTGCTTTCAACTCAAATTCACAACTACAGCTATGTAAACATGCTCTGGACTTCTGGAGTCGTAATTTTTATGGTTCACGATCTCTTGCTGTCACTGTTTGTTGTAATATGATAAACACATTGAAGTAAAAATGATACATTTACTTTAACTGCTTTAATCGGATACTTACAGTATAAGGTTTTTCCCAAATTAGTGTGTAAGTCTGACTGCTGTAAATAGTACCTGTTGTTTTACTGACTCCTGTTTTAGTATGGTCTTTCTGGAAACAGGTATTTATTTGTGAAGGCCTTGTTTAAAATTCAGAATAACTTATTTTCACTAAGGAAACCTTGATATTCCCGGGAGCCACTGAGGAACAAGTGGATCGACCTATTTGGGTGGAGGCCTATTGTATTTAATATTGATTTCCAGATCACAGAGTATTCTGGGCTGGAAGGGCCCCACAAAGATCGTCACGTCCACTTCTAAAGTGGATGGCTCACACGGGGATTGGAGCATTAGCACCACGCTCTGACCTCTAATCTCAGGGTCATTCAGCAATGGTGAAGAGACATTCCCTGAGGGAGGGTTCATCTTAGGAGCTGCTTTGAACAATAAGAATTTTATATCTAGCTGGAGACAGAGACAGCTTATCTTACCTTTGCACCAAAGACATCCAAAAAGCAGTAAATAATGCCATAATATGCAATGGTATCATCATTGTCTTTAGCTACTGCCAGCATTTCAGATTCTCCTTTTAATTTACTAGAATTTATTTTGAACTAGTAGGTCAATACAAGCCATAGCTGGGGAGGCACAGAGGTAAAGTTTGCATGACAACTGCACGAGCCCTAAATATCAGCCAGACCTGGTTTTGACTCTGCTTTCCTGAGCACTAAATTCACTCAGGTTCTGAAATGCAAGAGGTAATGATTATTACAGACAATTAATTTCTGAGCATTTGAAGAGAACAGGGTATGCAACTAAATTCTCATCTGGATTTGATGTTTAGACATACCAACAAATTTACAGCAATAAGAAGATGTGCTGATATCACTAAAATTAGATACTGGCCAGATCTTTCAATGGAGAAATAGATAATAGATAATAGATAATGAGAATATATTTGTATTTCTAATGAAAATGTTTTCTCACCAAGACTTTCAGTCCTGGACTTGGCCTACGTTTTCTTCATATGCTCAGACTTTTCTCACTCTAGGCCAGCACTCCTGGTAATGTACATTATCGCAGTGATCTCATTCTCATGCAGTTCTTTATATTTCTCAGAATCTGGAGATTGAAGGAGCAATTAATTTGGCTAGGATAAAATTAAATAGACATATCCAGAAAAATTGGAAACTTACTTGTTGATGCTGGCTACAATGACTGTCTATTTTTATTGTACTGTTTTTCTTTGCAATACACCATTACAAGCTGGAAAATACCGTAAAACTTGAAAACAAGGTTGGAATGCTACAGTCCAAAGATTAGCATTACTCTCCACTAGAGTTATTGACAGCATCAATTAACTGTTTTGAATAGTGCAGAAAGTTTAAAAATTAGATGCAGCTAATTTCAAATTAAGCCCTACCTTGTGTTCTAATGATGCTTCCAAAAATTACAGTAAAATATTTTTGTGAACATACAGTTTGGCAACTACGACTTCAGGCTGCAAAAGAAATGTCCTAGGAAAGTGCTCCAGCTTCTGTATGGCAAGCACCAAGGAAATCAAATTTTCAGTGGGAAGAAACAGATCCTGAAGTAGGAGGGAAGCAAAATTCTTAGCTTTTTCACCACATGCCTCTCTAAGCAATTTCTCTCAAACTTATGCCAGTATTAAAAGGAAATGTGTAGCATTGATTTAATACTCTGTGTGCTAATGACAGTATCTCATCTCTATGTTAGAAACAATGTTTTCATAGTTGCCATAGATATATAAATCCTAGCACATACATTTTCATCCATTTTTCCTGTGAAGCTTTGATAAAGCTCATCAGAAAGCAAAACTCGTGAGGGATTTTTAACTGATTTTTGGTTTGACAGAAATTGCATTTCAACAGAGAAATTTCCACATCTTCCCTCACTTTCTCAAGAAATAAGAGCTGCTCATGGACACTCAACTTCATCCAACAACTTGAAAATTCTTGAAGGAACTTCTACCATAGAGAATCTAGTAATTGTCTTTTCACTGCAATAACTACAAAGCCCTTTAACAGACAAAAAGTTATTTACAATTGCACAAAGTATAGTTCCAGTATACTGATGAAGCCACTTGCTGATGTGGAAAGGTTACCACAATATCTTGTTTGCTATAATTGGATGATAGTTTGTTAAAACACCCAAAATTGAGAGCCGGAAGCAAAAGGTGGTTTTGTGCTCTTGGCACAAATTTGAGACTGTTTAAGTTAGTAAAATTACTATTGTACATGAATGTAACGAATCACAAAATCTGTTCCAGTGGCTTTCATTTACCACTGCATATGCAAACCCTTACCTTTAATTTAAATGGAAGATCTTAAGGGAACTATCTCAATTGTAAAGGAGAGAGAATTCCAGGGGGCAAAAACAAACAAAACAAAAACCACCAAGAATATAATGTTACCTTCATCCATACTTCTTTCCAGGGAGGAGTTTATCTTACCAGCAAGGAAGGAAGATCTCATGTCAGTCAGCAAGAGAGATTCTCTTGCATCCATGCAGAAGTAGTGACTCTTAGACATAAGTTGATAAAGCAATGCCATAAGATAAATGAAAGCATTAAAAGAAACATTCTGATTAAGAATTGGACATAGGTTCTCTACCATTAGCATTTACTTGCTGATATTCAAGATTAAACCATCATTTGTGACAAGTCTTCATTTTATGCAATATTTCTATCAAATGAGATAATTAGTAGGGGTAGAATAAAAAAAAAAGTTATTTCACAAGTTGATTTTAAATTTTATCATCCAGAGATGTCAGGAACTAAACAGCACTATCAAAGCCAGATAAGCATATGGGCAGAAAGTCGTTAAGGCAAGTTCCCAGTGTCAGACAATTATGTTAAATATGTGATTCCCAGGTGCAGGCAAATATCTCCACAGGAACACTGTCACTCCACCTAGAATTTAATAAATTGGAACTAACATCTGTACCACTCAGTGTGTATCTCACCTGCCATATGTGATTCATTTATTAGTGGAATATCTGTGATAACTTTTGGTGAGTTGATTTTAGTTTGACTACTTGATTTATAAAATATCTGCTTTTGTGAAGTTTTAACCTGTTAATTGCTACATTCATTTGGCTCTGGACTAGAAATGATAAAATGATGACTTCCAGTCTCTTCTTCTCATCGTTTTACGGACTTCTGCTGGAGACCCTCAGACTTCTCTTTTCCAGCTTGCCAAGTCATAGCCTACATAAGATGTTCTTTGTACAGAAACTCTTTCACCTTTTGGATGTTCTTCTCTGTTCCTATTCCAGTCTTGTATCATTTCTGAGATGGGAGGACAAGGTCTGTGCAGCGCAGGCAGGACACATGCACCTCCTAGAGCATACAGTGGTATACTGATGCTCTGTTTATTGCCTGTTCAGCACATACTCCAAGTACAGATAGTTCTGCCTGCCTCACTTTACACCTCTGTACTTTGGAAACACCCGATTTCAAAGGTAAGTATTTCTTCTGCAAACTGTTTTTCCAAATATTGTGTTCTGCCTGGCCTGTATATGATAGTAGGTCTCCACATATGGATATGAAAGAGAAAAATGTTATTTAAATTACATCTGGAATTAAGGGTCTTACTGCTTGCTAGTAGAAACCAGGAAAAATCACCCTTTGCTCAAAGTAAAATAAAACAGTGCAGTGAAAAATAATGAAATCCATTGTAATATGAACACTTTTTCCTTCAGAAGAAAGCATTATTGGTTATCTCTTCTGAAGTGAGTTAGATCTGGGAAAGAAGGGAAGCTTGGTCTGGTTCTTATAGAGATTTCAATACCGTGTAGAGATAGAGGAGAACTCATTAAGAAAATCAATAAAGTTTGAAACAGTCTTCATCTTTAATAGAATTTGAATAGTACCATATGTATAAATCTACAGATACTACCAATATTCTTACAACTTGTGCTTCCATCCAGGCCCTAATATATAGAAAATGAGAAACATAACCCTTTTTTCATTCTCTTTTGCCCATTATGGATAAAATTACAAGCCCCTTTTGGATAGCATAAGTTCCAGACCAGGGATCAATATTTGATTCATCTGAAGGAAGTAAAAGATCCACAGATATCTACAAACAAAAAAATGTAGACAAAAAGAAGATAACACAATTATAACGTGAATTTTTAAAGAAGTCATATATTAACAGTACACTAAGACTATATGTTAAAATCAGATATAAAGTTAAGAACACTCTTTTGTAAGTGTGGAAAATTAACTTAGTCAACAGCTATTCATGGGACAGACAGAACTGCTTCTAAGAGCTGAATTTACCAAGAATTTGCATTGATGTTGCAACTAATTAACATGAAAATGCACCAAGAACCTGTGTAAGCTTGAGCAACCTTCATTTAGATTCAAAACTAATTTCCCTACCGTGAAGAGACACTGAAAAATATTTTAAAAAGAATAATTATTTTTTCTATATTAAGCTTCTTTAATGTATTTCATATAACCAGCTGCAGCTGAGGTCAACTCTAAAATCCACAGTATACTCTGATACCTAGTGCTACAGTACTGCTCTTTATTTTGGCAGTGTTGTTACTTTCTCAGTCATAGGTCAAGAGATAAGTCTTTGGCAATAGAACTGGTTTTCGCTTGGTTTAACCCACTTTTGTGTGAAGTCCTCCAAATCTGAGTGTTTCCAGTGATTTGCTGATATCATAACCCTTTTGTAGTTAAAAGTAGATCTAGTAGTATTGTTCCTCTTTTTGGTAATTTGCAGTCAAAAAAAGGAACTTTGAATTAAGGGAGAAGTACAAAGTTACCTTAATGGCAAAACAAAAAATAAAACCTAGGTGAGTTACGGTTTGTTTGGGGTTTTTTTTAATGCATTTGTAACTAGCTCACTTGCACTAAGGACTTGGTCCAAGATACTGAAATCAGTTAGAGGCAGGAGGTAATACGGTTGAGGTTAACTTATCCTGAGTTCTAATTATTTGCTTTCTATAATCTGCAGAAGCAGACAGAAAGGGAATCAGTGCAGAAATGTAGAGAGACATTCCTCTGGACGCCTGCAGATTCCTCTTTGCAAAAACGGGCAGGGGAGAAGATAGAAAGGGATCAGGATGGGATCAGGAGGGGTTGTGTTCTCTTTCTTTAGGAGCATAAATCTTCTTTCTGAAGCAGGAAACTCTTCTTAACCAGACTTTGAAAACTGCTGAAAACACCAAAAACATACTTAGCGGTCTGTGTTAACAACTAAAACTGGGGATAAGTATGATCTTTACTGAGACACTAAACAGATTCAAGTGTGACTCAGACACACTAAGGCATATAAACAAGTAAAAAGGTGTCATTCTGCATTGACAGTGAACAAATGAATGACACTTTCTTGTAATTCACTAATTTAGCTGAAGAATAGGAAGGCATTAAAAAGATAACAAGCAGGGAGTGGGGAGATGACTGCTACACTTAAACATTTTAATGGTATCTTACATTCATTAGTTAGTTTTAGATATTAGCCAGCATGTTTTATAAATCACTCCTGCTATCCATAACTGACTCATCAATCCATAGTCAGATAAATTTCTTCAACCTCTAATTATACAAACCTGAGTTCAGAAGGGCTATGTGTCTATTTCCTCAGAAATTAAGAAAAAGGCACAAAAATAGATTATTGGATTAGGAGCATTTGGAAAGTGTTTCTAAAAGCAGAGCAGAAGGAGATCTTACATCCTTCCCTCTATGAAACATCCAACAAACACCTGTGGGCTTACTCTATCGCATAAATGGTAATGGAATGACACCTACAGAAAATTCACCTCCCTATTGCCTTTCCTCTTCCTTTCACCATTTCTTTGTCGCTTGAGAGAGCTCACATGGCTGTTCTTTGGCAGCCAGAGAGACATTTTCCTCTTGTCACTGCAACCACAACTAAACAATGACATGCAGCAGCATTAGAGGCTGAGGAGGTACAGAAAAAATTCAACACTGTATATACAATAAGGAATTTCAAAAGGAGGATATTTCACTGTAAATAAACTGTATTTCATAGGTCAAATCCTGCCACAGTGTCTCCCTTCAATCCTCCTATATTCTCCTATATACACTCCTACTATAGGTAGTGTAAATGAAAATGAAAATAAAGATTACAAAGTAAGTTAAAAGTGCTCTTTCTTAGTCACATTCAAAGTGTTAGTCATAAAGATTTGTGTGTTTTCTGCTATTAGCAAACATTGTGTTTTTGATGTTTACATATAAAAAGAACACAGTTTAGTTTAATTTAACTGTTACAAATCAAAGGTGAGTATCAACTACAGCAGTAAGGAGGAAAAAATACTCTAATGTTACAATTTCACAAGCCGTTACTGTGCAAAATGAATTTGTAGTTACAGGCCGTGCTGTGCCTTTGAGCAGTGAAATGTTGTAACACCTATTTCATCAGTCAGTTCTAGTTGAATCTGTTCCCTGACACATGAAATACTAGTGAACCTCCTAACTCTTGTGCAATTGAAAAAGATGCGTCTGGTATTGGGGTTTTTCTGTTTTAGCTAATCAAACAATCATTCTTGTGAGAAATGCCATCCCTCTTCTGGCAGCCAGGGGTTCAGTTTCTCCTGCGGGGCAGGAAGTTGCCTGGCCAGAACTCTCTCCTCCTTTCCTACCAAACTCTGTGTTCCTTCCAAATCTGGCTCTAAAGGAAGGGAGATCTACAAATCTGGCATCAGGGTCACTTGTAGAATGCCTGTGTCACCTTTGACAGCCTAAGAAGAATGAACTTTTCCTGGCTGGGTCCTCTCAGGAATTGTGGTAAGGATGGCCCTTCTGCCTGAGTTCGGATCCCAAGTGAAAGCAGCAGTGCAGAGACACCACATTTATTTTTTTAATCTTAGTTCTAAACAGTTTTCACATCTCCTCCCAGTCTTCCTGGAAAAGGCTCAGATTCAGTTTGGTTTAAGCACTGGGCAGAGGTTCAGTAAGACTGCATCCGAAACAGCAGTTTTCCTGAGAAGAGAGATTCATGTTCAGAAGAAAAATAAAGTAGAATAAACAGTTGAAGAAACCTAAAGCCTCTTCCTACTTCCATCTCTATGAAATATCAGCAAGCTATTAGATTATATTTCTCCTACTCATTTTCTTTAATATGGGAAAGGGACACACATAGTTTAACTCCCAGCAGTAACTCAGATTAGTGTGGAAAATATAGCTCTCTACTGGACTCTATTTACATTTAACCTATTAGATAAATGCTCAGCCAAAGCCTCCTCTGACTTACACAAAGAAACCTACCAGCTATACCACGGCTTGGTTGTTACATGAGGAAGAATTTGTTCCAGTCTCTTCTATAAAACCTGCACTTTTGGTTAATTCCTCATAAAGATCTATCTTACCACCTTTGTGCCAAAATACTCTCAGGCTTAAGTAACTTTCAACCTCTCCTTCTCCAGTCTTGAAACTCTCATCACTGAAGTTTAGCTTTGGTATAGGTGCTGAAAACTAGGTTAGATGAGGGAGAGAAAAATAACTTGGTAGTGTGCTGTGAATTGGCATGAAGGCTGTGTTGGCACTTGCGTGAGTTAATCAGGTTACTCAAGAGTAGTGAAGATTCAATAAAATTATTCAGGTCACCCCAAAATCTTCTCACTTTAGCAGTTCTTGTAACAGGTCCAAAATATATCGTAAATGCTCATTTAGAACAATGAAAGTATTTTTGCTCAATATGGATTAAACAATACCAAGTGTATTGTAATATTATTTAAGGAGACAGTACTGGTCTCCCTAAAATGCTCGTTTCTTGATTGTTTTAGTTTTAAATATACAACGTGGAAAAATACTTCACAAAATGTCTTTTAGTGAAGTGTCTTCAAAGGTATTGTAGCACAAGAAAAAGTAGCTTAGATATCTATAGAGGGTCTCTGCCTCTCTCTTGCTCCCCTCCATATATGTGTTTATTAAAATATATATTTTCAAATGGCCTTCCAAGGCACTCCTTAAATCAAACAGTAATCCAGTAAGTGGAAGGCATTATGAAAACAACTGAAACAGATACTGAACCAGCAAGACAACCCTCTGCAGGGACGAACTTCAAATTTGAAGGGCACAGCACTGAAAGCAGACTGAGCAAAGGAATTCCTTCTGAAACCTGGTGTTGACAGGGTAACAGCAGTGCTGGCTCCTACAAGAGCATGCCAGCATATAACTCAATATGCAAGCTGTGACATACATTAGCTAAAATTAATGAAAACATAAGTCAAAGCAAGATAATGGATTCTCAGTTGATAACAGGGTCAGTAGTAAGAATGTAAATTCAAATGTGAGACTATATCTCCCATCAATGAGATCAGTCGTGATGTATGTGGCTTCTGCTATTAAATTTAGTGACCAACACCAGTACAATTTCCATGAAAGAAAATGAAGAAAAAATCAAAGATATATGTGACTGCACATCTGCATGTGGATCTCTTAAGGATCTCTTCCTTACTAATATTTCTTTATAGATGATCACCAGAATCAAGGACCTCAGTGCAATTTTATATCTCCTGTACACTTTAATATAGCCTAAAACATGGGAAGAAGGGAACACTCCCCAGGACTCTGGGGCATAGCTCTAACAGAAGGTTTTCTACAACAGTTCAAAATAATTTATAGCATTCAAATAACATATTCTCTTCTAGAAGGCTCTATCTTATTTAAGTATAATGTAGGGAAGGAAATAACTTGCACAAAGCACATGCTTTGCAGCTGTCCGAAGTCAGTGACCAGGGATAATACAAATGTTAGGCAGACACAGCACTTTTCTGGGTCTGGGTGGTGAGATGTGAGAGAGACCTGCAAGGATCTTTGGAGTGGTACGGGAACAATAGTTGCAATGAGGTGCAGCTCGAACTGATGTAGAAACCTCTTCTTTACTAGAAGTTGTAGGACTGACATTTCAAACAGCAATTCTGGCTTCCCATGAGCTCCTTTGAAATGTGACTATGGGCCCATCACATTTCCCAGGAAGTCTGAAAGCTGATGCTTGTTTGTGTTTGCAATCTNTTATCTTTAAAACATGACAGATTTGCGTCATGGTGGGAATAAAACCTACAAGGAGAATGGTTTAACCTGAGGTGTCTGAAAACAAATCAACTGCAATCCTGTCTTGACATGGCCTTCAATGTCTCAAGGCTGGCAGGAAGGAGGAGAGGAGAGGAGAGGAGAGGAGAGGAGAGGAGACAAGCCCAATATTGCAAGTCAAAGTACTTTTAATCATTTACATTTTCATCAAAAGGCAAACATATTATCCAAATATTTTCTATTTTAAGCATGAAGTTATCATCTCCTTTTAGAATATATTTGGCTTGCTGTGCTCTTTCTATATGCTGGTATGAACTAACACCAGTTTTATTTTCATTATCTGGTAAATCTATTATCTTGAAATATCCTTCTGTAACACTCTTCTAACACATCTAAAATTAATGTATTGTAAGGGAACTGTAGCCAAAAGCTACATAACCTCTCTTATACAATAATTTTTAATCTGGATATGGAAACAAGCCCTCAAAATATGAAAATCCATTCTGACCTTTTAAATATAAGATAGGCATTTGATTCATACTTGATAAATGAGTTTTTAAGATGGAAATTTTTAGGAGGAACTACTAATTATAGTGCAACCGCCATCATTTTCACCTTCCAATCTTGCACATTTTTTTAAACTATACTTTTTTCATGAAATAACAATTTGTAACAGTTTTATAAACTTTAAGTGCATCTTTTCAAATAATTCTTAAGGTTTTAATTTCTCAGTCCAATTATATTGTATCCTTACACTGTTCTTAGGAAAGGAAGCATGCTACTCTCAGTCCTTCATTCACATCAGCAGAAAGCTTTTAAAATTTACACCAAACAAGATTATGACTTAGAGATTTTGTTTTTAAGTATGGATATTAAACATTTATTGCTACCATTTAGAATATAAAGCAGGAAATGAGTGATGTATGTCAAGCACTGATTAGAAATATACTGAAAAGGGGCATCATGCAACATTTATATCAGCAATAGGCATTTTTAGTCCAAAATTTAAAATGAAATTTTTTTTTGTTATGCAACTTTAATCTCAGCTGAACTTTAGCAAGTTGTTATGATGAGCCTTCTCCAGTATCAACAAAGGGAGCTGCAGTGTGACTGAGGCTGGAGCACCTTCGTTCACCTCAGAGCACCTCTGGAACTCGTCCAGTCCAGTCTGGCCCCACTATGAGCAGGGTCAGCTGAATACGGCTGTTTACAACCATGTGCAGTCATGTTTTGAATATCTTCAAGGATGGAGACTCGACAATTTCTCTCAGCAACCTGTTCCAATGTTTGATCACCCTTACAGCACAAAAGCTTCCTCTGACGTTTAAATGGAATTTCCTGTATTTCAATTTTTGCCCATTGCCTCTTGTCCTGTCACTGGGCACCATTGAGAAGAGTCTGCTTCTCTCTTCTTCACTCCTCCCTGAGCCTTCTCAAGTGGCTAAACAGCCACTGCTTTCCCAGTGTCTCCTGATTTGAAATACTTCAATGACAAGCCATTAGCATCCCTTTCAGAAGGTAATGTGTGTTCAATGTGTCCTCCTTGTACAGGACGCAGAGTTGGACGTTTCAATACATGAAAGCTCTATGTGTCTTTTTTGTATAGTTGTTTACTTCATTAAAAACCTTATTGAAGTAGTGTGGTGAGAGAACCACATTTTAACTTTCCATCTAGCTTGTATATAGAATTTTGCAGAAAGTCTTCTGAAATTTGAATCAGCCAGTGTGTATATCAAGATATACTGTACAGCTATATAAACTTATTTTTTATTCTCGATGAAATGTACCATGGTTACCACAAATGGCAGTTCATAATTCCATTGGAACTGCCAGAAAGAAAGCAGTGAACATTTTTATCTTTCACATTTCCTTTTGAACTTGATTCCTAGAACTTCTGTGTTCCCGTCCATTGTTACAGTAATGTGAGGGCTAATGAGTTTATTGACTTTAAAGATAGTTTTCAATTAAGAGGGAAGAAAAATTCTCAGAAACAAATTGCAGCTAAGATCTTCTGTCATCAGAGAGAACATCTCTCAATTAGAGGGTAATAACTATCTCCAACAGAAATATATTCAGAAACTGGCTCAAGAATTATTGTCTATTCATATCAGATACCATTTCGAGTGCAGATGAATAGACACTTCCACTGCAGGGAAAAAATGAAAAGCTAAGGCAAAGAAAAATCTGCGAGGAAGAACAACAAGGCACAGAAAAGTAAAGCAGCTTAAAACTCAGTATCAGTGCACACGGACCTTTCATGGCACTGACTTAGGAACTGATAAGCGTCTTCTCAAAGGAGCTGGCACATTCATGTAAAAGACAACAGCCATTTGCAGTTAAGAACAGAGATAACCAAAGTCACAGAACACATGCAGACTCTTAGTGTGCATACATTTGTGCCTGAAATGAAAAGGGGGGATATAATTTCCAGGTGCATCAGTTACACCCAAATCCCCTAATTTTGCATTTCTAGCTAACTGCTTTGTCAGTTATAAGAATGTTAGTACTGGCTGATTTGAAGGTGTCTATTTTTTTTTAAGAAAGGAGTATCTTCCATAAATTTTATTTCTTTTCCATATTTTCTCTTTTTTTTCCCCTTTTTTTGCTAAGACTTGATATTGAAAACCTGGTAAAATAAGGGCAATGGATTTTAGCAAAATAATGAGGAAGATTTTAAGCCAAAAAGAATAGCAAAATTTTCCTGTAAAATAATGTTTACTCAAATTATATTATTAAACTGCCACTCATGACATTCAAAATGTTTTATCTAATGAAAAAAGTATATAATTTAGGAAATTTTAAAGTGTATAACACTAGAGAGAAATCACTACATTTCTTTTCCTCATTATTATACTGTTCCAATTAAATATTTTTTATATCTATTCTCAAAAGGCTGTCTTGAAAAGAGTATTTTCTTCTACTTTTTCATTATTGAAAGTCTATTTTTTCTAAATTTATTATAAAATCTTGACTTCTGTTCATAAGAGAACAGTAAAACTTATCTTCAGCAGCTTAAATGCACCTCCATATTAAAGATATGACCAAAATACGATGAAACACCTTAGTATGCACCATAAATCTATCTCTAATGCCAGATATAATTGAAAAAATTGGTAGGAATATATAAAGTAATTTTGCTCCTATATTTTATCAATATGTATAATTATGCCATTAGCTTCTCAATAACTAGACATAATATATTACTCATTCTTAAAGAAAAAAAATGTACCTATTTCAGTAGAAAAGTTATTGCTAAAAATATCCCCATTTTGTTTCAATATCCTTTTTGTTTCCAAAAAGACTGAATAATACAACAATAACCTTTTCCTTCAAAATATCTGGATGTTTTTCTCAAACATCAATGATCTAGATGAAGATTAAAATATTGAATTAGCTAATTTTCTTTGTAGTTATTCACACATTCATCTGCACATTATGTATTCATATGCCATAAATATATCAGTCAATACTAAAGAAATCTGAGAACAAGGAGAAAATATGGTAAATGATTTTTTTGTTCTTTTGCCATAAATAGCATTTCAGAGAGAAAACAGTTGAGCCAAATGCTAAACCTGCTCTGTCAATGGTTTATGGAAGTTTATAATGTAAAACACATTCTTCAGGATTTCAGCTCAGTTTTTTCCCTGATGTAATATTAATACTTTCATAAATTTACTGATTAGATTCTGAACAACATTATTTCCAACTTAAACTTAATGTCTTTCTCCCACAGTATAATAATGATGTCATTTAGACCACTAGAGTCAAAGTGATTCATGCTATTAATATAGTAGACTGTTAAATGTAAATCTAAAGAATCTTTTGAACTATTTCTTTAAAGATTTTCCATCCTGTAGTGGTTCCATGACAATATATTTGAGGGGCAGTGCAGAGGAAGGTCATCAGTCTGAAAATATGAAAATATAAGCTCAGATCCCAAATATACCTTCCCCTCTAGATCGCAGATCCGTTCTTCTCTCTTTTACACTCAGCTGTTACAATTGTTAACAAACTTCCACTTACCAAGAGACCATTGCCATTTCCAGGGAGCAATTTAGTGAAGAAAGCAAAATTTTCCGTTTTCCTATTCCACTTGGGAAAGCATATAGTGGAAAGCAAAATGAAAGCTCACCTCCAGCATCAGAGGTATGTCTCATTTGTGAGGGACCTCATTTGTGAAGAATACAACATTACAGTGATGTTTTATTTTTGTGCATCTATTTTAGCAGAAGTCTTCAATCTTGTTCTTTAAATAGTATTTAAATATATGCAATCAAATCACAAAATGTAGAAAAATAAACTGACCAAGAACAATAAATATTTAACTCTCTGTTTGGAGATTTGGGCTGGTTGTGGGGTTTCTGTGGTAGGAAAAGAAGAAAACAAATCAAGAAGGACAGTGAAGAAGGAAACAAGCAAAACACTACGTTTTGCTAATATGTGCACATATATGTTGCCCTAAGGGAGTTGATATAATAGAGATTATTTCTTTTATGAAATAGGAGCTGACAAGAACAAGAGCATCATTATGCTGGATGCTATAGGGTGTGCAACATGATGCGTGTCTCCAGCAGATTACAAAGCAAATAAAATTCTATCCTTAATGTAATTTGCAAATGAAATCTTCTCAGTGTCAATACTGCTAAAGTACAAGAAATGCAAGTTCAAAACTCTTCCCATAATTCTGTGTGATTTAATTTTTATAATGGCTAATCTGGAAATATGGAAAGTCTCAGCAGCTTCTCCAGCTGTTCATAATTTCCTTGATCAACTTATGGGAAATAGGAGTATTACCCAGAGTACTGCCACTCGGAGATGTAAGGTGAAAACATACATGGCCAGTGTAAAATTAAATTTCTAGCGAAAGTGACAAAATCTATGCTACCATAAAATATTTCCCTGCTGACATAGTGTCAAGTAAACACTTCTTATAATTAAGGACAGAAATCCTTTCTCATTTTCATTTTCAAGACAAGCTTAATTAAAATAAATATTGAGAGAATTCAGACATGTATAGAAGAAAAGGTCTACCAGTGAGTGAAAGATAATCCCTGAGGGATAAAGTTACAGATTCAAGGAACACGTTAATGAAACCTTCATATTTTAAGGCCATGACAGTATTGGCACTATAAAGGATCCATATGGCACTGAAAGTAATAGCAGTACTATCACATTAGCACCACATTGTTCTGGTATTTTGTGTAGTTTTATGCAGAAACCTTGACACTGGTCTAATCTCATTAGTGTACTGTGCTTTCTAGTGGTTCGGCTTTATTTCGGATCCAGTGGTAACAGAGCAACTTTCCTTGCAAAACTCTTCTGTGCATATTTTTGATTGAAAAACCTATGTAATTTTAAGGACTCACTCTAAGTATAATAATATATTGAATTTGTTTATGAATTAAAGAAATAAAAACGCAAGATTTGGAAGAATTTTAAGATTGTGACCCTGTGAAGACTGGCATAGTTGATTTTAATCCCTATTCACATTTGTGTCACAGTCATATAGACTAGGAATACCAAGTCAAGGGAGGTGATGGTACTGATGAAACTGCGCCCTTTGTTTTTGATCTGGGTCACCAGCGGACAGCATCAGCAAGTACACTAAAGAAAATGAACTTCATCTACAGGTTTTTGAGGAAGCATGCAGAGAAACAACCCCTTCACCTTTTTTACACCTGTAGTACAGGTTCCTGAAGTATTTCTTGGAAAGACATTGGTGGAAAGATTTCTACATAAGGTAGATGGGTTTCTACTGTGTCAGTGTCACATCTGGCTCTAACTAGATGTGGAGGGTTTCTAGATACTGCTGATTCTGCCCAAATATGTCAGCTGTGACATTTAAGCCAGGGTTCTCCCAGGGAAGTACCTTCTTGGGCCACCTGTCTATGCCAAATTTCCAGAAGGCAGGCAGCCAAGGATTGGCAGTATCATGACACTGAAGAGCTACAGCTCCAGAGAGCAGCAGCCTGTTCAGTCATAGGAAGGAAAAAAAAAGCTTAGACATCTAGAAAGTAGAGGTAAAGAAAAAGTAATTTTAGGGCTCTCAAAGGGAGTTTATCAGAATCCTCTTTTTCTTCCAGTTCTTTTCTTTGTTTGAATAAAAGCAAGCATGCAAATAAGCAATAAAATGACCCTGGAAAAACTCAATTATACAGACAGTTTCACTTATGCCTCCACTTGCTCCCATCGAGTGTATTACATATGATGAATTACATCAGTCTATGGCACGCTATTTTTACAGGATTTCTCCTTGAATCTGAGTATATTCTGAGGGAGATTTTTCTGAGGGGTGTGGATGCTTTTTTCGAATTGGAAATGTCCCTTGGGGAAGTTTTCATGTCAGCTAAACAATCTACAGAGGTGTACAAGTGTTCTGTATTAGAGGTTCTACATAGGCTTATGCATGCATAACCATGAGTACTACATTTACTTCTCTCACGTGTTCTTTTTCCTTTGGATTTCAATCTCAAAAATATTTTTGTTAGCAGAATTTTGTGAATACTTCCAAGTTTGAATCTTTGAGATTATTGTTCTTCCCAAAAGAGATACTACCAGTGCCAACACAGTTCATGGATGACTGGATGTTATTAAAGTTGGAATTTATCTTTTTTTTTCTGATGATACTGACAGCTCAATATTAAGAATTGAAAAATAATCTTTAAATTTCACTGTCTTTATCTACCTGTCTGACAAGTTCAATTGGTTTGATTGCTACTGGATATATCTTTTTCTACCTAAATCTTTGCTGAAAACAAAGGAGTATTTATTCTATGTTCCATGTGCTGCCTGGTTATTATCCTGGCAATTGTTATTGCAAGCTTAAAGTATTCTCTGAATTATGAAAAGGGATTACATGGAGAAAGTACTTACATGCCACATTATTCACTGGAGTAATGAACACCTCAGTTTTTGCTTCCCTCATTTCCATCTTCCAGTAGGTCAGGTCTTTGATTTGAACCTGAATGTTACAATTGTTGGTTTAACTATCCATAATGGAGATCGACGTACTGCGAAAAGCTTCATTCAAACCAGGATACTAACTTCTGTTAATTCACTGCAAACAGCTCTGACAGCTTCTGGGTTCATTCCCAGCCATATTGCTCTGGGAGATTCCTTCTTACAAGTCATGCCTGTGTTCTGCACTCTAACACCTGCTGGTGCCAGGTTTCCACACTCCTGGGTCCGTTGTCCCTGATGCCATGCTCTGAAGGTGGCAAGGCTGAGCAAGGGCTGAGCATGCTGGTGTAGTGCCCACCATTCAGTTTTCCTTGCTGTGACAACTCTGTTCCATAAAGAAGCTTCTTTTGTTATTGTCTCCTCAATTTAACAACAGCAAAGAAACAAGGCAGCTCCCTCACTAGAACCAAAATGGAGCTGAGAAAATCATATTTGGCTAAGTTACAGTGCTGCTACTAACCTTAGCACTGAGTATATTGCTTCAGACCTCCTGTCTTCAGTTCATTAGTCAAAACTCTTCTGCCACAAGCATGGTTTTGGTATGTTTCTATCTCACAGCCCTTGTTTCTGTCAGTTTTGATGCTGTTGCCATGTATAAAATCAAACTAAGTCTTGTTTTACAATCCCAGTGTTGCCTGTGGAATCTGAGCAGTCCAAGAGCTCCATTAGCAATGTTATTCTTCTCTATGGTCACTGTCACACTCAATTTAGCTCCAGTTTTATTTTTTGCCGTAAAACAGCATTCCTGGTCACAGTAATTCTGTTACCACAATGATCTAAGAGCCACTAAAGAACATTAATGAATTAACAAAGTACTTGGCCTAGTGTAGAGTCCCCAGGCGATGCTTAACCGAGGTGGGAGGGCTGAAGGCTGTATCACTAAGTGTCCATCCCTGGGGATCATCACAACTCAGGAGGCTATCTGTGAGGGGTCTGCTGTGGTTGGGCATCAACTCACAGACAGACTCTCAGGGGCTGGGAGTTCTGAAGTGAAGGCAGGACAGAAAAGACTGTTCAGAGGGCACTGGGAAGAAATGGCAGACTGGACTCTGCTGGTAAGGAGACCTCTGTCAAGAGAAGGAGCTTTAGAATAAAGCAGTTCCCCAATCCTCAATAAAATACACTTTCCAAATGTCATAAAACTCATGGATTGAAAACACATGCTCATGGCGATCTGTTTGTCCCTCTAGTGAGAGATGACCAGTGTTCTACATGAGAGTCCAGTGTTTTGTTCTATCTCTATGAGAAGATTATCATCTTACTGGCAACCAAGGGGTATTTGTCCCATCCCCTTAGTTGTCTGTGAGTGTCTCTCAGCTCTTGGGTGCTCTGTCACTTTGAATCCCCTGTTGCTTGCACCAGAAAGGAAAGAGTGAGAATGGCTCAGCATTTGACCAAGGCTCTTCCTGAAATGAATGATGGCTTAATGATGGTACAAAGATATGAAAGGAAGGCATTGTAAAAACATCAGGTAATGAATTATTTCTATGAACTGTTGCCATATTGCTGGGCCTAGGAATGAGATCCACATATAGTACATGGGCAGTTGGTCTTCCTGTGGGATCAGTAATGACTCGGGCACAGATTAAAGACAAATGAAAACTGAAGCTCCTATTTTCCTATTTTCATATATATCTAAATGTTAATAATTTAAAAGCAACTCTGAAATAATGAAATAATGCATTAGAGGATAAAGTATAAATGAGTCAAACTCATAGTCAAGCCCATACTGTGCTGTTCACTGCACAAGTAGAGGACAAGAAATATATTCCTGCTTCAAAAGTGCAAGGCAGGCAGTCATTGCAGCACACCTCCAGCCTACTTTTTCTTAAGGCTTCTATAAGACAAAATTGTGGTAGAAGGGGTGAAAATACTTGATTTGTCCAGTAAGTTAAAACTAATGTTTTACATGTTCTTCCTGGCACTTTTCATGTTAGGCCCATGAGCTTTATAAAGGTGAGCAAAAAAAGTTGGAAATCTTCTATTTCACTCTACCACAGTCTTCTGGCTTTTATTCCAACATTTTGTCCTACCTTTTCAAATATTATAAACATGACAGTTAAGCAGTCACTTTCTCCAACATTCTAGCCTCTTTCGTAGTTTTGGGACAAGGAGAACTGGGAATAAAAGCATGTATTAAGAGCCTGACACATGGAACGTGGTGGCAGAGTGCTGGCTTCTCCAGATGTGAGGAGATAGAGTTGACAATTGTCTATTGAATTGACAAAGAGAAGCCCTACAAAAAAGCTGAAGAGGCTGCAGGGATGAACACAAAAATCTGAATCTCCAAAGTGAGAGTCCACTCCAACTCTTGCTCTGGACATCCTTTGAAGTTCTGGTTAACTCAGTCCCTCTGTTCCTCAAGACCTGGAAAGTCATCCACTCATACATAGTTCTTTTAGTCTTTAGGGTCTTCAAGGGGAAAAGTTATATTGTGTGGCTGTCATTCAAGACAGAGATGTTTTAGGCAACAGAGAGATACAATCTCCTCCTTTCCATTCCCCAAGCACAAATAAAAAAACCCAAAACCAAAACCGAACCACCAGCAAAATCAAAACCCAAAATGTACATTTTTCAGAAACTAGAAATCATAGAATTAATATTCCTGTACATATATATGTTATGATACTAGATTTATTCATATAATCTAGCATTTGTGGCTAAATACAATGGAAGTTAGTGTCTGAAAATGAAGTTTTAGTAAGAATATATATGGGGCCTCAGCGGCCATAAAAGTGGGAAAACGCACAGAGAGTTGGAGAAACTAAGCAGTCCATGTTACGAGAAGAACAAAGAAAGGGTCCAAAGGCCATGAACATTAGGGTGAATTGTTCAGTAGATATGTTCATGCCTTAGTATTGAGTACAGAAGAAACCTAGAGAACTAGGTTTTGATTGGACAGTTAACTTTGAGATGGCACAAGTTGTTCAAGTTAAACCTTACCCTAAATGACAAAATGACCTTAGATAGCAGAATGTGAGCATTTATTTTCCAGAAACTTTTATAGAAAAGACTATTCTTCCAGTCCTATGCTTTCTAGACCAGGAATTCTCTTTAATTTAAACTGTGGATCTCTCAGTACTTTGTAGGCATTATATTGATGAATGAATAATAACAAAACTATGGTTGTTTTTCCTGTGAGTGATCATTAGCATGAAGTAGTAATGTTTCACAGTAAGCAAACCATTCTTTCTGCTCACAGTCAACCAGTGCAGAAACTTGACAACGAGAATACTGGGAGATGCATGTTTCAGAGCTCCATTCACAACCATGCTATAACTAAGAAAGTTTTGGAGGTTTTTTTAGCTTTTTTTTCTGATGTTCTTCAGAATATGAATAAAATTACTCAGTGGAGGAATTCTTAACAGATGGTTGCCATTTCAGCCTCAGATGGCAGAAAGCCCTAGAACCAAGCAATTACAGAGTTCTTTGATGCAGAACCAGCTGAACAGATTTTAATAATTTCTTCCAAATTGGAGACACCTGGCGCCCCAGAAAGTGCTTCAAGCTGGATGATAGCAGAGTGCAATAGAAATATATTCCTGATAGCACCACCGTGGTTTTGGTGACAAAATCATGAAGACCAATAGGAAGTAATGTGAAAATTACCTTTTTCTTTCTACTATTAATGCAATGAAATGTTGCAAATGGCCCAGTAAAATGATTTTAAAAATACTCTGAGGCAAGATTGTTTTGTTTTGATTTTCTGTTACTAGAACATTTTATCTCCTGTCGAAGAATTCTGTACAGGGTACAGATACTCAACAACACCAGTTTTTATTGCTCACCTTTATAAAGCTCATGGGCCTAAATCAGACAGGATTTAAGAAGCACATGTAAAATGTTACTTTGTCTTACTTACTCTTATTCTAGTTTCTTCATGTAAGTCCTGCCTTTGGGAAACTTGAATGTATTCCCCTAGATGCATCACATGCACTAGAGAAGCAACTAGGCCAAACCCACTGGTATGACACTTCTGTGACAATTCTCCTACATGGAGAGAAAAGGAAAGGGGTAGCCTACTGTGGTGGTTTGAACCTGAACTTGATGGACAGTCATTTAGACCAATGGTGCTTTCCGAAATTTACATATTTAAACCCGGGGAGACGTGGGAACTCTCTCTTGCTTCCGGCCCTGGGACAGGACACAGGGCTGCCCGCTCGGCCCAGCGGGGCGGGCTAGGCCTGCCCGGGCCTGGCTGGGCCTGGCTGCGGAGGCTCGGCGGGGCTGGGGCCACGGCCCTGCTCCATCTCAGCTCGGGTGGGGGCAGGGCCACGGCCCGCGGCTCCATGCGGGGCAGC